>CM073432.1:3192500-3795000 GCA_037114965.1 Monochamus alternatus | reverse complement strand
TCTAAATTTATCAAGATCCCGCCTCATCCTTTTTAGTTCCTTGGTAAACCATTTGACATTAGAAAACTTAGGAGTACTAGCAAATGGAAAGCAATTATCAACAACCTGCATAAAGGTATTCAAAAAAGTATCAGTAAAATCAGTATGATTTAAATTTGGAGAAAGTAAACTTGTCCAATTCACTTGTTTTAAGGCATCTAAAAAAAATTTTATATTTGCATTGTTAATTCTTCGTTTAAATACATTATTACCAGCTGCGGGACTGTTTATACATGCATTACTCGTAAATCTTATAAAAACTCCTGTATGGTCAGAGATATTCATGTCCCAAACTCCAGTCTCAAAAGACTCAGAAGATAGATTAGTAAACACATTATCTAAGCATGTTCTAGATGTGGGAGTAATTCTAGTTGGAACGTTTATGCAGGGTATCATGCCATACATAAGAAAAAAATCTTTTAAATCCTGAACTGATTCAGAGCTACAATTAAAATCCAGGTTAAAATCACCAGTTAAAATAATAAATTTATATCTACGAGAATAGAAGTCAACAAGGTTACAAACAGAATTTTTAAAAATGGTTACATCTCCACTAGATGAAGATCTATACACAACAACTAATAAACAGTTAAAATCGACAATCTCAGCTGCACAAAATTCAGCATGCACAGCAGAACTAAAATTAGTAACATCAACATTTTTTACACTAATGTTCATAGTGGCAAAAATCGCAACACCACCGTGGCGCTTCCTACCATTTCTACAGAAAGAAGACACTAGATAATAGTTAGGCAAATTGATGACCTTCAGATTCTCATAATCCAGCCAATGCTCAGAAATGCATAAAAAATCAAATGATTGAGACATCAGCGAAATATTAATTTCGTCAATTTTGTTGGATAAACATTGGACATTAACATGGTACATAGAAAAAGATTTAGAAAAACAAGCAGGTTTACCGCAGGGCCGTCCCATCTGACTCTGCAGATTGTAACCCACGTGATTGGCCTGGTTTTCTAGGACGAAAAAATCTATTCACTTTGACACCTTGAGGCCATATGCTGCTCTCCAATAACTTTGAAGATTCATCCTTCGGAACAGACACCTTAAACGATGAATACTTAAATGGATTTTTGCTATTTAACTTAGCCACAAATGCATTAGGAGCAAAGTTCTTCAAATAGGTAGTAAGTGCAGCTGTGTCAGTGTCAACAGCAAAATTAGTTACATGATATTCAGAAATACGCTCTTCGTTACTTCTAGATGCAGCTTTGAATGGACAGTTTATAGAACTTTCTTGATTACCGATCAAAATATTTCTGCTCCTATCTTTGGCACTTTTACGAGATACCGGATGATATGAAGGCAAATCACTCTCAATATTAATGATTTTATCACAGATGTTCAACGCTTTAGCATTGTGGACTGCACCAGATACCGCACTCTCAGAGATAACAGGACACAATGGCGAATGAGCAAAAGCAGTGGGTGTAGGACTATCCTTCTTATGACTATTTTTCTTATTTCTACCACTTACTTGAGATATTTTAGAGGATGATTGCTGCAAAACATCGCGTGCATCTCTGGCTTCATTAAGTAAAACAATTTGATCTTTCAGAGACTTAATTGCTACATCCTGGTTGCAAATAATTAAGTCCTTTTGTCTAATTATTTCTTCTAGATATGAAATTCTGATTTTATCCACACTTTCAGAACTATTATAATTAGAATTCACCACATTGGAAATAACACTTTTCTCCTGAACATTAGAAGGGACATCCTGTACATCAGAACAGCATATAACAGTGTCATTATCCATAAATTGAACATTTTTCATCATTTTTAGGCAACTTTTATGCGAAGTTTTTCCACAACGTAAACACCTTATCCCTGAACGAGCAGGATTCCTGCATCTAGTGCAATTAGTGGAAGATTCTGCATTATTCGCATTAGATTCTGCCATAATAAAACAATAAAAATATGTTGATGCACAGTATATAGTTAAAAATTAAAATAACGACCTTTGGTGGTATAGGCGCTCTACTTCCAATCACAAAAACGATGCAAGTTAAGAGATAAAACACAACGTTATCGACGAATACTGAGATTGCAAGTTTAAAATAAGTTCACAGCAGTTAAAAACACTAAAATGCATAAAGCAATAGTCTATCTTTAAGGTTACACACTCAAAACCAATTTAATAATATAATAATAATAATAATAATAATATTATTATTCCTTCCCCACCCTCAGGCAAATTCAAGCCAATAAGCCTGATGTAGTCCTCCTCGACCACCAACTTAGGACGATGTTTGTGATTGAGTTCTCGGCTCCCGCAGAGAACAACATCGTCCTAAAAGAGGAGGAAAAACGGAGGAAGTATCGAGATCTTCTCTCCGAGCTCCGCAGGCTGTATCCAGACCACTCTGTTAAGATTGTGGTGCTCATTATAGGCGTCCTGGGTGGAATGAGACATACGTTGCTTTCTGACTTAAAGATCATACCGGCTTGCCGAAATTCGGCGGAGATCTTAGCCGGCAGAATGCAGAAGGCAATCGTCCTTGGTTCGCTACGTCTACTCAGAACGCACGATTTACGGGCGCAATGATTACTGACTCCACGGAGTGGAGAGTGGTCATTGCTTGACTCTTCAGAACATCTTCGAATGTGTCGGAGCTTCGGAAGGTGTTACTGAAAAAAAAAAATAATAATAATAATAATAATAATAATAATAATAATAATAATAATAATAATCGGACCGGCAGCACTGCGCACCCGGGAGGGATGAGCTACTTTTTTCCTCTGGTGCCGGCCGTCGATGTGTCAGGCCAACCACCTGACACACTGAAACCTCCGGTTCCAAATGTCAGGAGAGAGGGCCTCCACAATCGACCCCATTCGGATGGGGGTCATGGGCAAGGTGGTGGGGCCCAACCGGACGGATTGCCCGTTGACGACCAAGGCCATGAAAATGGAAGTTTTGAGTGGACCGATGAGCTAAGGGACGATCTTCTGGTCTGTTATGAAAGCAGCGAGCCCGGGCGAAGAGGATACATGGCGCGGATATATGCTCGGTGGTGCGACATGCACCCCGAAGGCCGCGCCCTCACCGCACAAAATCTGCGGGATTATGTATCCTACCTTCGTCGCAGAGGCTATGAGAGGCGTCCTCATCTAAGGGTGAACGAAGTGGCTGAAGAGCCACGGAATGATCCCGCAGAGGCGCCTCGCTTCATTCCCCGAGAACAGGACGGCCTGAGCACCCGTCGGGGGTTGCCTTTTATAAAACCCCCGAGGCCCGCAGATCTGGCCCGAGTGGATACTGCGCTCCGTGAGGATCTCCCAGAAGAGGCTGACATCTGGCGCGTCAATTGCGCTGTGTACGAAGCCGCTGAACTGCTGACTCGGGTGGAGAGAGGGCGTGAAAATGCCGTTTCTCCACTGGAGAGAGCACGGCGGCGAGTGCACAAGATGGAGGCTAAGATCCGGTCGGCGAGGCAACACGCGTCCCGTATCCAATGTGTGATGGACTATGTGGAAGCCAATAGGGCTTTCACACCTAAGGTGAGACGCATCGCTACTTCCCTTAGGCGGGTCCATCATACCCTGAATCGGGTGGTGCTGCTCACCATCAAGCAGCATTCTCTCGACAGGATACGGATGCTAGTGGCTGCGAAAAAGTCACTAGTGAGGCGGTCGAGAAGGTTGGAGCAAAATAATTTGTTCCGTGTAAGGCCTTCTCGACTTTTTGAACAGCCTCAGCGTGTTGCGGACAATCCGCCGACTGTAGATCGGGTAGAAGCCTTCTGGAGAGATCTTTATGGCCGCAGGATTCCACTTGATAGAGACACTCCAGCCCTGGCACACTTCGAGGCCTTTTGTCAAAGGCTTCGAGAGCCACAAGAGGTGTGCCCACCGATAACCCCGGATGAAGTTCGGAGATCATTTATTAGATCGAAGAACTTCGCTGCTCCTGGTCCCGATGGGATCAGCAACTTCTGGTGGAAAAAATTCACCAGTGTCCACCGCCATTTGGCCAGAATATTCACGTTCTGGCTAAATGGAGAGCAGCAAATTCCGGCGTGGTTTGTCGAGGGGAGAACCGTGCTTATCCCTAAGAGCGGAGATTTGTCCCAGCCAAAGAACTACCGTCCAATAACCTGCCTGAATGCGTGTTACAAGGTGTTTACTCGCATCTTGTACGCGCGTGTGCTCCACGCAGTGAACCCGGCTTATCAACGGATGTACGAGCAGCGAGGGTCCAAGAGGGGTGTGGCTGGCTGTAAGGAGAACCTGCTCATCGACAGATGTATTACGCAGGACTCCGTGCAGTACAAGCGGAACCTCTCAATGGCCTGGATAGATTACCGCAAGGCATTTGATATGACATCACATGAGCTAATAATCCACTTGCTCCAATGCCTTGCGGTGGCCGACCCCATAGTGAGGTGTATTGAACAACTCATGCCGCTCTGGAGGACCCGCTTTACCATAACATCGGCTAATGCAAGGGTCCAGACAGAGCCGGTTTTGTTCAGGAGGGGAGTGTTCCAGGGAGATTCTCTGAGTCCCCTCTTGTTTTGCATCTCACTGCTGCCATTATCCGTTGCACTTCGTCGTACCCGGGGTTACAACTGCGGTACCCCAGGAGACCGGAGGCATAAGGTCACCCATTTGTTCTATATGGATGACCTTAAACTCTATGCCTCCGGAGAGAGGGATTTAAATCAGTCCCTCAGAGTGGTACAGGAGTACACGCAGGCGGTTGGGATGGAGTTCGGGCTGGACAAATGTGCACTGGTTCATCTCAAGAGAGGACGATGCGGTGCATACGGAGAGGACGCCCAGCTCATAGACGGAAGCATCTTCCACCATCTAGATGCCGGAGAGTCGTACACCTATTTGGGTGTCCCACAGCGGGGCACTCATGAGGTGGCAACGGTGAAACACGCTCTCCGCGGCAGGTATCGGCACCGCCTCCGACAAATCTGGTCTTCGGAGCTGTCGGGTAAGAACAAGGTGAGTGCCACAAATATGCTTGCCGTTCCGATCCTTCTCTACTCCTATCATCAGGAGCTCGGATCCCCTTCTCTGCATGGTCCAAGACCATGAAGCAGCAGGGATAGGAGCGTTTGTATATAAGGCAGCGAGAAGAGCAGCCAATGAATTTGGTCTCGTGTTCGATACTGAGCGGGAAAATCCAGACTCTGTCACCGAGTGGGACCCTGCTCAGTTAAAAGCCCAAATTAAAGCTGCAGAGACGCGTCACCTTCTGCAGCTACATAAGGATAAGCCAATGCATGGTCTCTTCTACCGTCATCTAGAGGGGCTTGGCTTATCTGAAAAGCTGACCTTCGCTTTTTTGAGGTCAGCGGGGCTGAACTCTGAGACCGAGGGGTTCATAATGGCTTGCCAAGATGGTGTAATTAATACTCTCGTCTATCGTAGTCGTGTCTTGGGTATAGAGGTTTCTGATACCAGATGCAGGGTCTGCCGCCAGGCGCCGGAGACGCTTATGCATCTCCTGTCGGCCTGTCCGGTATATGCGGCCACAGCGTATATCCAAAGACACGATTCAGCCTTACGCCAGTGCTGCCTTATGCTCCGGGGGATATAGAATCCGTTGTGGGGAATGAGAAGTGCCGAATTTATTGGAACTATTCATTCCCCACCCTCAGGCAAATTCAAGCCAATAAGCCTGATGTAGTCCTCCTCGACCACCAACTTAGGACGATGTTTGTGATTGAGTTCTCGGCTCCCGCAGAGAACAACATCGTCCTAAAAGAGGAGGGAAAACGGAGGAAGTATCGAGATCTTCTCTCCGAGCTCCGCAGGCTGTATCCAGGCCACTCTGTTAAGATTATGGTGCTCATTATAGGCGTCCTGGGTGGAATGAGACATACGTTGCTTTCTGACTTAAAGATCATACCGGCTTGCCGAAATTCGGCAGAGATCTTAGCCGGCAGAATGCAGAAGGCAATCGTACTTGGTTCGCTACGTCTACTCAGAACGCACGATTTACGGGCGCAATGATTACTGACTCCACGGAGTGGAGAATGGTCATTGCTTGACTCTTCAGAACATCTCCGAATGTGTCGGAGCTTCGGAAGGTGTTACTGGAAAAAATAATAATAATAATAATAATAATAATATTATTATCTCTACCCCTCATTCTAATCACAGGGATTAGCCCAGAAGTCGGAGACTTGTGCGGGAGAGGGGGCGGCATATTATTAAGCAGGCCGCATTATATATATATTAAATTATAAATATCTTCGCTGCTTCGCTGGGGTACTATTTTTACACAATTTTAGAGAAATTTAATACATTATGTTTGTAACAAAAAGGTGTCAAATTACATCGTTTTATAGCAATGGTGTCAAATTACAATTTTGTTGACAGCGAATTTGGAGAAATAGGTGTCAAATTACAATTTTTACTGGCTCAGCGAATTTGCAGGAAATAAGGTGTCGTATTACAATTTTTGCTGACTCAACGAATTTGCAGGAAATAAGGTGTCGTATTACAATTTTTGCTGATTCAGCTATTTTGCAGGAAATAAGGTATCGTATTACAATTTTTACTGATTCAGCTATTTTACAGGAAATAAGGTGTCGTATTACAATTTTTGCTGATTCAGTTATTTTACAGGAAATAAGGTGTCGTATTACAATTTTTGCTGACTCAGCGAATTTGCAGGAAATAAGGTGTCGTGTTACAATTTTTGCTGATTCAGCTATTTTACAGGAAATAAGATGTCGTATTACAATTTTTGCTGACTCAGCGAATTTGCAGGAAATAAGGTGTCGTATTACAATTTTTGCTGATTCAGCTATTTTGCAGGAAATAAGGTATCGTATTACAATTTTTGCTGATTCAGCTATTTTACAGGAAATAAGGTGTCGTTTTACAATTTTTGCTAACTCAGTAATTTGCATGAAACGAATATTATGACACATTGCTAACTTGAATTTTTTTTGCTGTCAATGCAATGTCTAACTTCAATGACCTTTTAGTTTAATGCTCTAACGGAAACAGGGTATTATTACATACATTGAAACATATAAATATAAAATTTCCAAGTTTATACTTTAGTTCTCAGTTCAACTAGCTGTAGATAACAACTAATTGTATATTCTGTTTAACCTGTGTTTGTGTGTGTGTAAAAATGAGTTGCCCTGGCATGTTAAGTGAAGAAGCGAGACAAGAGCTGAGGGAACATTTGATTATACACCAAAATTTACAAGTTGTATCTCCCAACCAGACCAGCGAAGAGGAAGAAATCATCGCCATTTTTTCTCGTCAACTTTTTTATAAAAAAAAAATAGCATTGTCTAATTAATGATTTTTTTTTTCTAGAACACCTCGCCCTGCGCCGGAGGAAGACCTCTAGCACCTCTTCTTCCTCTTTGTCTGACTTGCGTAAAAGATCATTGGAGACCGCCATGCTTTGAAGAGGGTAAATACATACAATATTATTTATTTACAAATTTAATTTGAAAAATTAACTACTTTAATATTTTTTTGTTACTGAATAGGAAAATAATATGATTGGAAAAATAATTTTATTATTTTTTAATTACTTTTTTATTATTTTTTTGTTACCCCTCACCAACTCCATCCATAGCGTCACCAATCGCCTCTTCGCAAGAAGACGAGGCGACCATCAGTAACTAAGACTCGGTAGAAGTCTTGGTTCGCCAGGAAAGGGAGCGAAGGATGGAGTGGAGAAGACAGGCGGGTAAAAGAAAGAGACGATTTGAGAAAATTGTAAGAAATTTCAGAACAAGGATCGCTGTAATTCAGAGGCAATAGGAAGCCCTACAAAGGCAGCTCGAACTTCTTATGTGGGAGAGGGAGGCGGCAGTTGTCGAGCTGCTACAAACAGAACGGTTTAACTCAACTTAATTAAATTGACCACTAACTGCGTTAGTGATCAATTTCATTAAGTTAGTTTATATTATACATATACATATAATGATATTTTGACGCATTTTTACATATTATACATATTTACATATATAGCATAATAATTTATTTAAATAAATACTTAATTGTTTTTATCAAAAATCTGTCCATAAAAAAAATAGTTTTTAGTCTTTAATAGTGTCAGTGTTACATAATAAATATTTAAAATAAATTAAATCAACTTAATTAAAACCTTAACCTTAACCTTTATTAATAATATCAAGTGTTAACGATAAGTTTGCTTAAATTTCACCTATGTTTTCTATCAATGTAAATAATTGGAGGGTTTGTTATATAACAATTCTTTATTCAAAACTAAGGTAAATAGTTCATATTGAAAACATGTTACTGTTCAAATATATAAAATTGTAACACCCTCTAACTTCCTTATTAAGCTTTGAATAAAAAATTATTACATAGCAAACCTCAATTATTTTTATGGATAGAATATGTTGCTGAAGTTTAACCAAAGTTTTCGTTAACAACTTGTATTCTCAGTGTTTTTAAGTATTGCAAAAAATGTTTACAAGAAATTAAATAAACTTAAAGCCTTTTACATTACCTGCTATGAACTTTTTCAATCTAAAATATCAAAAGAAACTATACAGAGTGATCGATTTATCTGGAAGCAACACTAATTTCAATTATCTGACTGTATACCCCTTTTCGCCATTTTTTTACTGATGTTTAGTTATATGACGAATTAAAAATTATGAGAAGAAATTAAAGAGAGTTTTAAATTTCATAATGATTCATTTTCAATACATTAGATTATATACAGACAACTACTGTTTCAAATTTTTTTTTCTAATTTCATACATTTTTATAACAATTTTTGTTTTGTGTAGTATTTTAATGTACTCCTCCAAATATGTGTAATATTTCCTAATAATACGTTCAATTTCCACCTGTCTTCTAGTTTTCATTCTTCCCCCACAAATATAATGTCTGTTGTGAAGCCAATGGGTCCTTTACTGACCAGATATACCATCCGACTTCTTAGACTCTCGTTGAATTTTTCAAGACTTTCTTTTTCAAAATAATCGAAAAATCGCAGTGGTAAATAAGTGGAAAAATCTTCTGTTTCTGCTACGCTACTATAGTGTCACCGTATTTGGTCTTGCTAACTGTTAAATTCATCACTTTGTACTTTTGATTTACCACTAATTCTTTAATGTTTTTCAAAACTTTGACCGATGTCTCTATTTAATTTCTCTAAATCCATTTCAGCTGAAGATACTTTTATAACTGAATAATATTTTATAAAGCATACATATATATACAGAAATCGAAGATTGCATCAGCATTTTTCAGTAACTTGATAAGAATCTTTTGATAATTTCCTTTAAAATCACTAAATTAGCAGATATAGGAATTTGATATTTTATTTCCTGTTAAATATAATCAACAAAGTAATTTAATACCTGACTTGCTTTAGAATCAATGCCAGAAACAACTGCACTAAGCATTTTAAAGATTACATCAGAAGCTTTGAATTATAGAAGAGTGTATGTATAAGGTAATTTAATACAAAAAGATGTTAAGCTATAACGTAATAGATTTGAGTCGGAAAACACCTACAAATTTTTGCAAACGTAATTTAATCTGCAAAGTCCAAACTAATCATTGTAATAAAAAACTGTATCAAGATGTACAATTCTGTTCATATAAATATTTGTCTAAAACTTGCAAGAGTATCATTGTTTTCATACCACCATAATAATAGCACTCACCCCCCGTTCTAAATGGAGCAGTATAGCGGTGAGAATATTGAACATAAAGTTCTGTAATAAATGTTATATTTTTATGTCGAACAGTCGAAACAGACCAGCTGCAGCAACAAAAACAGACAGAAAAATTTACTACTACAACAGAAGCAGAATCCTGGCAACAAGAACACAATGAAAAATGGGGAGATGACTACAATTATAGCAGTTCTTCTGGTTCCTCCCAATGTAGTGAATAATGGTTACCTTCTGAAAACTGTGATATATATTATATAATAGCTTCAATTTTATTGTATTACCTTTAATAAAGAAATTTTGTTAAAAATTATTTCCTTTAATCATCTGCTTGTAAGTATAAAAGAACATTGCTATCAATATTTTTAATACTGAATAATAATACATTCATAAAACCAAACGGTAACCTTGACAACAGATGGTGATATCAGAGGTTTCTATTTATAGACTGAAGTGAATAACTTTAAACAGATAGTAACCTTGAACCTGTTACTGGATGCTGTCTAGGTGTCACATAGACTAAGGTCAATAACCTGTAACAGACGATGAGCTTGAATAAGACACCGGATGCTGTCCAGACATCACGTGGTTTCTATTTTTAAACATGATCAACGACACCGGGTGCTAGCATTAGCGGTTTTTATTTATAGACTAAGGTCAATAACCTGTAACAGATGGTGATCTTAAACCTGACACCGGATGCTGTCCAGATATCACGTGGTTCCTATTTTTTAAACAAGATCAATGGCACCGGATGCTAGTATCAGCGATTTCTATTTATAGACCGAGGTCAATGACCTGGAGCAGAATCGGCACAGTTTATCTACTAGTGATAACCAGTTGTTTGTACTAAGTGCTTAAAATTTCTAAGGTGCGTATACTCATGGTTCAGGCTTATGATATCAAATTCATTAGAGAAAGAAGTAGTAAGATCTTCGATAGAAAAAATTCAAAAAATCTACTAAAACAAATATCGTTTTTATTTAGTGTCAAGACCCAATTCATTAATCTAAAATTCTGTAAAAAATTGCATAATACGATACGAAGTCAAATCACAGTCAAATTCTGCTAAATCTAGCCAATAGCTCTACCTAGACATAATACCTGTCTACACTGCACGAAATATGTCGAGCTTTTACTATAAATTTTGCTATTGGTAGACAGTATATGTACAATTTATTGCAATAATAATGGCACTCAGAATAGTTTTTGAATTATTGAAAGTTCTGAATAGAAATTGCATTACATTTCTTATTGGTGAGTGGAACAATTAAGAACTAACGCTGAATGTTGAAAGTAGATTTCAATACTTCAGCGCAGTTCAGAACAGATTCGTTTTAAAGACTGCCATTATTAGCTGTGTTCGCACAGTACACAAATTAGTTTCCAATCGTCCGGCATTCCAACTAAAACAATGGATTTTCAACCTTATAGAGGCATTAATAAACTGCGCGTGCGTCGGACGATTTGAAACAGTTTCCAACTGCTGTGCGAACAGGGCTATTATTGCAATAGATTACTTCCACTCTCCCACATCATCTGACATTGAGCAGCTTTTAAAATCAAAATACATGTAATATTTACTATGTTGTACGTATCCTTTAAAACTAATAACTTTTTAACTAAATATAACATGTTTGAATTATAAATTTATGAATGGAAATGGCATATGTGTGACCCATTTCAAATGAAAACAGTCCTACAAAAATGGTATTTATTATTCGATTTAATTAGTTTAAAAAAATATGGAGCAATTTGTTTTCTATATTTTAATAAATGTTATTTTTACAAATACTGTTTAGCGATTATTTAACTACAGTGCTCAAATTCACAGTCCCCTAAAATATCAAATTTGGTAAATAAATACAGGGTGTCCCGGAAAGCATGTCACAAACTTCAGCGGATGATAGTACGTTTAAAAATAATATTAGTTTTCTCTATAAACTTGGGTCCAGAAAGGCTTCGTTTTCGAGATATAGGGTGTTAAAATTATAAAAAATAAAGTTTTTCTGAGCTATCTCAGTGACCCAGTTGAAAATTTTAATAAAACTTGGTGTGGTTCATACTTGCTTGGAGGTCTTTTATTTAGTGTAATTACTGGTGCCAAATTGCTAACCAGTGGCGTGCAACAAGGGAGGTGACGGACCTTTTTTAAAACAAAACGTACGCCACTGAATTTTTTAAAAATTTTGTTAATAATTTACGTTCTACTAAATAAAAGGACAAATAAGGGTATTTTAAGTTGCTCTCATAAAACTCACCGTTTTCGATTACTGTTAAACGCTTCTATTATTCATTGTCGAAGTTATTCTTCTGAATTAACTGATCTGTTATAAACAAGAGATTTGGCATGACCCCATAAATAAAAATCAGCAGCATTTAAATCTGGTGAGCGAGACGGTCAAGATATTGGTGCATCATTTCCTCGTCCAATCTATCGATTGGGAAAGACTATGTTTAAATGTCTTCGTACTTGACGACTAAAATGGGCGGGTGCCCCATCATGGAGGTACCATAGACGCTGTCGTAGACCAATGGGAACATCTTCCATTAATTCAAGAAGATTGCTTTCTAAAAAATTGAGATATTTTCTAGCACCCAGTCTTCTTGGTTGAAAAAAGGTCTCAGCAAATAATTGCCTACAATCCCACCCCACACATTAACTGAGCAAGTTTTCTGATGATGACTTTCAATTATGGAGTGTGAATTTTGTTCCGACCATTCATGCATGTTGTGCAAATTAAGTACGCCATCTCGTGTAAAAGTTGCCTAATCCGTAAACAAAATAGAATAAAGAAAATCTATATCCTGTCTATAAAAATCCAACATTAGCCGGCAGAACTCCATTCTAAGTGGATAATCTTGAGGTGGTAGACTTTGCACCTTTTGAATATGATAGGGGTGCAAAAAATTTTCTTTCAGTACTCGTCACACCAACGATCTGCTAACTTCCAACTGGTTAGAAACTCTTCGGATACTTGCTCTAGGATTATGTTCAAAAGATCTTAATATCTGACCATCAAGTTCAAGATTTCTTGCTGGAATTCTTCCACTGGCAGCAAAACGAGGCACAACACTCCCAGTTTCATAAATCCGGGTGTGAAGCTGTATAAACATTCGAACCGATGGCACGCTTCTTTCGGATATCTTTCAGAGTACACCCGTCGAGCTGTTGTTGCGTTACCGCCGCAAAAACCATAAATGAAATGCATCTCTGCATATTCACGCTTAGTGAAATGAATACTATTCATTTTTATTCGCCTACAGAATGCTAGTACAAATTCAAATAAAATAACAACATAAATGTCACTGAAAGTGACAGATGCCTACTATGCAAATACAAATTCAAATAAAATAATAACATAATGTCACTAAAAGTGACAGACGCCTACTATGCAAATATTTAAGCTCTTTATCTCGGGGTAAGTATGAGGTGATTTAATTTAATGTAAAAGCCAAATAACTCGAAAACGGTGAGTTTTACGAGAAAAACTTAAAATACCTTTTTTGTTATTTTATTTAGTAGAACGTAAATTATTAACAAAATTTTAAAAAAATTCAGTGGCGTACGTTTTGTATTAAAAAGGTCCGCCATCTCTCTTGTTGCACGCCACTGGTTAGCAGTTTAGCACCAATAATTACACTAAATAAAAGACCTCCTAGCAGGTATGAATCACACCAAGTTTTATTAAAATTTTTAACTGGGTCACTGAGATAGCTCAGAAAAACTTTATTTTTTTTATAACTTTACCACCCTGTATCTTGAAAACGAAGCCTTCCTGGACCCAAGTTTATAGAGAAAACTAATATTATCTTTAAACGTACTATCTTCCCCTGAAGGTTGTGACATGCTTTCCGGGATACCCTGTATTAATGATTATTTTTTAATACCTAATTATTTTTAACTGTTAATTATAATTTTTTACAGTTATGTGATGTGTAATTACAAACTTAAAATTAATTTTTCACTTTTTTATTTATTTATTTTTCATAGGATTTAACATTTTTTTTAGAAAATTATAAATGTATTAATAAAACGAAGCCTACATTAGAATTGTTAATAGAATATAGCCTTCATTATTAATATTTATTTACGAAATTTGGTATACAACCATTTTAGATGATGCTGAATCTACTACCATAGTTAGATTTGAAGAAAAACTTTGCTAAACACTTTCTGTAAAATTTGGCAGTGAAAAAAATTCGAAGCAGGCCTTGAAAACGGAAAATAAATGTATAATGCTAAATTGAATAAAGGCTCCCGCGCACTTGTCATGTTTTACATTCAGAGAACTAATCCCAAAAATACAGCACGCAGTTATGCACTAGTCGACAGTGGGTCACCCCGCACCGCTACACGCCTGTCTGACCGGAAATCTCTAGTCCTAATCCCAATCTCCACGTTCACACAGGATTAACGAAATATAGAACTTAAACTGCGATTGCCGCGGTGTTGCCAGCACAAACGCGCGAGCCGCGAGAATGTGTCCATACGTGTTGCCAAATCTGTTTCCATGCCAGATCTAATTATTCTTTTTTATTATATGTCGTTTCATAATAAATAAATCCAGAATTTAAACAAAAAAAATAACGATAATAAATGTTTTTAAAAGATCCCTATGTTTATCTAATCGAATTTTTCCACTACAGTAATATAGACTTTATCTTTTATAATGTTTAATTTAACCAGTATTTTTATATAAATATACCTATAGAATTAATTAATTATATGAATTTTGAATTACATACATATTCATTAACCCTTTCTGTACCGGACATGAAATAGCGATGTATGTCACTAAGACTGGGCTTTTTTGCATGCTGCCAGGATCACTGCCGAATATATGCGACAACTGTAAAAAATAGAACATATGGAAAACATTAATTTATTTATAATATTTTTTATTATTAAAATATTTCTAATGTATTATGCTAGAAAGTACATATTTAAAAGGTTTGTTTTGTATGGTACACTTCAAAACAAAGCTGTACACACACACCAACATTACACTTTGCATACATGTACCTAGACTCACTTCTTTTTTTTGCTGGAGGTTTGCTTTGGCTACAAACAGTATATCGTCGTACCTTATTATTAGGTACCAAGGCGGGAAAATGTCGGCCAATAAGTCTCTCAGGATTTTTTGTCATAGGTGTTACTCGGCTTTGGTTAGACTATGGTGTTTTGTACCTGAAATTTGACAAATAAATCAATAGGTGAACATTTTCTCACTAACTATAGTGTTCTGTAACATTTTACGGTTTTCCTAACGCATAGTGTGGAGCTTAACATCACGTCAGACCTGTCTACAGCTCCCATATTTGCATTGTAATCCAGAACACATGCTTGCTTCTTTATAAACTCCTTAGTTTTGAAGTCTACTTTATCCGACTGGATAATTTGGTCTTCATACATACTAGTTAGCATAATTACATCACGACGATCTCTCCATTTAACGGCCAGTAAGTGTTTACTCGACATTGAGACAGTTTCACCTTTGTTTAGTTTGGTTGTCAAATTCGGCATAAGTTTTCTGTTAGGACGAACCATTCCGCACGAGTTTGTTTTATATGTATGTAGGTACATTGATAAAGTAGGACTTGTGTACCAATTATCCGTGTACAATGAATGGCCTTTCTCCAAATACGCCTTCATAAGATGTGCCACAACTGAACCGGATATACATAGGTCTTCAAACTGTCCTATGTCTGTTGTCTTACCAATATAAACAATCACATCTAACGAATCCGGTTTCGCAGTCGCATAAAAGGAAAAGTTTGATACCAAAACGATGACGTTTAGATTTGATATATTGTTTAATCCGTAGACGGCCTTTGAAAATGATTAAACTCTCATCAATAACAAGATTTGCGAATGGGTAAAAATATTTGGTAAACAGGGTTGTCATTTTAGTACACTTATACTGTGAAGTAGCGGATCTGTTGTTCTTTCATGTTATTTTTCGCGTGACGTGCCGTAAGTAACATAACAACTAAAAATACATAGATTTCATCGTTCGTTATTTCTTTCCATTTCTCCTTATTTTCAGAAGCATATTATTAGTTTCTTCCATTTCATCCAGGCTCTCATTTTCACCATACACAAATTCATCGACTTCTTCATCACTTGTTGCGCGCTCATTTTGATCAGGCTCATATCCACTGCCGCTATCAATCATCGGAATCTAAGTATGACAAAATACTTTCATATTCATCTTTTGTCATTCCACAAAGGTTTGTATCAGCATCATGTTTCCTTTTACGTCTAGAATCACCTGTAGAATTTGTAGAAGCTCCCGCACTCAAAGCCATAGCGGACACCGGTCTTGGTTTACTTTAGACTACTGCTACACTAAAAGCATGTTTCAACTCGACTATGAATGTCCCCACATTTCAATCAGAATGACGAGACGTACGACGTCGAGCAAAGGACCCCGCACTTTTTATATGGAAAAGTGGTTTCAGTCGAGAGGTCTAATTTTTGAAAAAGGTAGTTCTCAACATTCTGAACAAAAAAGCTAAGCTAATATATATATATCACCCTTTTCTGTGTTCAAAACGAGATTCAAAAATGAGGATTCCGGTCTTGCACACCACCTAATTATGTCCCGAATGAGGCGCATTAGCTTTTTTATAGTGGTTCTTCGCCAATAGCTGATTATTGATTATTAGTGATTATTGCCATTTGCTCTGGCGTCGAGGACGCGATCTAATCCTCATTTTTGAATCTCGTTTTGAACACAGAAAAGGGGTATATATATACATAGTACTTTTTCACTCACACACCTCCACACATGCATGTCTCCATATTCGGTCACTGAACACGCTCTTTTTTGATAAAAAATAACCCGACTCCTGAAAACCTTGTATGCGCCGTAGCGCAAAATTCTGACGGTAGAATTTTTTGTGCCCATTAGCTTTTTTGTTCAGGATGTTGATAACTACCTTTTTCCACCAAAAATTAGACCTCGCGACTGAAACCACTTTTCCATATAAAAAGTGCGGGGTCCTTTGCCGTATTTATACGGCAGTGAGCTAGGTGGTCCTATCTTAGGTACCGTATTTCTTCGGCATTGGGGCGACGGACACAACACGACGTGACACAATTATGCGGCTATGGTCCTACGAAAGGATATAAACTTGATATCGCCACATATATATGTAACCCTGAATACATATATACAGCATTGATCCTGAGGAATCATTTAGGTATTGACTAAAATATATGGCGATGGTACGGAAAGAGTTAATAGAAATTACATGAAATAAAATCAATATAAATTTTAATTAATTAAATTATGATAAAAACTTGATGTTTTTTTTTAATTAATCTGGTCGCTTTAAATTTTTGTCGTTTTACAGATTTTATGCACCAATTTTATTTTTTTATAGCATTATTGCATTTAATTTCCGGCTATGCTCCACGATAGAATAAAAAAATGCCCACTCCACAATAATATGCCTACCTACTAATAAATTGTTCCCCTTTCCTTATAATAAAAAATTATCATTATTATTGAAAAGTTCCATTAACTGAGAACTGAAATTTACAGAGAATTGTTATGTATTAAATTATATTTATTCTACGTTCCTGGGCAAAACTTAAAACTAAATTTTTGTATGACTGAAGACATGTACTGTGTTAGCCACAAAATATATAACTATATAGGTGTTAGCTGTCACATAACGAATTTTTCCGCATCGATTAAAACATATATACACAGATAAAAATGACAAAAAAAACAAAATGTCATCAATACTAAAAAATGGCGGCTGGTGAAAACCGATCTGTAAGTGTTGTTTTAAAATTGTGAATAATCAGTGTGTGATTTTATTATTTTCCTGATTACTCCGATCTACACCACAATCTAATATTTCCCGTGACCGACTCCTCGTGTCGTGCTATACGGCGTCCTGGACCCAACTGTCGCATCTACCCGTCGGCTTCTGCCGCTGCGCAACCGGATATCACACTTCCACTCTTAGATCCTTAGTGGGTCTCGCCTTTGTTTCCTCATTCTGTAATAATATGAACATAAAATCGTTGAACTACTTTATGCATAACATTTTTTGTACACTTGTTTTCATAAGTTATTTAGTAATACTGAGTTAGACGCTGCCACAAATTCCTTTAACGGACGAACATATAATTACTTGTTTTACTTTAAACTCTACTTTCTTTTTCTTTTCCATTTAACCGTCTATGTGACGTGTCATAATCTGACAAATAACTCGGCGGCTTCTACATCGGAATTATCCCTATTACTAACAAGAACTTCGGCAACATTATCGCGACTACTACTATTATCTACTGTCCTACCTGAGTTGTTACTTATACTATGACTAGATATATTCTTAAATTATCTTTACACATATTTACAAGATTACTTGGTGTGGATTTCTCCCCCTTAGGCAAGAGCGGTTGATAAAAACTAGGTGTTATTCTTGCCGAAACTGGAAACAGACGGTTTGGCTCAATATCACCTTGTTCTGCGGGCTCGTCATTTCTTTCCTATCTCTCTGTACTTGAGCCGTTCTGCACACACCCTCTGTTGCTCCTTCCAGAGTACACCAGTAGCAGGTTGGTATGCCTTTTCCAGATATTTCCGTCCACTACCACCTGGTAAACTGATCTCCCTAATTTCTTCGCTACTCTTCCTCTTGTCCATGTTTCTTCATTTCTCCTATATTGCTCTGTCATCACTACGTCTCCCACCTTGATTTCCCACCTGACTCCTCTATGCTGCCTAACCTGCTTCGGCTGCGCGTTATCAACGGTTTGTGGTCGCATCTTATCGTGAATTTCCTTCCTACCAGGTAATTGTGAAACTTTATCACCCCAAAGTAAATTGCCAGTCCTTCTCGGTGAAGTGTGGAGTACTTTACTTCCGCCGGCAAAAGAGTCCTTGAGACACAGCTTACTATCCTATCTCTCCCCTCTAACGTTATGTGTGACAATACTGCTGAAATCCCACAATAACTCGCATCAGTTGTTAAGATCAACGGTAGATCTAGATTAAAATGTGATAACGCTACATCGCATGCCATAATGTCTTTAATATTATTAAAAGCCTCGTTACATTGTCTAGTCCAACGGAATTTTATATTTGCCTTTAATAAATTATAGCTGGGTTTCAACAATTCTGCCGAACATGGTTCAAACCGATTATAATAATTGACCATTCCTAAAAAACTTCTAACTTCGGTGACATTCAGCGGTTCTGGGGCTTTCGCTATTGCACTCACCTTATTTACGCATTTTCTCAGCCCTTTCTTACTGATTTTATGCCCTAGATATACTTTATCTTTGAAGAATTCACATTTTTCCATATTAACAGTTAAGCCTGCATCTTTGAGGATTTCTAAAACTTTGACTAAGGGTTTTAGATGATTTTGTTTGTTTTTACCAGAGATCAATATATGGTCCAAATATACGGTGACGTTATCTAATTTAGTGAATACATTTTCAATATGCTTGCCGAAAACCAATTTCGTAGTAAGGTTTTTAGTGAGATTTTTTTAAAGTTTGGCATACTGTCATTTTCATCAATTGCCTGCTGAAATTTTTCCACGGTCGGAGGTTTATTTAAAAAAACGAATGGACTTTCCTTCTGATAGAGCTTTTTATTTCAGCATCAACATTCCCCAGTATAGCTCTTGGTCTGTGGTAAATAGGAGGAGCTAATTGATGAGTTGCCTGGTACTCACTGAGTATTTTGTATACAGATGAAACCGAAATTCCTGAAAGAATCCTATATTATAATAAAAATCTTAACGAAGCAGATTTATAACTATTTTTTCTCTTCAAATAGATATCAAAACACTACACCTGCTGCCTCAGCTGTAAAATTCACATTTCAACTTTATTTTTATCGGGATGGGCACCATTATAACTTTTAAATATATTTATTACGGTTTCTTTTTCTGCAACAGTTAAATGTTAAACGACACCGTTTTTTAGGGGGTGATAACCTAATATCATGTTCGTCCACCATTATCCCAAGACGGCAAAACCTTAAATGGAATAATCTATTAACTAAATGAAAAATTTATAATTTTACCGTGTACGTACCCGATAAATAAAATAAAATAATATATAATCGTAAAAAATTTCACACAATACGTTTTAGACACTAAATAATATACGAAAACAATGATAGATCAGAGACTGTCCAAAGTCTATCTAAACATTGATAGACTTTGTTACAGTGTGATACTGGCCGATGATTATCTACCAGTTCCACCACTACATTTTCGCCATCCAATAACAGCCGAGCAATCGGCGATCACGTTGCAGTCACGCATGTTTATTACTCCGTCTATTGAGCGGCTCGAGTATAGTAATCTCGAACAGCTCCTTAGGTACTGAAGTGCGAACAGGCAGGACTGCTCTCGACGACGGCTGGCCAGGAACTGGATTGTCTACTTGGG
Source organism: Monochamus alternatus (assembly GCA_037114965.1). NCBI lineage: Eukaryota > Metazoa > Arthropoda > Insecta > Coleoptera > Cerambycidae > Monochamus > Monochamus alternatus. The sequence continues at coordinate 3,774,859 of CM073432.1, read as the reverse complement.
GTTTGAAAGCTCTCTTTGAAATCAGTGCTGGTCACAGGTCGGCGGCTGCTCACTAGTCTTCCTATTAGACTTATACAAATCTTACACTGATGGTAGTCCTTACGAATGTTTCGATCAGCAAAATTTTTCGTCGGCGGTCAGCGCGTCGATTTTTCTAAGTTTGTCAGCGTCCCATCAGTTTTTTCGGTTTAGTTTCAGAACTGCATAATGCGATGAATCTGCATGGTCTTCAAAAGAACCATTTGTTTGACAACGTTTCGGTAAAATCTCATTTACCATCTTCAGGTCTGCTTACTTCTGCTTCGCGTTACTACGTTCGACTTACTGGAAGATGTTTGTCCACTTGGTGAGTTATATACTGTGCTTTCGTTCCGGTGTGTGGTTTTCTTCGCATGGCTACGCGTCACGGGTCTTGCGTTTAACGGTGCTGTGGGTTCTTGTGTTCTGCTTGGCCTGCTCTCAGCGTTGCGTATCACTGGTTTATTGATCTTGGTCTTTCCAGGACAGGTTTCCAAGCTGTTGGTAATCTTTGGGTATCGTCACGTGTATTGAGATTTTGAGGATGTTTTTCAATTTCGATGGTTTCTCTAATTATTCTTTTTGCCTTATGCTCCATTCTTGCTAGTACCTTGGTATTATCAAAATCAATCTGGTGGCCGGTGTCTTTTACATGTTGAGCTAATGACGAAGTTTTTTTATTTTTCTGGACAGCATTCCGATGTTCTTCTTTCCGGGTTTGAATTATTCTGTTAGTTTGTCCAATGTACGTACGATTTTGCAGAATCTCACCACCACCCATCGCAGCTACAATCAGTGATCAAAACACTAATGACAAGGTCAGAACGACTCTCTGACGACGGCCACAAAGAAGAGGAAATTAAAAACGTTAAATTAGCCTTACAACAAAATGGTTTCTCCAGTAACAACATCAAAAGGGCTTTAAGACCTAGGCGAAACAAAGAACAGAAGGAAGTAGATAAACCAATAGGCAAAGCTGTCCTGCCATATGTCAAGGGAACTACCGACAAAATAAGCAAAGTTTTAAAGAAATATAAAATAGAAACCGTCTTCAACACGGACAGGAAGATTGGTAATATGTTACTATCAGCCAAAACAAACATTCCTCTAGAAGACCAAGGAGTATATGAAGTTCCTTGCGGAGACTGTGAGACCTCAGGGTGGATGGTGGTTCGCGGCGGATCTCGTTGTGGATTTTAGTAGCGTAGCCCGGTTGTGATGTGTGTTTGGGCGCCAGGAAGCTTGTCACACTTCCGATGATGTACGTTGCACGGATTACTGTCTTGAAAAACACGGCTTGATACGTTAGCTGCGGTGATATGATGCGAACACTCGAGGTGGAAGGTCTCGTTGTGAACGCGGAGGATTTTATGGTCTTTGCTCAAGGCTTTGGCAAGGATGAATAATGTTGCCAAAGAGCACTGATGAAAACACTGGATGAATAACTCGTAGCACTATCTGCACTCTACGGAGGCTATGGCGAACTGAGATGCTGTGTCGCGCGCCCATATCCTTGGCTGGATAAATGACCTCGGATGAGTGGGGTCGAGAGGGATTATCTCTCTGCCTAGCGCTCTCTGGAGTCGCCTCGTCGCCATTTCCGGGTTTAAAAAGCGGGCTAAGATGGCGGTGTCATCGGCGTAGAGGCACACGGAAGTGTTCTCTGACCTGGGTAGGTCCGCTGTGAAGATATTGAAAAGGTGCGGAGACAGCACGGCGCCTTGGGGACGCCGGCTTCCATGGGTCGATAGGTGGACAGGGCCCCGTCCACCTTCGTACGCAGCTCTCTGCCACTTAGGAAGGACGCCACCAGCTTGACTAGGCCGACAGGGTAGCCAAAGTCGAGCATCTTAACGATAAGCCCATCGTGCCAGACCCTGTCGAAGGCCTTGGCGACGTCCAAAATGACTACCCCGGTAGATTCTCTGGTGTTGAAATCTACGGAAACAAGTTCTACTAACCTTAGAATCTGTTGCTCCGTCGAGTGGCCGCGGCGGTACGCGAACTGCTCATCCGGGAGCGGGTCTGATGGGTTCTGCATCAGGTAGGCATCTTAAACGCCTCACACGGCGCTCCACCTCGTCGGTGTGTTCCTCGTCCTCGTCGTCGAGAAGGTTTCTCTACACTGCAGTTCAAGACTATCCGCGAAAGCTTCTGCCTTGTCCCACTTGGTGTAGACGATCCCGTTCTCGCCGTGAATCGGAGGTATCGGACGGCGGGGAGCCCTCAGCGCCTTCTGCATTTTCCACAGACCTACGTCCCCAGGATTGAGTGATTCCAGGTGTCTATGCCACCGCTCCTAGTAGAGTTCGTCCAGGGCGGCTTTGACCCTCCTGTTGAGCTGGTTGGCGACTTGCCTATCGCGCGGGTGGCCGGTTCTCATGGCCCGTCGCTTGGCCGCGCGTCTCTTTCTGATCTGCTCCTGCAAGTCAATAGGCAACTCACCTGCATAGTCTACACGTCTCCTTTCCGTCCTCTCGGTGGTGTTGCTTTCCAGGGCGGTGTGGATATCCGTCTCAAGACTCATGACTGCTGCCTCGAGGTCCGTTTCGTTTTGGATGACAGGGACTGGTTGACAGATCCGTTGCATTTCTGTACGAAACCGCTCCCAGTCGGTCTGTCTCCTAACGACGGTTGCCTCATCGCGATGCTCCTGCCCTAGCTCGATCAGGATAGGCGAGTGGTTCGTGGAACCCTCGTGGTGCGTCGTCAGTTCGGCATCGGTATTGCCTTGAGCAAAGCGATATCCAACACGTCCGGCCTAGCTGCGCCTTTCTGGAAGGTTGGCTCATCGGGTCCGTACACAAGCACGTCGTCGTGGTTCTGCAAGAACTGCAGAAGCACCCTGCCTCGCGTTGTGGTGGTCGTGCTATTCCACTCCGGCGATTTTGCGTTAAAGTCGCCAATGGCAACCGTACGCGGCCATGCCTCTATGACCGCCTCCAAGTCGTCGTCCAAGAGCGGGAGAGATGCTGACTGGTAACAGGACGCCACGGCGATATCTCCATGGCAGGTGCTCACAGAGACTGCCACGGCTTCCATGTTCACCAGCTGCGAGACCTGCAACATATGATGTTCGATACTTGTTTTGATTAGCAGGACGACTCCTCCTCCTTGTCTGGCCGGCCGGTCCCTCCGATACGTCACGTATCCGAGTATCCTGGCGGCCTGTGCGTCCCTCAGCTTGGTCTCTTGGATGGCGGCCACGTCTATATCTAAACGTGGCAGGAGCTCAAGCAGGTCGTTCTTCCTACACTGGAACCCGTCGACGTTCCAGGAGGCAACTCTCAGGGACTGCACTAGTCGAGGGCCTGTCATTACTCCTGTAACAGAGATGGCATTTTGGTAAAAAAGTGCACTCCACGCCTTTTGGGGCTGTTGTTGTTTTGCGGCCTTCCTAGGCGAGCCTGCTTCTGCCTCGCGGCATCGGCGAAGCTCTTCGTCGTTGTTGTCTTGGGGGGGCTGCGGGTACTTAGCTGGTTCCTTTCCAGCTGCAAGTTTTTTACCAGCGGTCTTCTTAGGGGCCTGGGGGCAGCCTCTATAGGTCGCCGGGTGAGGGCCGCCGCAGTTGGCACACTTCGCTGGTGCTTCCCTGGACTTCTTGCATTCGGCCGAGTGGTGGCCTTCGCCGCACTTCGTTTGAGCCAAATTTGGCATCTGTAACATTACGATGCCACAGCTGCCGCTTTCTGAAGCTCCACCCTCACCACAAGAGAACAACATCTGGAGACCTTCAATATGCTTTCTTGGTCCAGCGGCACTTGCACTAGAATCAGAGGCATCTGCTGCCTCGTTCTGTTATTGGTCAAGCTCGCCACGTTGACGGGGGCGAATCCCTGGCCTCGAAAGTCCTCGATCACCTCCTCCGCAGGGGATGCCTCTTATGACGACCCTGAGTCGTCTGTCCTCTTGGAGGGAGTATGTATGATACTCTTCTCCCTTTGAAGCCAGAAGCTTGGTGAGCTTCCTGTGGTCGCCGGCGGAGGTGGGGGAGATGGCGACACCTTTCCTGACCATTTTGGCCTTGGTTAAAGTTTACCTTGGCCTCTTTGAGGAGCTGCGAGACAGCTGTCCACCTCTCGCTTTTCCTCAGAATAACTGGAGAAATTTTGGCGGGCTTCCCCTCTTCTCCCGCGGCGGTGGGGGCGGTGGCGACTCTTGTTGACGGTGCAGAGGATTTTTATGTTTTCTGGCGCACTCTTCTTAAGAACCTTGGAAGGTTCTTCGTCCGAGGAGACCGCTCCACCTGCAACAGAGAGAGAAGCTTGCTTCTTTCTCTTGCCAGACTTACCTTTCCCACTGGCGGCGGCGGTGGGTGCGGCTGGAGCAGGCAATTCGTCCATTGCCTCAGGGCAGATTGCCTGGCTGGGTGGAGCACTTGAGCCGGCCGACAGGCTCTTAATGAGCTCTTCTAGAACTCGGTGGAGGGCTTCTGCCGCCGCCTCGTGGGTCCTGGCCGCCTCCTCCTGGTCTTGGAGTTACTTGGTGAGCCTAGCAATGCTCTCCCTCAACTGGAAATTCTCCTCCTGGAGCCGTTTCATTTTATCCTCCTGAAGGTGGATAATTCGCCCAGTGTCTGATAGCGGGCTATCACTCTCACTCCGGCTGTCGTCGGAGCTGCCCTCGCTGGGGGCCGGCGATCGAGATCGCATCTCGTCGTCCTCCTCGACGGAATAACCTATAACAGAAATATCTAGATCCTCTCTGCCCAGGCTGGGAGAATTTAGACGATTAGGACCAATTTCTTTTCCTTTAGTCTTAAAAAAGACTAGAAATTTACCCTTGTCTTGGGAAAGACAGTTGTTTTGTAGGACCTCCACTTCACTGTGCACAACACACACCTGTTTGCACTACTTGCCACAAACTCGTACACTAGCAGGGTAGCACCTGCTCGGGGACTACTCAATGATGCTGTATCGAAAATGTCTGTGATTTTATGCCCGATTTTCGGCGGTTTTGGGAATTCCGACACTAGTAGCCAATGGAGGTTGCTTGGTTGGGGTAGGTGCGCTCCTATTGGCCGGTCGCCAGATATATCCCCTGGCGACAAGCAAAACTCGGGAGCGCGCCGAGCGGAGCGTCATCTTAGATCCGCAGCATTCACCTTTACAACAACACCTACAGGGAGAATTTTAATAAAACACCAGAATTGCTTAATTAGATTTTTATGTTCTCTTTCTTAGATAGATTCTAACAGACTACTTTAAACCCGTATATATTATTTTATAGTAGTTTCATTTTGCACAAGGAAGAGAAACAGTGCCTGTTCCCTAATGAGTTATATAAACATAAAAGAGCTCCAAGTTGGGAGCATATTATCATTGACTTTTAAGTATCAATTGATATTTGTTTTTATTTAAACATTCAATACTCACCCACTCAAAAATTAATTGATAAAAAAAATATTGGTCGGTCAGTAGCGGCGCGGTTTAAGGCGTCAGTACTTGAATCGAGCTGACTAGATCGGTGTGGGTTCGCGCCCGGCTGCCGGTAGACCGTATATAAGCTATATTCGTAGAGAGGATTGGCACCCTCTCTGCGGGTATGGTAGGGTGGAAGAATGTGGAGCTTGGGTCAATGTGAGAGATTGATACCGGTGGATATTTGACTACCCTCCTAATTCATGTGGTTTTCCAGGTTTCCCTCATTCCTGCACTAATAGTGGTTAGGGCCTACCAACGTAAGTGGTTCCTGGGCGCAAATGCGGCCTGCTTAATAATAATATGCCGTCCCCTCTCCCGCACAAGTCTCCGACTTCTGGGCTAATCCCTGTGATTAGAATGAGTGTAGAGATATTATTATTAGTAACAATTAATGAGGACTTTAGTTATTGTTTCTGGGGATAGTTATTATGGCCCAACATTTGTTGCGTGGATTAAGAAAACCAGTAAAACCTAATCAGGCAATTTGATTGACTTCACTACAGTGTTAGTCATGTTTTCCAGGTCTAGTTGCTGTCGGATTACATAGAACTGTATGGCTGCTAGTGGTTTCGTAAAGATATCCCCCAGTTGTTGACCTGTTGGAATATATTTTATCATTACTGTTCCATCCTCAACTTTTTCTCTTGAATAATGATACTTTATGTCAATATGCTTTGATCTTTTATGATCAGTTGGATTGGTGGTCAATGAGATGCAACCGTTAATATCTTCAAAAACTGGTATAGCGTTATTAATTTTTACATTTATATTTGCCAATAGAGATTTTAACCAACAAGCTTCCTTTCATAAAAGCATATACTCGTCATATTATCATTGACTTTTGCCTTTTGTATTTCAGCAAATTCTATATATAGCAGTAGGCAGTAGTACTTTTTCGATCAATTTCACTGCTAGCCCTATTTGCATCAACAAAACCAACTAACATATTTTCACAAGTACCTTTTCTATATATTAATTTTTGTGTCAATAAACCATTAACATATTTAAGGATTCTTTTTATTTTGACATCTGCTTAATAAGTTAACAGCTGCACACAAATATGGACGTGTACAGATCATTGCATACATAAAACATCCTATCAAATTTCTACAGGGAGTGTGATATTGTTCATCAGAATTCAGTTCTTTATAATTTAATTTTATGTTTAGTGGAATTTAAACAGATTTAGAAATGTTCATATTAAATTTATTTAAAACGCTTTATAGATAATTATTTTGATCTAATATAATTTCTTCCTTATTTCTGCTAATTTTTATACCAAGAAATATATTTATTTTGTTTAAATCTACCATTACAAATGTTTTCTTTGACATAAGGTAACTTGCATCTTTGATGGCTCATTAAAATTATATGTTTGAATAATATACACACAACTTGACACAGTCAAACTCTCTGAATATTCTTTTAATTAAATTTTATTTTTCTTTTCTTTATTTTGAAGTTGTTTTCAATTTGTCAAGGAAAATATTGACTAATATACGTTTGTCTCAATTGTCGACCGTTTCAAAAAAGGCATGTTCCTATTATCGACATAGAAGGGATCTAGTTCTCGACATGGGTTACTGTAGACCCTGTAGATAGTAACAAAAGGAGAATTTGTCAGATAAACTATATTTAATTAAAAAAACAGATACATATATAAGGTACAATTGTTGCAATATTTTAAAACATACAACTTTTAAGTAAAAGTATATTCCACAGCATATTAAGTAATACTAGTACAAATTATTTTGAAGATGTTAGTACAGCCATATCTGGAACTGAGTATATACCTCTTTTATTAATAAGTGAAAAATTTTGTATTATTAAATTTTCGTAGATACCTAGCTAAACTTCGAAAATTTATCAAAATGTCTGATATCAGCGATATAGAAGAATTACCATCGACTCCTCCACACATATCAGAGAAAGCAGAAAATGCAGTTCATACGAATAATTACTGTTACTTATTGTGTTCAATAATACTGGAGCTTTCAGTTAATTTGACCAATCAGTATTTATAACGTAAATAATATTATTGTCCATATTTAATAACATATTTGAAATCTGGTACAATCATTCAAAATCTGGTACATTTTTGTGGCATAGTTGGTACACAAAATTTAAATCGTCTGGCAACACTGTGTTCAATGGAATGATGGAATAGTTGACGTATTTCTATTTAACAATAATCCAAATTAATCTCTGTTCTCTTAAAATATTTTCATGAAATGAAATAAAATATGCTAGTAAGTAAAAACAGTTTTTTTATGAACTTAATTCCCTAATATGTTTTCTCATATGACTATTAATGATAGAAGTACCTAAATATTTTATTTCAAAATCAAACAGTTTTACGATTTATTTACGTGTAAGTAGTCCAACAAAATAAAAAACTGCATAAGTTTTATTTGAAGCAATTATTTTGCTTTTTATCAAAGGTAGGTAAAATAAATATGAAAATTTCCAAATATTTAAAGTTTTGAGGTTACAATATCGGCAATCCATTAACCAAATCGTATATACCGAGGAGCCATTAGATTTAGGTATACCTTCCTAAGGTCGCTCTAATTATTGATATTGCCCACAACTTTTGAAATTTGCAAACTGTCAGAAATGTGAGGCATTGCGATCGACATCACTAGATCTCAGTCTGTGCCAGAAAAAAAGGTAATTTGTTACTTATTATACTACTTTAATAGGGTTTACTAGGTACTAAATGTAATAAATGCTTAACTTGTTAGATCTAAGTGCATCGATCGCAATGTCTTCTGGCTTTGTTAACTCTGGACTTCTTAAAATTTGTCGTCAAAAGTACTTTAGACTTATCTGATATCAAAGTTTATAAAACCAATGCTCTCGTCTGTAACAGTACATAAAGTAGCACTTGACAGTATTTAGTAACATCTCTAGGTAATAAGACAGTCTCGATATTGCGAACGCAGGACCAGCAATAGTAAATCAGGAAGTAACAATACTAACAAAGGAACTGGTAGTATAAGAGTAGGATCTGGTAGTGTATGTGCAGGACCTTAGTCTGTCAGGACATTATTTGTCATTTTAAGCTTTTGAAGCCAACTTCAATGCCAAAAACGTGAATATTTTATGTCAGCAATTTCGTAGGTTGCCATTTTCATAAAAAAAATCTTTTTTCCAATCAATTTACCCATTATTGCTTTGAACACTTCTTTAGACAGCATGCAAAATCAAAGTTATTAGTCAAGGTGAGATATAAGTAAGTAATAGTTGTTTCCTGCAGTATCATTTACAGATTTATTAGTCAAATTCAAATAATATTAGTCATTTTTTGCATTATTAAAAGGGATATTTTGGAAACCGTAGCTCGGCAGGAAATCAATAAAATTATTTTTTTTCTTGCCCGTTCTTTAAAAAGCTAAGGCGCAAGATATATATTGTCAATTATCTAAAAGAATTGTCTCTTATAATATTTAAAATCATAGCATTCTACACATAAAAAACTATTGAAAAGTCAAATCCACTATTGCTTCCTATTAAAATATTGTAACAGGTGTTATGCACATATTGTTTTAAATAATTAGTTTATGAAATGCTGTGGTTTTTTATATTTGCATGCAATATGCGTGCAGTGTAGTACATATGTTGACAGTATTCAAATAATAATTAATTATGTTACGATACACATCCGATATTTATGGACAGGTTTCGAAATTAAAAATTGTCCTTTCTAGTGGACAGTTGTCAGATATTTTATAATTATTATTTTTGGTAACATTGTTGCTGTTATTTAAAGAATATTTATTGTGTAGATCTGTTCAAAATGTAAAATTATACTAATGCTAAAATATAATGATGGGCACCCATTTAAAGAAATTATCCAATAAATGGTTTTTTAATTTTCAACAACACTGAATTTTAAGCATTTAAAAAGAATAGCAGTGGCAGCTCGCGAGATTTCAAGCATGCTATATCTCAATAATCAGATATTAGATCGAATTAAACATTAGGGTATGGTATGTAGGTCCGAAACCATTTTAAGAACTTTTGTTTAATTTTATAATTTGGAAAAGAAAAGTTGAAAAAACTATGCCTCACTTAAATTAAGTTTACATGGATCAAGTAAACGAGCATGTAAAGTCAAGTGAAATATTCTTGCATCGTGTAAAGTTCCAGTCAAGTCAACTTGCATCATGTAGGGAGAGCAGTCAAGTGGTTTTGCACTTGATTGCCTACTTAACCCCTTACTTTCTCCAAGCTATTGTTAAGTCAAGCAGAAAAAATCATGCAACAAGTGTGAAAGTAAATTAATCGACTCGGAACTTGACAAGTGTAAGAGCGCCTTTAGAGATAACAGAATTAAATTAATTAGTCAAGTAGTCTTGCATGAAGTTATTGTAAGATTTGTATACTTAAGTAATCAATTCAATTCTATATTATGCAATTAGCTATGCTTAACTTATCACCTCTCAATTTAGTTGTCTATAATTTCTTTGGAAACATAGGTATAACTATGTGAAAATTTAATATTAAATATTACTTTCAATTTTCAAATTAGTAACATGTACAGGGTGGGCGTTTCTCATTGTTTTGCATGTTCTATGACGTTTTATAACTTCCTTGTTTGTTAATATTTTAGGAATTTTGTAAAAACATATTAGCATAAATCATCGTACCTATCACCTTAAGAATCTAGGATGCTCCTCTGCTACATATATTTCAGGGACATCCTGTATTTACACTCGACAGCTTGCGCCTTGTCCAAACAGATGTTCTGCATCTGCGCTGATAAAATTGGTACAAGTAATAGCTTTGTTAGCACAATACACAAATCGGTTTCCCATAGTCAGGTGATGCACATTTCAACAAAAACAATGCATTTTGAACCTTAAATATAGACATTTACATACTTTTTTATGTAATTATTATTACTTATTTTCCAGACAATTTTCACAGAAATATCACTTTTAATGTAGCATTAGCTAGTACCAATTAACCAAACTCTACTTCAATATTCAGTTTTAACCTCGACTTTAACAATGCAAGATCAAATGTTTAAAAAAATAGAATATGCTTCTATGCAAGTACAACAATTATTTAAATAAATTTAATTACATTTAAATACACCAAATTCATTTTAATACCAGTAAATATTTATAAATACCTACACATAAATATCTTCATATAAATATGGATAGAGATAAACATTAGCAAATACAAATTAATACATTTAAATACTCTAACCATTTCTTTAAACACTTTTAAATACATTTTAATCAGCATAGATACAAAATATATTGGCTGTTACAATGTATTTGTAAATAGGTGTACAAATTTGTCAAAGTGACCTTCCCCTCGGGTAATGGACTTATATCATAACCCGTTTAATTATATTTTTGTTAAGTATGTACTGGTAAAAAGTTTGCATACAATACAAAAATGTAAAATACCCTGTATTAATTAAATAAGTACTATGTATTCAAAAAGTCAACGTTTCCAATTCCAAGCAAAAGTGAGGTTGAATTAAAGTGAGAAGAATATTATAAGGGGACTTGTATGATATGCACATGCGCTAACGTTGTACGAAATACACTGGTTGTTGAAACCGATATGTGAAACAAAGACAGATATTTTGATTTTACGCATGTGAAACAAAGACACAGATATTTTGATTTTACGCATGTGCTTATTTTCTTATTTCCTTTACTCCTTATATTGAGACATACGTAAATGGCAGTGTTCCCCTTATCGATATTTGTTTCACAAATCAGCTTTATGGCATATTTCGTATGTCTCCCCTCTGGTGTAGTTAATATCCTAAAATTATAATTTTCTAGTTACTTTAAAAAACATTTAAATTCCTATCGATGATATTAAAAAAGTATGTACGCCACTGAAATCTATGTAAAAAACTGAATGTTTTTACAAAAATCTAAAATATTAACAAGTTATAAAACTGAACCAATCTCTTAAAACCTCCAAACTAATAGTATTTAAAAACAGTTTTTGATTAAACTTTTAACAAGAGTCTATTACAACACTAATTAATGCAAAAAATACAGGGTGTTTAATAAAACTAAACAATCTCTAAAACCCCTAAAAATTAATGGATTTAAAAAAAGATTTAGATGAACAAGAGTCTATTAGATCACTAATTAACGAAACAATACAGAATATTTAAAAAAAAACTGAACCAATCTCTTAAAACTTTCAAAATAATAATATTTGAGAGGACATTTTGATTAAACTTTTAACAAGGATCTATTACAACACTAATTAACGAACAAAATACAGCGTGTTTAAAAACTAGACAAAAAAACACTGACAATTAATGGATTTAAAAAATGTTTAGATGAAAACTAACAAGGGTCTATTAGATCAACTATTAACGAAAAAAATACAGGGTATTTTAAAAACCCTAAAAATTAATGGAATAAAAAAAATTTTGAACAGGGATTTAACAAGGATCTATTAGAACACTAATTAATGTTTCAAAAATCTAAATCTCTAAAATCCCTGAAAATTAATGGATTTAAAGAAAAATTTAGATTATAGTTTTAACAAGAGTTTTTGGATCACTAATTAACGAAAAAATACCCTCAAAATAATAAAATTTAAAAACAATTTTTTTATTAAACTTTTTAACAAGGGTCTACAACACTAATTAACGAACAAAATACAGGGTGTTTAAAAAAACTAAACAATCTCTAAACAATTAATGAATTTAGAAAAAACATTAGATGAAACTTTTAACAAGGGTCTATTGGAACAATAATTAGCGACAAAATACAGGGTCTCTAAAAAAACTAAACCAATCTCTTAAAATCCATAAAATAATGGAATTAAAAAGAAAATGATGAAGCTTTTAACAAGGGTCCATTAAAACATCAATTAACGAACAAAATATAAGGTGTTTAAAAAACTGAATCAATCTCTAAAAATCTTCAAAGTTCGGGGACTTTTTTAAATTGATTGATGTATCAAGGGTCTGTTCGAACATTAATAAACGATAAAATACAGGGTGTTAAAAAAACCGGAACAATCTTTAAAAATCTGAAAATTAATGGAATTTAAAAAAAAATATGAAACGTTTTACAAAGGTCTATTAGAACATAAGTAAAAGTAAAAATAGGTGTTTAAAAAAGCCGAACTAGTCTTTAAAAATGCTCAAAATTTTTCATTCATTCATTTTGGTGAAACTTTCAGCATCAAATAGAGATGACTCGATCCAGCTTTTAAAATACAGTGTAGAAACAAATTTAACCAAATTCAAAAACACCTTAAAAATAAACGGGAGTTTTAAAATTAAATGCCAACTACTTTTAAAAATTGTATCGGACCTTCTCCACTTGTTATTAATGAGGGCATAGGTTAATTAAGATACTATGATCTAGAAAGAAATTAAATAAAAATTAATTATTTCAAATGTGGTTAGAATCCTGAAAGTGGCCGTTTTGAAAATTTGTAAATTAACTACTATATAAAGAACAAAAAAAATGAACACGCAGTTGAATTGATAAACCATAATTTTAGTAGTTTTTTTTTCAATATAGGAATAGGATGTTCAATTGAATGTTGATTTGTTATTTTGGAGAGTCTCAAGACCGAGACTGGTAATATGATTCATTTTATATTCATTTTGCTGTTTTATTCTGCTTTTCTGAATATGTGTCGTAAAAAGGATAGTAAAAATAATAAATTGTGTTTATAGATTTTAGATATTTATAACACTCGACACTGGTAAAAAAAACACAATTTAAAATTTTGAAAAGCTTGTAGGTATGTTTTAAAAATAGGCAATATGATGCTGAAACTTTGTTGAGTACGTATTGCAACTTTTAAATGTTTTCTTAACTTCGATAGAATTTATCGTTACTATTTAGTAGTATATGTTGCCACATAAATGAACAATTCACATTTAAAACTTCTGGAAAGAATCTAGGTATCTCCAAAATATTTATGAAAATACCAAATACAAATAATCGAATGCGTGAATAAATTTTTAATAATTTTAATTAGTATGAATTTGTTCTAGGAGGCATATTATATAATTATGCATATTTATATACCAGAATCTATGGCGTTCCAAATTATACAATTGTTTACTATTTATAATAAGTGGTATAACCATAGTTAAATTCTAATTTTTATACAGGGTGTTTTATAATTGTCAATATTTTAAGGTTAAGATCTGCACATGATTTTAAGACAAAAAGTTCATATAAACATAAGATCGTTTTGCTTTGTATTTGATACACAAGGTTTTATAATAGAAAAGATCTATTACTGACTTTTATTCGTATCTTGATCTGTAATGTTTCAGTAAAAAAATAAAGAACAGTGCAGTATTTGTATGATCCTTAATGAAAAGCACAATATTAGTCTGAAATAGATTGTGGCTGTCAAATTATCACTCTTGTTTTGACAGGTTTTTTAACTCTTTCATTTTAATAGTTTAAATTAGTTGTAAATACATTGTTTTTTAATGAAAATGGTGAATTATTCGTTACATATATGGTTTGGCTGATGGCAGCGACCGGAAGCTAGGCGATTGTTTAATTTTTTTATTCAATCATTTCTCATTTCTCTGAAACATGTCTCTGCACCTAGCTTACACTAACCAAAAGTTAAAAAATATATTACGTAGTTTCAGTTATTAAAAAAAAAACAATTTTTCAAAGAATCTTTAATATCCTGTATATCAAGAACAACGCAAAAACATACTTTTTAGATCATGCGCAGATTAACTCCCATAAATATTGACATTGAATTATCTAGAACTCTGTATCTTCTGTACATATAAGCAGGTATTGTGTAGAGTTATGAAAATATGAAATGATTACATTTTGTTTTTGCGTATATTTAATGTAAGTAAATGCAAAATTGAAAAAAAAAATTTTCCCAGAATTTTTTTATTTCTATCTGAATTCAGTTTTGATTTGAATTTTTGTTTTTCAAATTAATGTCCTTACCATAAATACGTTCATACTTTTATGTACACTATCTACAATATTGTTTAAATTGGCTGTAAATAAAAAAGGAAACAAATGTTTTACCTATTATATTTTTAATGATAAATATTGAAAATATCGTTTAAGTATAATCAAATCTATAAATCTAAAATACTGTTTTTTAAATTTTGTTGGCACACTGGGTGCCATTGAAACCTTCAGTAAGGGTTTAATTTTTAGTAATTTTGAGTAATGCTTCTGAGATTTCTGTAACAACATTTGGAATATAGGAATTTACATTAATTTCCAACAATATTACTTTATACACATTTGTATTATGTTTAACCATGTTATTATACTAAAAATTGTTTACTCTTTGCTTTAATTTTTATTATTTTCAGACTTATTTTGCAGTATTTGCAACAATATTTTTCTACCATAGGTATCATCCCTAGGGTTGTCAACTTTATAATGTGTAATTCTGGGTTTTTCAGAGATCATCATCCGGGACAAAACAATGAGACACGGGACGCTTACTTGCCCAAATTTTCCCCTATGTTTCTGCTATTTTGATACCTTTTCTGGAAAATGATATAGTTTTACACTTCCAAATACGCAAAGACAAAGCAAAACACTTTTATACCCGCTAATAATTCGATGTGTTTTCTGCTAACTTGAAAGCTTGAGTTTACCAGCAAAGAACTCAATCTATTATCCGTATCTTATACTTACAAGAAGTTAGTAAACAATAATTTTTTATTACCTATATAATTTGAAATGTCATAGATTCTTATTTTATATGAATTTTGATTTAAAAGACAATGGAACTTTTCCTTCCTTGAACACCCGACTTTATTATACATATGTATCTTAATTTTTTAAAACCTAAATACCTACACAAAAAGCCTTATACACACTGTATAACTATAACAAATAATTTGAGACATGTAATTTTAATTATTCAGTTAATTGTATATTTGCAGTCAATATTTTGTCAAATAGAAATTACAGCTTTTATATCTATAATTTCAAAAACATAAATTATAGATATTATTCGCCCTGTATATTTTATCAATATACTGTTTCTTGTAAATATATATTTAAAATCATTTCATAGTTATTTATGCAACAAGTATAAAAAGTAAGTGTTTATTGCATGCAACGTGAAATCGAATGCAATAAGCACTTTTTGTACGAGTTGCATACAATATTTTTTCTATGTTCATGCAAAAACCAAAAAATGTTTTATTTAGATGACACTTAGTGTAGGAAAATATGATGTCGATTTGAACGTTTATGTTCGTCATGATGACAAAACTCTGTAGTAGAATGACAGATGAATGCAATAAACATTTTATTGCACTAGTGCAATAAAGAACCACTTTTTCCACTAAATATAGTTCAATAAAGTTTTGTTCTTTGCATGAACCTAGAAAAAATTTATTTATGGACAGCTGTGAAGATACACTACTACAGATATTAAATCACCCTGTATGTTTTTTTTGTCCATACACTGTTTCTGGTAAATTAATATTCGAAATCGTTTCAAGATTATTTGCGGACAGCTGCGAAGACGAGTCTATGGCACACTCATTCAGTACTGAACAACAGTAAAATCGACACGTGGCTCTTGTATTCTGGGCGGTTACAAAATGCGTCTGGTTTTATACGAGCTTCACTGATTTTTCTCTATATCGTATAGAAACAGTTTTATCGTAGTGGACGGAAGTCGGTTGTTACTCACTATGCATAAAACTGCAACACGCCCTCCCCAAGATTCAGTTTCTTACAACTGCGAAACCAGCCTTAAGGTCAAAAAATAAAGAATTTAGTTTATTTTAAAAACTACATGGTTAAAAAAATTACACAAAAAAAAACTACATCGCTAATAAATTTCATAAGAAAATCCAAAAAAATACATTGCATAACTATAAAACATATATATTTTACTACACTATTTAATTTGACCAAAAGAATATGGTTGCAATTCTCTTTAGTAAGGATTATGTCGCTTTTTTAATTCATGTTGAAACTGACTTTTTATTTGCGCAACAGTTTTGTCTCGAAGTAGAGGATAATTCATTTTAGCCGATTGTATTTCGCGTGCTGATGGATATGTGTGCTTTTAAGTGCTCAGAAAAACTTCCCATAGTGTTTCTTTCTTCAACGGTTCCCATGTATCTCTTTTTTGCTAAAATAAAAAATTTATATATTATGCATTATCAAAATATAAAATATATAATCTGTTACTTTTTACCTATTACATGAAAAATTATATGTTTTGCCTAAAATGTCATTTTTAACTCCAAAATTGTTTCAATAAATAAAATGAGAAATAATATTTTGAGTTTTTCTTGTTTTTATTGATTTTAAATATTATTTTTTGCACTCAAGGCAAAAAATAAAAAAATTAAACTTACATTGCAAATATTTACCTAATGTATTTATGTTTTATTGTGGGTTATACCATGGCCTACGTAGCTGGTTGCCACCACAGAATTATGCACTTCCGGTCAACTGGAAAATGTAATTCTTTGACTAGCAGCGACCAGTTACCATAGACAACGGCATAAGAACCTGAAAAAATTTAGATTATACAAGGTTAACTATGACTAAATACATAAATTTTAACCACGTTCTGAAGAAGATCCAAAAGACAATAAAAAAAATTATTTCGGAATTCTAGCTCTACATTTAAAAAATGCGGTCAGTTTTACAGCATTTCCAATTGTAGAAACAACGAAAATGAACATTAATAATAATAAAACCTAATAGGTGTAATAGTTAATCCGGTTAGCTGCACCATTTTACATCCATTTTTCGTTCCAAACTGTCAAGTCTGCATTTTCACTCATTAGGTGCAGGTCGGTCAGGATAACCCAACCCACTGTAACACGCTTAACAAACCGGCGAACTTTCGAATAAACTATTATAGGAAAATATCTGTACCCGACATAAATTTAATTATTTAATTAATGCAAAACCTTTAAAATTTAAAAAAATAGGCACTAAAAACAAAACAAAAAATCACAAACGTAAACACCATGGTAAACAGTTTTAATTATTATGACAAAGCAACTGGTTGCTTAACTCTTTAAATATCACACTTGCGCGCTGGCTGAGCCGTCAGCGTCATCGATAAAATGGGATTCAATATGATTCCGAAAAATATTTTTTTTATTTGAAATTTTTTTGAAGGACGATTCCGTAAATTTTTATTTTTTTCAATCCGCTCTTGAAATATTTGCACTTAGTTATTGTTAACCCTGTATACAGTGCTTAAGTAAAGATGAACAATCCAAGGGTGTATTTTGTGGCCAAAAAATAAGGTTCTTTTTAATATAAATATGGAGACAGGACTGCCATTGTCCACCTAGTGTGTCAAAAATAAAAAAAAATCAGTTTTTGATTTCTAAACCGTTCGAGATAATTGAGCCAAATTCGGTGTGCACATTTATTGTTTATGACAGTAGGTATGAAACAAAAAATGACCAGTTTTAGAAACTTACCAGTGGTCATTATTTGCCAAAAAAATATATACCATCTTGCATAATATCACAAATAAAACAGGTCATCATATGTGCCATTGTATTATTTTCACTTTTTGTTTCTTTGCACTTTTTTGTATTCCAAACCATTTAACAAAATTGATTTATTTGATTAAGTAAGTTTTTTTGTATTAGGTAGCAACCTGTAGCAACCAAGAAAAATTTAGAATCATTGCAGCCTTTATCTGCACTTTGCAAATTAATGATATTTTTTTTAATACAAGCAGATGGTATTAAAAAGTGTGTGTAAATCAAAATCTTGTAGTCGAGTTCAAAAGTGCTTATATTTTTTTAATCAGTCTAGTACGTTAGATAACAATCGACATTATTTCTATAAATACTAACCTCTATCATCACTTTTTCTTTTAATTTGATTTTGTATATATGATATAATTTGAGGAGATGTCCGATATATCAATACAGATTGTTCTTCAATCAGTGACAAGCATTCATCTTTTGAGGGTTACATTTGTGTCAATATAATCAGAAAATGGACTATAGATTTTTCAGTAGCACTCCAACATTTTCTTGGTATAAAACCAAGATCAACATCTGTAAATAAAACAAGATAAAATAATCAATAAATATGTGTTTAAAAATTTAATATTTGCATATAAAATTTTGGGAAAAAATGTCGTTTTATTGTGTATCACACATCACAATTTTTGAGAAATTTAGTAGGTATTTGGATAAAAAGTTAAGATCTGACCCCCAACTCTCGCTACAATGAAATGTATAATTTGTTATTACTTACATTTGAGCTAGTACCTGACGTTTCACCATCCCTATGTGGCATATTTCTCTGAATTGCAGTCACGCTCTCTGCCAATGATAGGACTATTGCTTCTATATCCATACTTTCCTTTCCTTTACCGTTACAAAAACAATCACTCAATTTTGTTACAATTTTCTTATGTAGGCAACGCTATTAATGCTTTGTTGTATTTTGGGTTGCTGCACCTCTATTTAATCGTCAAGAAAATGGCGCTCTGTTTTTAATTTGCCGGTTTTCTTATTTAATCCACTACCAGCCACATAGACACACAACTGACCTTTAATTCACTCACTACTCCAAAACCACTGTTTTCTGCTTCAGCGTAGTCTTTGACACACAACTGACATTTTAATTCACTCACAACACCAAAACCACTGTTTTCTGCTTCAGCGTAGTCGTTGACGCACAACTGACCTTTAATTCACTCACTACACCAAAACCACTGTTTTCTGTTTCTCCTGGGACCTTCTCCTCGAACATACTGTCTATGTTGTTGACGCCGCAACCCCTGAGTTATCGACGATCATCCACGGTTTCCTAGCCTCTGTTTTGAGTATTTGAGTAACCCTCGGACACCACACAATTACAGCCCACTCGTTGGTCGCCAAATGAAACGTCCTTTTTCTTACCAAGTTTGATCTCAAAACTACAAGTGATCGCCTCTGTGGTTGGGTACTCCGTAATAATACTATGGTGTCGTTTATGTATTTTATTGCTTTTTTACAATACACAATACTGAACTATACAATACAAACTAATCAAAAAATTGTTTAATGATGGCATATACGAATGATGGACGGCAAGCTTTTTAGTACAGAGCAAAGTTCATATATACCTAGTTATCTACTTCCAATGTATAAATCTACAACCCAGCGCAGGCCCGCCATCTGTGTAGAATAAGCTAAAGTTTAAACCGCTGCATATATTCTAGATGGCAGGCGAATGAATTCTCTTGGTTTCAGTCATTCATAAACTGAATGTGTACAGTATGAATGGAGTGATTCACTCCCCACTCCGCGCCTCCCCTCTTCTAACTAAATTGACAGTTTGATACACGGTGTCCAGTTTAAGTGTCATAGGGTGCACCCGATAAGTTTAGTATAAACTTAATTAGGTATTTTATCGAATAGTGACAATGGTTTCACATGGATTTTCCTATACTGTTGGTTGTAAAGGTAATGTTCAGAATTATAATGTTTGATATTTTATTTGCCGAATATAACCGGATTTTTCGCTGTAAAATGATCAAATATGTGGTCTTGTTGAGAAATTAATGCTATTTTTATCTCCGTTACTATTCCAGTCACCGAAAACTCTGGAAGAAGAAAACTTATGATTTAATTATGATTATGTAACTGACAAAAATAATTCAGTGTTTTTAAAGCTTTAACATAATTTGAGAACATGGATTCGCGTAAACTGCGAAAATTCAAATATTGAAGGTACTATTAAGGACACTAAAAAAACTAGCAAAATTTAAATATTGTATTGTACCCTCAGAATACATATTTTTTAGTCACTTAAGTACTTACCTACCAATAACGGAAAAATGGGAGAGAGGGTTAGTATTGAGATAAATTTTCGCATACATACAATTTGAAGAACTTAATTTGAATTTACATTAGGGAGGTAGCTAATGTTAACATGTTAACTATGTACAATTGTCTGCAATAATAATGACACTCTAAAAGAATTTTACAATTTCTTTCGAACTGCTAACGTATGAGTAATAAAATCTACTCTCAACTTTTAACATAAGTTCTTAGTTGTTTCACCCACCAATAGAGATTTAATGAAATATCTACTCAAAATTTTCAGCAGTTCAAAAACTGTTTTGAGGGTGTGTCATTATTATTGCAAAAGCATGTACATAAAATAGTATACAAAATATCTCGGGTAAGTATTGTGCTTTACAAAAAATGTACCTATGTTTAATTATTTTCTCGATAAAAAATGTTATTGACTAACCATATCTTCCTAACTATTGATTGTCATTTATGAAAAAAAAGGAATTAAATGGAAAGATCTAACATCATAATGAAAAAAGAAGAATTTTTACACCATAACGGAATTTATATTAAGAATTCATTTTCAAACAATATTATACAGATGGGAATACAGATTTTAGATAATAAGTTTAGGTAATAAGTGAATACAATTTTTTCCTCTTTGAGCAGTAGTTTCAGAACACACTGTAGTTATGCACGAGACATTAAATCGAAAATTATTAGGAAGGTCTCAACATATTATAATCATATCATTCAAACTATTCGACAATACGAAAAATAAATAAAACACCAAAAAAAACTCACGAGAAGAGGGAAGCTAATCGAAGCACTTGAAAACCTCACAGCTGGAATAAAAAATATTAGGTATCAATTCAAATTGGATGCGGACCCTAAATTGATTAATATTTAAAAGAATATTAGAATTATATTTTTTGATAAACCATGTACTTATTATAAGCTTAATTTAGTGCCGAGCAATCCATTCACATGGTAATCTGTGGTCATGTGGAAATCTGTAATAATATTTAATGCCAGCAAATGTCCGACATGTTTGTGTTTTAAAAAATCGTATTTATTCCCTGGTTAACTCATTCTTAAATAAAATACGTATACCTACGTATTATACTATTTATACTGCGTTTTCTCAATTCTCAACTATTATTTAAGTCGCACTATGTGGATGTATCTAGAAAAACGCATAATTCGGCACGTGAATGTCCAGACCAGAACAAGCTCCGCCTTCAATCTCACTCTCTCACTCTTAAAGCCATACTTTCTTACTCTACTCCCTCTACTCTAACTTACTATAGCAGTTTCTCGTCCAACGTGCTTTTACACACATCGATTTTGTCGTCCTTTCAGAGGACGGTAAAGTAATGTACGAGAGTAGATAACTAGGTATATATGAACTTTGTACAGAGGTTGACGCCATCTTACTCTTTTCCTCTTCTTCTTCTTGCTGGTGTTATTTATTTATATAGTGAGCGGTCGAAATTGTGGACAGTGACTAATTGCTAGCTTGTTGACAAGCGCGACGGGCGAAGCGTGCGGGGAGCAACATTTCATAGGCGTACTAAATTTGAATGCGATCAGGATAACACGGATATAGGACACGTTAACAAAATTTAATAGAGATATTTTTTGAGGTTGACCAAATCCTTAAAGGTAGTAAAGGATAAAGGTTTTGTAAACGCCTAAAGAATCCTTATTCTTTACCTACCTACCTACCTACTGGGGGGAAGAGGATACTTCTTTGCCTCTTCCATTTTTTTCGATTTTTAAGTTATGCAAGGTTAGAGACAGTGGCAGAGCAGAGAAAAAAAAAATTCAATTTCCAAAGAATCGGTCTTATGAATAATTTGTAAACAATTTAAGGATGTTTCAAATGTTCTAATTATACAGAGTGTCTCTGAACATAGGGCTGAACCATATTTATAGAGTTATCAATTTCAATGTAAAAAAATATAGAAATAGGCTAGTAAAACTCACTAATACGCTACAATTTAATACCTAGTGGGTAAATATTAATATTTTAATTCCATATTTTATTTCACTAATTGCTCCACATGCTTAAGAAATGCATTAATGGGTGTTTCTAATTATTTTTATTATTTTTAATCGAATATTTTTAAAAACCTATGATTTTTGCTAAAACTATTCAGTTGCATATATATAAGACTTTCTTTTCAAATGATATTAATATTTTCCACTGACTCAAAATAAACAACGTCTTACTTATGTAAGCCACAAACTAAAATTAGGGGAATGTGGTCACTGAATAGTTGTGTCTCTTGTGGAGTGGAAATGGAAAATATAGTTGTAATTGTGCATTTTATAGTATTTTTAGTACTTACATTATTTGTGTCGGTTACCATCCGTCCGGATAAAGCCGGACATGTCCTCCTTTTTAAGGCAAATTTAATTGTCCAACCGGATTTCCCCTCTATCCGGCTTTTTATAAATAATATCAATCTAAAATCATGGATCTGAAAAATATTGTTCTCAAGCATCACCTTCTGACCCCGAAAGAAAACGCCGAAGAGAATAAAAGTCTAAATCTAATTATATTTTGGCTTTAATATTTTATAATACCTATTATGTTTTATTTTCATTATTTCACACTTTTCAAAGTTAATAATTATTAATTCATTTATATAACTATAAAGTTTGTTTGTTTTGTTAACGCAATATATGCAAAGTGCAATATTTTTTAAGATTACTTGTGTTTACAAGTATATTTTAATGTTACTAAATAAAGTAAATTAAAATGTTCGAAAAATGTTCTGGTAACCCTACATAGCTAGAAATTATTTTTTTGGGAATAGTCTTGTTTAATAAATAAATAAATGTAATAATTACGTCTAATACTAAAATCTTGAAATTTTGTATTTTTTGGCAGTTTGAAGTAATCTATATAGAATAGAATTAAAAAAATTAAAAGATGAAGAAAAAAATCACAAAATATAATTACTTTTTTTTATTAATTTGTGCATCTTTTATATATTATGGATCTATACATCTTTTTCCTTGAGGAATATTTTTATATATAAGTCTATAAATAAAATAGCACAAATAACAATACCTACTTCTAGCACCTACTCTAGCCTGAATCCGGATAAATAATAAAGTATAGAATAAAAAGCTCTTTAAGATAGTTAACCACGTGCCGTCTTTTTTGTGCAAATACGAAATAGCGGACAGAAATATTTTCAAAGTAATAAACCGGCGCGGCGGTTGCTAATTGGAAAGTTTTTATGACCCTTTTAATCCAAATACGCGACCGGCGAGATGAAAGACCATGCATCTCGCTTGCAGTGTCTTTCTTTTTTGCCCGGATTCTATTGAAATTTGGCATCAATAAAATAATAGTACTGTACGGGATTTCAATTTCTAGTCTTTTTAGTGGGTGTCTTTATAAGCGCTACCAAATGGGGCGCCTTGGTTACGTTCTAACGTGACGAACTCAACGAAACTTCGCACAAGAAATCAAAAATACACATTTTATTTGTATGAAATTTATTAGGTATTGTAATGATTACCTTAATGAATGAATAAGACTGGTGGCCTAATTATGCAACAACAAAGGTAGTTCCTCTGTGCCCAGAGGACATATGGAAAAATTATCTAAGGTGGTTGGGCAACGCATTCCGATAACAGGATTCATTTAAAAGTTATATGGCGTTTCTCGTTTTTTTTTAATTTTCCGTTCAATTTTCCATTGTTAATTTTTTTTAACTTTTATATTTTTTGTACACTACGAACTTATATTTCGTGGCTATTCAGTTTTTTTAAATAGTTTATTTTTATAATTATAATACACAGTTACTAAAACTGTGTATTATCTGTAAACTAGAATGGCTGCATCTTGCATCCTAGATGTAATAAATAAAATATGTACCTACCTATAATGTAAAACAGAATAATTGTATAAATATAAATAACGGTGACTGTTGCAGATAGTTACAACACAACTAATTCCTGTTTCAACATGTTTAGCATGGTGATCATTGATCATAATATATATATATATATATATATGTACAATCGTTTGCAATATTAATGACACCCTTTAAAACGAATTTGGCTATTTATTTCGAATTGTTGACGTATTAGTAATTAAATCTGATTTTGACATTCAACATTAGTACCTACTTAGTTGTTCCACTCACCAATTACTCCAGTTACTGTGGCATTTTCCCTTTATTTTTTTATAACTGCACAGATTTCTCTGAAATTTTTACAGTTGGTAGGATATTACTCAAAAAAACATAAGTTATATGGTGTCGATGTGTGCTTCCACCCTTGAGGTGGTTGACACCCCATCTCGGGGGTTAAATGATTTTTTACGAATAACTCAAAAACTAAGCGTTTTATTAAAAAGGGTAATACATCACAATAAAGTTTATAAAAAAGCAAAGAGATTGTTTTTTTATTGAGTTTTCTAAGTACAATATACTAAGCGATTTATAACTGGTTAAAGATGACTTTATTTTTGGGGTACTATACTCGATGTATTTATCGTCAAATAACGGAAATTGGAAATCTTCTTCGATAAAAACTCATATAACCTTTTTTAAGAGCTTTAAAAAACTTTTGAAAAGTTATTTCGATTAAAACAAAGCGAGATGTGATGAAAAAAAGTTGAATTACTCTAATTTTTGAAGAAAAAAAACGAACAATATAAGTAAGTAACACTATTTTTATCAGAATTAAAATTAAACGTATATCTTCGAAAATTCATTTCATTTTAGTGTTATTTATTAGGTCCAAAAGTTTAGCCGGTTTAGAATGCGTATTTTTCGAAAAAATCCTGTTTAAATTTTTTTTTGTAATTATCTCAAAAAATTGAATATTTTCAGAATAAATCTAAAACTATAAAAGATACATAAAAAATGGTAGAATAGAAAAATGTAGCTTTATCTACTCCTATTAATTTATATATTAATTATTCAACTGCTTTTGAGCAATTAATAGTATCAATCTTCTACAATGATAATTCGGTATGCAAATAGTGTACGCAGTAAATTCTTGGAAATTTTTACAGCGATAAATACGTTCCAAAATAATTTTGACGTTTTCAAATCAATTTTCTTTCTCGATACTTGTATCTTTGGGGCTTATGACACGGTGTAATATTTCACATAGCTTTTTATTTAATATTATAATTAAAGTGGTTCGTCCCATATCATACAAGCAAAATGTACAGTTTTCTAAATATAAAACTGAAAATTAAAACATGTTCTATTTATATAAAATTCTGAATACATTTTTATGTGAGCAGAAATATAACCTCCAGTATGTACATCTTTCCCATATATTTCCTATGTTTACTTAATTTGTTGATTATTGGTTATAATAACAATAATTATTATTAGTACTAAATATATAAAAAAATGCTTATATAATTCTGTGCAAAATTTGATGTATAATTTTATACCGTGTCATACGGCCTTTAGTATTTATTGTTATAGTCGTAGATAAAGTATAGTATTCAATTTGCGGTAATGATCATAACTCACTTGATGAATTACAGCACTCGCCTGCGGCGAGTTATTACCTGCATTACCGCTCGTTAAATAATATACTATTTTCTTAACGAAAATTTTGTTTTTTTCTTCTAGAATATAAATACAAGATTAAGGCGTTTGAAATTATCACAATTTTTTTATGGCGTTTAGACACAAGGAGGGTTGAAAATAAGCAACCAATCAAATAATATTTTATTGACTAGGAAGGAATTTATTTTGGAATATAAATATACATTTAAAGCTTTCGAAGTTGAAAAATATTTTTTTATATCCTACCTATTTTTGGCATAGGGGTTAGTTCTTAACGTTTGAAGTGTCACAATTAACCAAAATTATTTTATATAAGCAGAGAATTAAATTGTATATGATATAAATGCACTACAAAAACGTGTTACCTGTTAAACGTTAAGAATTTTCAAGGGTTGAGAATTTGCACAATGTCCATTATTGTAATTGAAAATATTAAAATTGCATAATTTAACATACCTAATTAAAATCCATAAAATGCTTTAATATTAATTTTTTTCATTTTTTTCAATAAGGAGTAGTTTTCACCCCTTAAAAATAAAAAGCTCAGTATATAACTTTTGAAGAGGGGGGTAAGATAAGCCTAATTCCAAATGTTTAGCAAATTCGATTCAGTTATAAAAAAATTAGAGGTCACTGTTTTCCTCCACAGTAACTGAACTAACTACTCAGAACTTCCAGTTGTTTAAAAACTGATTGAGGTAGTAGCATTAATATTGCAAAACATTGCCTACCTATACAAAGAAGTAAAAATCGCAGGGTCGAAATCAAATAATTCATAATTAATTCAAAATTTGGATATGCTGCTATGAATTTTGTTATCATTTTAGGTACCTAAAATTACATTTTGCAATCATTTTTATTCCAACATGCATCTATTTTGCTGAAGTTAGTTTTTTTAATACCTAGATATAGCTATAAATAAACGAAAACCCAGCTTATTGACGATATATCAGCAAAAAAACATTGGTCGACACTTCACATTTTTAATTTAATATTGCGAGAAGGTCAAACTGCCTCAAGAACGTAATAAAGATATCTAATTCTTTTAATCTATTTTTATCTGTACCTACAGCATGACATATAATAGTAAAATTATTTCCGTTGTCAACTTTAAATTGCTTAAAATAATGTTTCCCTTATAATAAGCTAAGCATTTCACCTTACAAATTTTATTTAGCATACCTACCTACCGATTAATATGTTCTATGTTTGTATTCTTAATCATACTTTTAAGTGACTAAAGAAAATTTTTAATTTATGAACGGTTTCAAAAAGATAAAAAATTCTATACCCTAAAAATAGATATAGTATTACTATACTAGTTTGCAGTTGTAGTGATCCAAAAGGTATTTAGTTACTTATTATTATTTTCAAAACCACACTAATACACATTATACGTAGGATGCTTTATCATCCTTTTGAGTATCAAAAAATAGGAATAGTGTTAAATAGAAGAGTAGGTATGTGTACAATTATTATTGTTTCCGTTTCTAAAAAACTTTGGCTAAACAACTTATCGATATCCCTCGTATTGTGCCTGTCAAGATGATTAGGAGCAAGAATAAATAAATAAGTTATTATTTATTCTTATGATTTAGGTATAGCATCTGACAAAAAACCGCCGCAAGAATTTGAGCCCACTGTTCTAATCTATAAGATACCAGATACCTACAATAGTAATGTGCTCTGTGTGTAACATACCTTATAGAAATCGACATTCTCATGCAAAATTATTAGCGTTACTATGAAATTTAAGTATTTAACTGTTTAATAGGATAAATAAACATTATTTCGGCTATCAATTTTAAATTACTTAAAATAATGTTTTGCTTATTTTAAGCTAAGCATTTTATCTTACAAATTTAATTTAGTATATGAACATGTTCCATGTTTCTGAATGAATTTTCAAGTTTTATGTAGGTAAGTACATAAAAATCGGTTATACATAGGTAGTACTATTTGGGTAACGTTTGCAAAATAACTGGGTATTATCCTGTAAACTATAATTAGGGTTTAAACTAGTCGGTGATAGTTAGTAGGTACTCACCGAAGGTTCTCTTGACTATTTAAAACTAAACATTGTTTTTTCCTAGAGAATGTTATATCTTTCCAATTTTAATTTTTCTTTTTTTTTTGTCGTTTATCGATGTGTTTTTATTCTGTACTTATTTTAAAAACACGCTAATGGAACACACATATTACTAAAATGCTTTATCAAACTTTTAAGTGACTAAATGATAAAAAATAGAAACAAAATTATTAAATAGTACCTACGTGTAATTACAAATTTTTTCTATTTCTAGTGTAAGGAAATATTCTTGACTGGATTCAAGCAAATTATTGAGCTATATTAATTAGTTTATTTCTACGTACTTATAGTATGTTAAATTTTGATCAAACACAGTGGCAGTTTTAAATTTAACTTAGTAGAAAAGTCGTTCAAAATACTTTTAAAAAATGCTTAGTACTCATGAATGAACGGAAAACAAGCCCGTTGATTGGATAAAAGTATAATAAATAAGACCCATAATTAATGATTAAATAATCGCGTGACCAACGGAATTGGTATTTGGTATTTTAATTTACCTATGGTGTCACTCAGTTTTATTTTATTTTTCATTCATGATTTGTTCGGGTTCGGATAATTCAGTGCTCATTGGTGTTCTGTTTGCAACATACCTTCTAGAAATCAACATTCGCATGCAAAATCAATATCACTCGCGTTGCCATAAGACTAAATAAATAGTTACTCATATGCGCGTTACTATGAAATTTAAGAAATATTTTACTGTAATATGTTCAAACGTATTTCTATTTTTGAAATAAAATTTATAATTAGGTATCATCTCAACAACAGTAAATTTAATAGGTAAAGTAATATGTGAATGAATAAAACTGATGACTAATTATAAAAAAATAAAAAACGCGGTGTCGTACAAATAAAACACGTATTTTTAAGTTTTCATACTTTTCACTTGTGATAAAATATACAACTTCAATATAAATGAGAGAATCAATGTTGACACATTTGCGGGGTTTCTCCTATTTCTCGAGAAAACAGGAAAAGTATCTAAGGTGGCATAGGCTCGATTTTTAAGAAAAATTGAATGGTGAAAGCCACATTCCGACATCTCCATTCGTTTAAAAGATATACTCGCGACAAGAATTCAGACGACTTACGTCATACAAACAAATGAATAATTCATTATATTTTCATCAAAATATTTAAGAAACTACAACTGATAGTAATAAAATTATATACTACAATAAAAGTTTGCATTATATTTTGCACTAAATTGCAAAATATGATTGTTTTTAACGCGACTAAATATAGGAAATTACGTTGACAATAAAAACAAATGTGTAACGTCAGTCGTGACGTAAGACGTCTGAATTCTTGACGCGAGTATAGGTGCAGAGCGTTTATCATTTTTTTTTTGCATTTTCTATGACCCTTTATAACTTTATTGTTTGTTAAAATTTTTGTAAACACAGTAGGTATTTATTCAGTTTTATACTTAGATTTCGTAGGGTTTCTTTACAATACTTGTTTAGTTTTTAAGTTCTTAAATTATAATACACAGCTATGAAATCTGTATGAAAACTGAATATTTCCATTCTTATACCTAGTCAATTTGTAATGTTAACCAGTCTACAATAAAAATATAATGTAAAGAAGAATGATTGTATATTGTATCCTCATTGTAATACTACGAACCATATAAATAGATAATATGTAATTTTCTTTTAGAGGATGTAAGCCTAATTCCAAATGTTTAGCAAATTCGATTCAGTTATAAAAAAATTAGAGGTACCTGTTTTCCTCCACAGTAACTGAACTAACTACTCAGAACTTCCAGTTGTTTAAAAACTGATTGAGGTAGTAGCATTAATATTGCAAAACATTGCCTACCTATACAAAGAAGTAAAAATCGCAGGGTCGAAATCAAGTAATTCATAATTAATTCAAAATTTGGATATGCTGCTATGAATTTTGTTATCATTTTAGGTACCTAAAATTACATTTTGCAATCATTTTTATTCCAACATGGTGAAAGCCACATTCCGACATCTCCATTCGTTTAAAAGATAGGTGCAGAGCGTTTATCATTTTTTTTTTGCATTTTCTATGACCCTTTATAACTTTATTGTTTGTTAAAATTTTTGTAAACACAGTAGGTATTTATTCAGTTTTATACTTAGATTTCGTAGGGTTTCTTTACAATACTTGTTTAGTTTTTAAGTTCTTAAATTATAATACACAGTTATGAAATCTGTATGAAAACTGAATATTTCCATTCTTATACCTAGTCAATTTGTAATGTTAACCAGTCTACAATAAAAATATAATGTAAAGAAGAATGATTGTATATTGTATCCTCATTGTAATACTACGAACCATATAAATAGATAATATGTAATTTTCTTTTAGAGGATGTAAAATCTTCACATCCTGTCATAGGTATCACATTTTTTTCGGAAGCAGCAGAAAGTTTTTCCAAATTAATATAGAAGGTAGAATTTATTTATTAAGGTATCATCTTTTATTATATATTTTAAAAACACGTTAATATAACACACATGACGTAAAATGCTTTGTCATGCTTTCAAGTGACTAAAGAATAAAAAAATGGAACAATATGTTATTATAACATTTTCGGCTGGGTTGCCTTTTTGCATGTGAAATCAGAATAGCTGCAACCCAGCCGAAAATGTTATTAAATTGTAGGGTATAAAGGGTATAGTATACAGGTCTGGTCACCTACTTATTTCGGATAGAATTCAGCAAATTACAAAAATATTCCACCAATCTCAACCTAACGGTATTCAGTCGGTTAACAAAAAATTCAACGGAACACGTGCGCTCCCACAGCGTTATCCTATTCAACCAATCACGGTAGAGTGTCTGTCGGAGCCGAAACTAATAGGGGAGATATGTGATATGGGGTATATCCGAAATAAGTAAGGTGGCCAGACCTGTATGTATACAAATTTTGTTTCCGTCTCTAAAATTATAAGGAAATACGCTTGACTGGTTTCAAATAAAATATTGGATTATACTAGTCATTCATTATTTCATCTAGTCATCACCCTATAAGGGAATATAAAAAAAATTACAAGACGCCGAGAATAAGTCGTGGCATAGAGTGGTGCAATATAATTTCAAGGAAGTAACATAAAAATCATTAGAATATGTGGATATGTGTATATAGTCTATTATCATAATTCTATAGATGATATGCCTATATTATTCAAATTAGGGT
Organism: Monochamus alternatus; assembly: GCA_037114965.1. Lineage (NCBI taxonomy): Eukaryota > Metazoa > Arthropoda > Insecta > Coleoptera > Cerambycidae > Monochamus > Monochamus alternatus. The sequence goes on along the minus strand of CM073432.1, from coordinate 3,743,838 downwards.
GGTTATTATAAGGAATTATTTTACGTATCATCATCAACCAGTATTATATTTTCCCAATCGACCCTAACCGCTCGAATATAAAAACTTATATCGACACGTGGCCACATACCGCTATTTTAATGCTACGTTGCAAACATCCCAGAGAAAGACGTTAACCGCTTTTTGTACATCACGAAAATGAGTCCTTGTTTTTATAAAATTTAGTCCTTTACAGGTAGGTATCGAATATGTATATAAGAATTTCGAATTATTAGCACTTCTTAAGTTCACAATAACGTTTTTAAGAAGTCGTTTTATTTTATGAATCGTAGGCAACAATTTGACAACTATGCAGTCTTCCACTTGTTGTTTGTCCACCAACTCACCGACATACGTCGTTGCTGAACACTGTACGGAAGACAAAGAGGGCAGTTAACGATGCATCTTAGATTATTTACTTGTTCACTTTGCAAATGCAGGACAGTAGTACTTTTCAACTCTAGGTAATTTAGTGGATTTGAGCGTGTTATAATTTGTGCTTTCGTGTTATCGTTTGCTCGTTACGAAGTAGTACTTTGAATACGTAATTGTTTAAACAGTGTTGAGAATAATAATTTCGAGGAGTTAAATAATAAAAATGATAAGAATTATTTCCAAATTCATCTTGTAATTATCAATTAGGTACCCAAGGCGGAAAATAATAGAGTACAGAAGGTGAGGGTGGCATGATTACCTAAGTGTGCCACTTGAGAAGAGTCCAAAAAACACAAAATTATCAAAAATAAGTTGACGCCGACTGAACTTAGTACATTAACAATTCACTTTAAATGTGCTCTGTGCTATCCTCTCTACAAATTGGAATACCGTCCTTTTGGACCAAAACTTTTGGCCTGTAAAACAACTTATACAAATGGAAAAAATTGGGCGACACCTGATCGTTTCTTTGTAAACAAAAAAAAATAAATAAATAAAATGTGGCCTATGTTACTTGTATAAGATTCGAATTTTCCAATGCTACATTTTAATTATTGTAAAGCTGCTAGGTACCTAATTTATATAATATTCATTACTAATGATAATACCATAGACTTCTAAAAATCTGTGGAAAATACCAATAAAATACCATACCATAAAATAGGCAAACGGCTGCATAAAAGTTCGGTTCTGAAAAAACGGCTTTTTCTCCGGTTTGTTATTACATTTTTGTAAATTTATATACCCAACAAGCTATTACATACATTATACATTTTAATGTATTCATGATCACAGTACTAAAAAAAATTATTAATATAAGGTTTAACACAGCACAGTTGACATTTTTAATAACCCTCTTATATGATTTTCCTTGGCCTAGATAAATAAAATTATTGATATCTCTGGTAACGCCCATGTCAAGATGATTTATAACAGCATCCAACAAAAAACCGCCGCAGGTGGCACGGGCTCAATTTTTAAGAAAAATTGAAATTTGAAAACCACATTCCGATACCTATATCAATTCGTTTAAAAGATACAGGGCGTTTCTCATTTCTTTTGCATTTTCTGTTTGTTCTATTTTTCCTTGTTTGCTAATTTTTTTTATAACAAAATTTTTTTCAATTTCTTAGTTTTCGTGGCATATCTAGTTTTTTCGCTTATTATTAAAAGGAACTAGGTTATTTTAACAAGTTTTGATAAAAAGAAAAAACATAGTATGTACTTGTAACATTAATGTGTACAATATTTTCATGAAGTTTCCATTAAATTGTATAATTTAATAACAAAAGGTTTTTTCTTAAATATGTCGTAATTTGTTTGTATAATACCACAAAAATGTGCCAAAAACCACAAATATCTCAAAATGGCCAAAAAGATGACTTAGTTCCTTTTAATAATAAAGGATTCAATTATAATACACAGTTATGAAATTTGTAAAGAAGAATGGTTGTATCTTGCATGCTAACCGTAATAAAATAAGTAGGTAATGCAAAAAAGAATAATTTGTAAATATAAATAATGAAAACTGTTGCAGATAGTCGCAACTAATTCCTGTGACAATTTGTTTAGCATGATCATATATACAGAAAGAAGTCAAAATTAGGGCAGGGTTCAAATCCAGTAATTTATAATTAATCCAAAATTAAGATAATACTGTTACGAATTTTATCATTTTAGGTACGCAAAATTAAATTTTCTATTAACTATTATTCCGACATGTACGTAATTTGCTGAAGTTATTAGTATTCTTAAATAAATATAGGTATAAATCAAGGAAAACCCATCTTATTGACTATGTAAAAGCAAGAAATACCTACTGGTCGAAATTTCACATTTTTTATTAATATTGTGAGCAGGCCAAACTACCCTTATGACATAGTAAAGATAGTAAAGATACCTAATTCTATTAATTTGTCATTTTTATCTGTACAGCATATGGTTTTATTAAACCCGCATTGTAAATTCACTAAATTCGTTCACAAATGACAAATATGTTGAAACCGGTTAGTAGGTAGGTATACAGTTCTGATCCACCTCCCATTCGATTCAGCTAGAACAAATAAATATAGGACTGTTGTTTAAAACTATTTTTTTTTTTTGTACATAAAGCGCAGTTTTGGTGCGACGGCCGCCCCCGGCATGGTAAAATTATTCGGTTGTCAGTTTTAAATAACTTAAAATAATGTTTAGCTTATTTTAAGCTAAGCATTATATCTTACAAATTGAATTTAGTATATGAATATGTTCCATGTTTCTGTGTGAATTTTCAAGTTTTATGTCTCTTTTGCAATAATAATGGCATTCTTTAAAATGAATTTTGCGACTTCTTTTGAACTGCTGACGTATTAATAACATTATTAACATTAGTTCTTAGTACCTAGGTAGGTATTGTTTATAGATACCTAACTAAACATCAACTTCAGATATTTGATACAAATGTGTCGGTATTCCGTCGGTGACAATTTTAATTGAGTAGCTACCTAATTACTGAAAGTTTCCTTTACTATTTAAAACTAAAGATTGATTTTATACTAGAATATGCTATACTCATCCAATTTTAATTTTTCTTTTTATTTATTTATTTAAGTACAGTGTCCAACGGGACGTACGTAAATAAAGGTTGGGTCGTAGTATCTACCTACATTAATAGTTTTAAATTTAACTTAACAGAAAACAAGTTGTTCAAAATAATTTAAAAATGGGGAGAACTGGTATATTTCTTTGCACACAGTAATACCTTGACCTACTCTGTGCCTTGACTATCGTGGTGGGAATATCACGCTTGACTATAATATACCTACTCAAGGGTAATACCCATGAATGGAAAACAAGCCCAGTGATTGGATAAAAGTATAATAAATGAGTCCCATAATTGATTAAATGATCGTAATACTGCAGGCCATATAAAAATGTAAATATAAATAAAGGTCGGAGTTACTGTTTCACTTGAATCAACTAAGTATCTACTTATTTTAATTTTATTTTGGAGACAGCAAAATCGTCACATCCTGTCATCACATTTTTTTCTGAAGCAGAAAGTTTTTCCAAATTAATATAGAAAGTAGAATTAAGCCGGGGGCACATTCACATGTGATGCAACGTCGGAAGGATCTGACCCGTTTATTTATTTATTTATGTATTTTTATTTTTATATATTATGTGCACGCTGCTCTGACTCTACATCACGCCACGCTATCGCCGACGTGTCGCGAATCCTTTCTTATTAAATGTTCATCACGTCGTTTGGTGTAACGTGGTGTCGCGTGGTAACAGTGTGCACGTGAATATGATGTCACATGCATAAAATGACAGAAAATATTGACAAATTTTTGCTATTTCAACGAGATTACGAGCATGAATAGAGAGTCGATTGTCGATTATCATGATACGTAAACCGTAGAACGTGTAATTTTTACGTTTACGTATAGTAAGATTCGTGTTTCAAAAATGAGTTTAAGTAGGGTAACTTGTCACGGAATCATATTATTCAGAAGCGATGATTATTACTTTAATCTACGAGTATTGCTCCTTCTGTTCGGTTAGTCTTTTATCAATCTGTTCTGTGCATTTGGAAGTTTTCGGCGACCTCTTCGGCACGTATACGTCTCTGTTTATGTTACACAAAGACCCGTGAGCCCACGTACATCCGTATCACGTAAACGTGGAAAATTCTAATTTGAGCATGCGCGACGGTCAAATTCTACGTGCACGTTCACGTATCGGACACAACTTAAACTCTCTAATGTCTCTACAAGAGGAAACGTAAACGCTATACAAATTACACAGGCAATGTTGCACGCATCACATCGTTAATACAACAACAATATAAATTTTAACGACTAGCTAAATGGACTGGGGTACTTAAATAATAATAATAATATCGCTATCTCTCATTCTAATCACGAGGCGCATTTACGCCCAGGAACGACTTACGTTGGTAGACCGTAACCACCATTTAGCACAGGAATGAGGGAAATCTGGAAAACCTCATTAATTAGGGGGGTAGTCAAATAATGACCGGCATCAATCTCTCCCAAGCCAACATTCTTCCACCCTACATACCCGCAGAGAGGGTGCCAATCCTATCCACAAATATAGCGGCAAATATATTCTTTCTCGACTCACAATTTAAGTTTGACCCTCTTCTGATATGAAATATTCCTTAAATCGATGAAATTGTCGAATACAACGTAACGTGGCATCGTATGGCGTGGTAACAGTGTGCACGCACACAGAGTACATACCACACTACGTCATGTGGCGTAGCGTGGAGTGGCATCAGAGCAATGTGCCACGGTTTTAATTTATTAAGGTATCTTTTAAGTCGCAGATATGTGGCCACGTGACGTGTGTGGTATGTATTATGTGTGCACACTGTTACCACGCCATACGATGCCACGTTACATTACAGTCGACAATTTAATAAATATTTCATATCAGAAGAGGGATTCTTCGACTCAAGTTGTGAGTCGAGGAAGAAAACATTTAAATACCCTAATCTACTTAGCTAGAGTCGTTACAATTTATGTTGTTTCATTAACGATGTGCTGTGTGAAACATTGTTTGTATAATTTGTTTCTAAGCTTCTCCTCTCATATTTTGTACTCTATAGCGCTTAGCTTTCATGCTATAGATACATCCATGCTCACAAACTTTTTAGGATAACAAAATTGTGTGACAACAAATGGCGTGGCGTGGTGTAACGTCAGAGCAGTGTGCACACAATATATAAAAATACATAAGAATACACGGTGCCGGATACTTCAGACGTTTCATCACGTGATGTGGCGTGGCATCAGAACAATGTGCCCCCAGCTTTATTATGTATTTAAAAAACACGCTAATATAACAAACATTACGTAAAATGCAAATCATACATTTAAGTGGCTAAAGAATAAAAAAATTGGAACAGTAAGTATTAAATTCAGCGGCGGTCGGCGAAATTTCAGGTATATCATGTCTCAATAACCAGACGTGGAACCCAGATCAAACTTTAGAATATATGTACTCAAAAAAAAATCAAAAACCTTTTATTCTTTAAAGGCATACAAGATGTATGAGAAGAAGAAGAAGAAGAAACGATGAAAAAGAAGTCAATATACTTATAGATAAATACAAAGGCATAAATACACAAAGGTAATACTTGCTACAAGTATACAAGTGAGTCACAATATAATTTAAAATCTAAAGATATAAAGCAAAAACAAATAATATTGTAAATAAACGCAAGTACACTAACAAATCACAGGAACATTTAAGATTATATTTAAAGCTTTTCTTACTCTGAATAGTTTTAATATGTTCGGGGAGATTATTGAACCTCTTAGCCCCAATGCGGCTAGGGGCCTTAAACGACAATTTAACTCTGGAATAAGGGAGATGTAAATTATTTTTTGCTCTAGTATTTCTATTATGTATATTAAAATTAGTGACAAATTTCGGTTTATTATTAAAAACGATTACATGGGTCTCAAAAACGTATAGACTATATAAAGTAAGAATTTTAAATTTTTTGAAAATATCAACCCATGAATGTGGGCTGTGACCATATAGATAACTTTTGTAGAAGTAGCACCTTGTTGCAGTTTGCGAAAAAAAGTTGAAAAAATCGTGCAGCTCCCCCTAGGAATTTTTAGATTGGCATTCTTTAATTTTAGTGAAATATTTTTTCCATAACTGTAAACGTCTCTGGCAACAACGCCGGTTTTTGGTCTCTGGTAACGCCCATGTCAAGATTGTTTATACTATGCGACAAAAAACCGCCGCATATTGACGAGTTCAATCCAGTGTCAAGTCAGGCTGCCGCTGCAGCCGGTTCACAAGCGTAGCACAAGGGTCCGCGCCAGGCAGCAGTCGACGCTGCAGAAAACATATCGATATCGATGCCTCATTTGATTTTTATTAATGCGTTTTATTAGTAGATCTGTTACATTCATTAGTGTAAATACATATGTGGAAATTTTAAAGTAACATGGCTGTTTACGCGAAACGTGACACAAAATTTATAAAACTTTAAAGTAATATAATGGATTTGAAATAATTTTCTCGATTTGTATGTAAAGTTGTTGGCCTTTAAAGTCGCCGTAAAATGATCAAAAATCGTCTAGATTCTATAACAAAAGTAATATCAAAAACTAAAAATGTTTTGTTTATTCATTATTATTTAAATTTTCCTCAAATAAAAAAAAAGCGTTTATAGAACACAAATTATTGTGTTATACCTACTAACCCAACATTTTTACAATTATTTTCACATAATTTACTTATAAATAAAAGTGAATCTTATATGTAATACCCTTGACTATATACACTAAGACTAGTCAATCTAATGGGAGACCTTGTTGGCCTGAATGGGAAACCAACTCTCGCGTAATGGCATTGACTTTTTAACTCTATAGACCGTCCGTTACAATCACGTATACAAAAAGTGTGTTTGTAACTCTACTGATGGCGCTAGTATACCTAAACTCTACCGTTTTTAAATATTGTGGAGCACCGCGTAGTCCGTTTCCATGGAAACGTGAAGCTAAAACTTCCAACGTTGCAAGCTGAGTCGGGTCATACCGGCCACGGCCGGACGGCCGCGGCAGTTTCAAGGCCGCTTTTTTGCATTAGAATGAAATATCGTTGTACATATTTCCATTTTTAACATATCCAACTTTTGCTCCACTAAAAAGGGGTTACATAGTAAGATAAAATAAAGTGAAAAGTAAATGAAAACGTTGATAGTCATGTAGTGGAGAGATATGTTTTTTTATATAAATGGAAGAATTTAATTGTAGAAGTTCGTGTTAAAATCACATAAAATCTATATACAAGGTGTCCGCAAACTTTACCGACAACATTTGCTAAATAAAAACTATTTGGTATTTGAGTTATAGGCCTTTAAAATTATAAAAAATAAAAATAATTTAATTAATATTTAGTAACACCTTTACCGATCGCGTTGAAATTTGGAATATTTATTTGGATGACTATGGCTTATTAACTCGTAAATCTTAGTGCCATTTACGAGAAGATCGGTGAAATTCACCTGATTTTTGAATTATATTTTTAAATTAAAATGAGTTATGAGTATTTCATGATATTTAGAAAAAACTGGCTATTGCCTAAAAAAATGCTTCAATGCCCAGGGGGATTTCACGCAGTGACATTAAATGTGTACAATAATTAAATATACATACAAATCTAAATAAGAAAATTAGATATCTACATTAGTAACAATAAATATTATGCATATTAAAGATACATCTGCCGGGAAAAAACACAAAAAAAATAAAATTTCCATGTTTAAAAAATGAAATTAAATATTTCAAAAACTAATCATATCACCCAAGACTCATTACGCAATTTTGTCTCTATTTAACCGATTTCGTATCCCTTACCGTTTCTGAGATCCACATAGCTAATTTGTAACAGCCTGTATGAAAAACGTCAGTGTAAAAGTAAAATCTCTGAAATCCTCATGAAAAAAGTGAAAGCCAATATTTAAATTCATAAAAAATTTAAAATACCTTTAATCAATGGCATGTGCCTTGTTAATAAAAGTAGCCCGGCACCAAGTAATTATTAAGATATTTATGAAAATAATTTGATTACGTTTACCTATAGCTGAATTCAATTGCAAGAAAATTAACAAATAATAAAACATATTATTAGTACATAGGTACCACTATTTAAAATCCACAGCCTTAGTCGATCTATTTTTAGCCATTTTAAAAAAAACATCAATAGGCACAACAAATCAAATGCAACGGCAAAAGCGGTGGGTAACTAATAACTAGAACACGTAGGTACTTCGTTCGCAGATCTCAGGTCCGGACTTTGGCGACGACTTTATATTTAAATATATTTTATTCATATTAAAACATATTTAACCTTATTCATGAATTTCTAATTCATGCCAGCTAATCGACAAACACATCCCGTTTATTTACCTGCCGGTGTCATTGTCAAGGTCCCGACCGCCGACTGACCAATCGACAAGACGAGTTTTTTTTATAAAAGTGATGGTAGGGTGTAATATTCCATTGAATAAACTAAATAGCACTGTTTTTATTTTTGCAAAATTTAAAATTTAGATACCTACCCACTTATTCGTCTTCTTGAAGTAACTGTGATAGCATAAGGATATTCGGTAAATATGTAACGCAATAAATAAAGTTTTTGATTTACGGCGGTGTATTTTCTAGTTATCAGGATCTAGTGCTGAATGCGTGAAAAAAAAAAAAATTGAAACCGTTTTGCAGGGTTTCCAGGCAGTCCTGATTTTCTAATTTTATGCCGTATTTAGATTTTTTTGGTGGATAGATTGTTCTCCTCAATATGCCATTTATGAAAAATTTTATATATTGATTGCAAGAATTCAAATGACTTACGTCGGCCGCTTTTTTTGCGGAATGAAAATATCGTTGTACATATTTCCATTTTCAACTTTTGCTCCACTAAAATGGGATTACATAGTAAAATAAAATAAAGTCGGTTAAATGAAAACGCTGATTTCACCGACAACGTTTGCTAAATAAAAACTATTTGGTTATTGAGTTATAGGCCTTTAAAATTATCAAAAATAAAAATAATTTAATTAAAATTTTGTAACACCTTTACCAATCGCGTTGAAATTTGGAATATTTATTTGGACGATTATGGCGTATTATTTCGTAAAACTTTGATATACTGGGTGGTAGTTTTCTTTGGTTAACTCCCTCTTTTAGCGGTCAAAACTTTTACTGTGGTCGTAGCAGCATTGTAAAGATCCTAGGGGTAAAAAAATTCAGCGCTGATACTGATACAGTATAATAAATAATAATAATAGCAGATAAAAATAAATAATAATGTTTATTCACATGTAAAATAAAGTATCTTACAGTTTTTGTTAAATAAGGGTATATCATTTTAAAAAATGTAATTAATATGGTGACTACCTACATATTGTTAAGAATTTTTAATTTTGGATGCATTTTGCCGTTTGATCGTACTTTGTCGGATTTTTCCATCCACTTACAAAATTTATGTAATGTAGTCATGATCATTTTTTCTATTAAAAATTTCTTATGATCTGTACAACTGTTGAATAACCAGTTTCTTCTTAGGTCTTTGTACAATTTTATTATAAATTTTAACAAACAAAAATTCATCGTGTTTGTAAAATATACAGTCATCTTCTTCATGGAAAAGGAAATAATATTTGCAACATCATCATTTGGAGTAGTTAAGTACATAGTACCATAATTTTTGTATAAAATCAATAATTGTTTTTTATCAGTCATTTGAGTTGATTTTGTAAGACTCTGTTTGCATTCTTCACACTTAAATTGCTTAAGACATGTTCTTACTAAATATCCGCCATAGTAGACTACAGAACATTCTTCGAGTGTTACTTGGGCGGTTTTCTTTTTTCTTTTAATATTTCGACTCGAAACGGATGACGAAGCACTACTCCAGTCATCTGCTACTAGATCCTTTTGTTCACACTTTATAGTGTCGCATTTATTATTTACTTCTAAATAATTATCTTCATCTTCTTCACAATTTGTTATTTCAGAAGGCCGAAGTAGAGAAGTAATACTTTTAATGCGAAAACTTGTTCTAAATAATTTAGCCGTAGGATTTGGATTATAACCACTCTTCTGTCGTATTATAGAAAAGAAATTTTCTATAATATCTTGATTTAATCGGTTCGTCATTAAGAAAAACACAGAGTCAGATTTCTCTTCTTGATATAAGCTTAGTACGGCAAGAATAGTTTGTACAATTCCATCGAAACAAGGTGGTCGTTTTTCATTACCAACTTTATCTATTTTTTTAATAATTCTAAATGTTTCTAATCCGTTTTTTAATGTTTCCATTGTGTGAGGATTTTTTTCACTTAATGCACAGCTAAATTTGTTTTTTGAATATAAAGTCTTGCTGTTTAAACAATCAAATAAATTGTTAGCAATTTCTAAAAAATTGGCAGTGCTCATAGCTGTTTCCGATTTCAATTCGCCATTGTTTGCGCAAGTCTTAATGGCCGCTGCCATTGAATGGCTTAACATTTGTAAGGCCAACTTACACGACATTTTTTGAAAAGCATTTGGGGCAATATGGGAATCTGTGATTTTGACTAAAGCCCTAGCACTGTTGGATTCAGTATCAATCTGATATGTTTTAACGATATCCTTGAATGTGATTATCGTGCCATTTAATGAAAAATCATGAGAAATTAAATTGTTTCGTATACTTTTAAATAAATGTGGGACATCGTAGATACAAAATATTTTTTGTCCTTCGAAATAAAAATAGGGATTTTCTGTAGAAGCACCTAACAGGTTTATAGCTCCTCTGTTATTGGTTCCTTGGTCACATACTAATGTTCTTACTGAGAATCCTATCTTTCAAGTCCCTCTTATTTACAGAATTATTGGAGAAAAAATATGCAATGGGAATTTTCCAGCTAGAATATATGCCCCTAGCCATGAACACTAATGCATGTGTCGCATGTTTTGGCTTCCTCCCAAGTGGCCCCAAATCTTCTAAACCTTCTATGATATCAAGTTTTTTTGAATATTCCAAATGTTTCTTAATGGCCATTTCATCAAAGCAAAGGCTACATTTTTTGTCGTTTGCACTGAAACTATCACATTTTAATTTTAACTGCTTCAGGAATGTTGGGTCTAGTCCGGTTTTAAAAATGCTTTCCCCGATCCACTTTCTTATGGTACTAACTCCAGGAAGAATGATTCCCTGCTGTCTTAAAGATCTATAACAGGTCGGCGATTTGTAATACAGCGACACTGAAAATTCTTTTTCTCTTTTGTATCAAGTCCGTCTCTTTCCTTTAGTTTGCATTCCAATTAGAGTCTTTGATACAACAGAAATTGTATTTGGTAATTCTATTAAGTTATTATTCCTGAATTTTAGCTTCATAACTCTATTTTTGAGTTGCCCTATACATTGCTTCTGCGATCTTAGCTTCTTTCTTTGTATCTCTAACAGTTTTAGCAACTTTTGTTCATAGGGACTATTTTTTCTGTTCTCTTTAGCATCCGGGAGATTTGAAATATCAGATAAAAATTGGTCTTCGCTTCGGTCTTTACTATCTGAAGAATATTTACTGTCTAAGATATTGTCAAAGCTTTCGTCAAGTAAGCTCTTGCATAAATCACCTTTTATATTTTTATTATATAATAAGGAGTAGGTCTTTTTCGGTATCAAAACTTTTAATTCTTCTTCTTCTTGCACATTACTTGAAGATGACGACACCTCCCTATAGTCTTGCGGAATGGCCTTGTAGCATAATTTATTTTTTCTACTAGTAGCGTAATCGCTTTCATTAAAATGATATTCACAAATGTACCTATTTCTAAGTTCATCAGGGGTGAGAGGAGTTAAAGATGCATTGCCTAAAATATCAGAATGAATTCTGTAAATATTTGTAGTAAATTTATTAGAGTTTATTTAGGATTTTAAATGTCAGAAAATTTTTAAAAAATGGTTTTGATTCATAATCATACAATTCAGAGCGTTTATTTTGCATCGGAACCAGAGACTCATTTTTGTCGAAAACGGTGAACTTTACGGCTAAAAATCTAGAACCTTACTCATATTATTAATTTAAAATGCACTCGTTAGGAAGGTACAACTGTCAAGATACTCTCTACTCTAAAGTAAGTTATACAAGAAAATCATTATATTTACAAAGTGTTACAGAATGATGTTAAAAAAATTTAGGATCAGGTTCTGTTTAAAAATAAGAAAAAAGGTTATACATATATATATATATATATATATATATATATATATATATATATATATATATATATATATATATATTCTAGATATAGGTTATTTAAAATTTCTGTACTGTAATGATTAATAAATTAATGTTTATCTCAAAAAAGGTGCGTTAGGAACGGTTAGAAGGAAAAAAATTGAAGAGGCACTTTTTAAGCAGAATTAACTTGGTTTTAGAAGACCGATACCAATTTGTGTAAAAATTAGTGGCGTACAATTTTTTTTGTTAATAATGAATATTTAACAGCATGAACGCCACTGATGCTAGTATATTACAAGAGAAATTTGTACACGTAAAGGTAGCCCTTCACTATACACTGTTATGCACCAAATCTCATCTCAATATCTCCATCGGTTTCCGATAAATGAAGACTATATAGTATTTAAAACAGAAAATTTTAAACAACCTGTATCTCGGACCCATCTTTATATAAACTTTTTTCTTATTTTCAAACATAGAAACTGCCCCTACATTTTCTTAACATCGTTTTGTAACATTTTAATGTAACAACTTTTAATTCAGTAGGCGTGCGTAATAAAAAAATATAGGTATACCATGTGAACCATTTTGATAATGTATGTATTAGCAAAGTTCATATATACCTAGTTATCTACTCTCGTACATTACTTTACCGTCCTCTGAAAGGACGACAAAATCGATGTGTGTAAAAGCACGTTGGACGAGAAACTGCTATAGTAAGTTAGAGTAGAGGGAGTAGAGTAAGAAAGTATGGCTTTAAGAGTGAGAGAGTGAGATTGAAGGCGGAGCTTGTTCTGGTCTGGACATTCACGTGCCGAATTATGCGTTTTTCTAGATACATCCACATAGTGCGACTTAAATAATAGTTGAGAATTGAGAAAACGCAGTATAAATAGTATAATACGTAGGTATACGTATTTTATTTAAGAATGAGTTAACCAGGGAATAAATACGATTTTTTAAAACACAAACATGTCGGACATTTGCTGGCATTAAATATTATTACAGATTTCCACATGACCACAGATTACCATGTGAATGGATTGCTCGGCACTAAATTAAGCTTATAATAAGTACATGGTTTATCAAAAAATATAATTCTAATATTCTTTTAAATATTAATCAATTTAGGGTCCGCATCCAATTTGAATTGATACCTAATATTTTTTATTCCAGCTGTGAGGTTTTCAAGTGCTTCGATTAGCTTCCCTCTTCTCGTGAGTTTTTTTTGGTGTTTTATTTATTTTTCGTATTGTCGAATAGTTTGAATGATATGATTATAATATGTTGAGACCTTCCTAATAATTTTCGATTTAATGTCTCGTGCATAACTACAGTGTGTTCTGAAACTACTGCTCAAAGAGGAAAAAATTGTATTCACTTATTACCTAAACTTATTATCTAAAATCTGTATTCCCATCTGTATAATATTGTTTGAAAATGAATTCTTAATATAAATTCCGTTATGGTGTAAAAATTCTTCTTTTTTCATTATGATGTTAGATCTTTCCATTTAATTCCTTTTTTTTCATAAATGACAATCAATAGTTAGGAAGATATGGTTAGTCAATAACATTTTTTATCGAGAAAATAATTAAACATAGGTACATTTTTTGTAAAGCACAATACTTACCCGAGATATTTTGTATACTATTTTATGTACATGCTTTTGCAATAATAATGACACACCCTCAAAACAGTTTTTGAACTGCTGAAAATTTTGAGTAGATATTTCATTAAATCTCTATTGGTGGGTGAAACAACTAAGAACTTATGTTAAAAGTTGAGAGTAGATTTTATTACTCATACGTTAGCAGTTCGAAAGAAATTGTAAAATTCTTTTAGAGTGTCATTATTATTGCAGACAATTGTACATAGTTAACATGTTAACATTAGCTACCTCCCTAATGTAAATTCAAATTAAGTTCTTCAAATTGTATGTATGCGAAAATTTATCTCAATACTAACCCTCTCTCCCATTTTTCCGTTATTGGTAGGTAAGTACTTAAGTGACTAAAAAATATGTATTCTGAGGGTACAATACAATATTTAAATTTTGCTAGTTTTTTTAGTGTCCTTAATAGTACCTTCAATATTTGAATTTTCGCAGTTTACGCGAATCCATGTTCTCAAATTATGTTAAAGCTTTAAAAACACTGAATTATTTTTGTCAGTTACATAATCATAATTAAATCATAAGTTTTCTTCTTCCAGAGTTTTCGGTGACTGGAATAGTAACGGAGATAAAAATAGCATTAATTTCTCAACAAGACCACATATTTGATCATTTTACAGCGAAAAATCCGGTTATATTCGGCAAATAAAATATCAAACATTATAATTCTGAACATTACCTTTACAACCAACAGTATAGGAAAATCCATGTGAAACCATTGTCACTATTCGATAAAATACCTAATTAAGTTTATACTAAACTTATCGGGTGCACCCTATGACACTTAAACTGGACACCGTGTATCAAACTGTCAATTTAGTTAGAAGAGGGGAGGCGCGGAGTGGGGAGTGAATCACTCCATTCATACTGTACACATTCAGTTTATGAATGACTGAAACCAAGAGAATTCATTCGCCTGCCATCTAGAATATATGCAGCGGTTTAAACTTTAGCTTATTCTACACAGATGGCGGGCCTGCGCTGGGTTGTAGATTTATACATTGGAAGTAGATAACTAGGTATATATGAACTTTGGTATTAGTATCTTGGTTATATAAGAGATAGGAAAATGGTTAAATAGCGATAGTTTTAAACGGTTAGACCAGTCTTAGTTCTTCAGATTTTTTAGTTATTTTGAAAAAAAAAATAAATGTAACGTTTTCGGAAATCGTCTGTAGCTTTTTTATTTACATTGAAGTTTTAAAATCTGAAAACACTTTTTCACAACAAGCCGAAACCAAATAAACTGTTTTATAATAATTTCATTTATTTCATTACAAATGTTTCATTTATACAATAACCAACCGTACATCACACTTCTCGAATATTCTACTACTCTGTTTACGTCTCGTAATTGGCCGTTTTTTGCGACAATATACATGTGCAACGGGATGGTTTTGTTCCCAAAACATCAAACTTCCGACAAAAAATGCCATTTACGATTACGAGAAGTGATGGTGAGGTGTAATATTCCAATGAATAAATTAAATAGCACTGTTTTTATTTTTGTAAAATTTAGAATTTAGATACCTACTCAGCTATTCGTCGTCTTGAAGCGACTGTGACAGCATCAGGATATTCGATAAATAATGCAATAAATAATGTTTTTGATTTACGGCAGTGTATTTCCCAGTTATCAGGAACTAGCGCTGAACGTGAGAAAAAAAATTTGAAACCGTTTTGCAGAACAATCCTGGGTTTCTAATTTTATGCCGTATTTAGGTTTTTTTTGGTGGGTAGATCTCCTCAATATGCTATCCATGAAAAATTGTTTATATTAGTTACGTCATACGAACAAATGATTTCATTATATTTTCATCAAAATATTTAAGAAACTACCGAAAATAATAAAACTATACACTACACTTACTAAATATTCGCACTATATTATGTTACACAAAATTACAAATAATTATTGCTTTTAATAAGACAAGTAAAACAATACGCCTTATTAGTGTGACGTCACGCCGACCATTATCCAAACAAAGTAAAGTGCCATTAAGTTTACCAATTTTGTTTGATGAAATAAGCTATTTTTAAAACTAAACTTTGTTTCCTAAGTGAGTAAGAGTTAATATTGTGTATGTTTGTAAAAGGTTTTTCCAATTCCATAAGCATTACCTGACTTAAGAAATTCTACTAACATTTAGAAATAATTATGCAAATAATACTATACATAACCTAGGATGGTAAAGCTTCCACAAATGTACATAATGTTGTCTATTACTCGTTAAGAAACTAGAATTCACTTTATAAATCTCTTCCGTTCTTCATGAAAATGGCGACATGACGTCACTACGGCCTTGTAATAGCGCGTATTGCGTGACGTCAGCCGTGACATAAGTGGTCTGAATTCCTACCTTTAATATGCCCCAGTGACCTCTGTCGACGCTGAACGTTCGTTTTTGATATTGAAATGGATTATTAGCGACAAATGCTACAGCTTAAACCGAACATTTATAGCAGTTGCTGGTTATTCAATTTTATTCCAGTACCACAACTTAGCGTCCTGAGTGCACCCCTGATATTGACGTCATGTGCGAACGAGGTACTAATAACGGCAGTGAATTTACAGCGCATGCGTACACTATGTTGTTTTTTTTATTGTGTGAACGTATGAACTATGAAGGATTGATTGTATGATCCACTGCAAATGGCTATGCAGGGAGTCCCAAATAATACTTCGAAAAAACTGAGACGTAAGTTTATCTTGAAAAACAGTGGGGGTACTACATACGACATTTTTCATTTTAAAGTCGCGATTCCGATATACAAGGTGTTAAACACGTTACATTTAAAAAGGTTTTTATTGACAAAAGATACAATTTTAAAAATTTGTACACGAGTAAATGTTAACCGTATTATTAATAAAAAAGTTAAAACTATAATTACTTTCAAGAAAAAAATGGTGTTGTGGTTACTCCGACCGAAAAAATAACCGATCTTGCTGTATGTGCACAGTGAGTCAACGATTGCTTAAAGTAAATTTACTACGAATGGCTAAAGTTTAACAAAAAATAATTTATACAAGATGATAGATACGTTAACAGAATACAATTTAAAAACATTTCTGAATATATGGAATGCTCCAAAAATGTCTAAAAACCCAATTTTATATATTTTTTAAATGGAACACCCAATATATTGCTACATTTTTGCAACCTACGTCTAATTTGAAAAATCTTTATATGCGGTTCTTTATATCCGAAAATGTACTAGATACAGAGGTTGATACTGGGCGTTGCATTAAAAAAATATATAAAACTATAATTTGTTGCAAATATTTGAAGTACTCCGTATATATATAAATATTGTTAAATCGATCTGTCAGCGTACTTATCACACTGTAGAAATTATTTACTGAAAAACTTTAGCAATTCGGAGCAAATCTACTTTATGCTATTGTTGACTCACCCTGTACAAAGTGTGGAAAGTACGTGTTTAGAACATTGTAATTTAATATGTAGAGAATATGTGTCCAATGGTACCTACTGATTAAATAAAAATATGCAATACTGCATTTCTTTTATATATCAATAACTATATTATATTTGTTAAAAATTAGCATTTTTTCAACCTGCTCAGTCACAGTTCGGCACGTGTAATCTTGTTAAAATTAAAGATCGCTGTCCCTGAAAGCTTATTTTATTAAAGGACAATGAAATTAACTAATCTGCAGCTGATTTAAAACGCGCAACGCCGCACTGAATTCAGCGCCATCAGTTAGTGAGAAGTCCAAGTTTTAGGGGAGACATATGCTGGCTTCCACAATGGCGGTTCGTTGGCTTCCAAAGCAGGGCAATTGTTTTTAATACGTAACGAGCCGTCTATAGAGTTAAAAAGTCAATGGTAATGGGAAACGATCTCAAAAAGAACGTTTACGCTTGGGCTATTTGCTAATAGATGGCGCAATATTAGGTACTAAAATGACATGATTTGGATATATAATTTTGAAAGCTCCTCCCATCGAAGATGATTGGTTCATACATATTATGTTATGTACAATCGTTTGCAATAATATTGACACTCTTTAAATTCAATTTTGCTATTTCTTTTGAACTGCTGACGTATTTGTAATGAAATCTACTTTCAACTTTTAACATTAATAATTAGTTGTTTCACTTACCAATATAAATTTAATGAGTTTCTACTCAGAACTTCGAAAAGTTCAAAAACTGTTTTGAGAGAGTGTCATTGTTATTTCAAAAGCTTGTATGTACTTAAAATTCATAACTTTAATGACATTCGATAGGATTACTGTTTATTTTATTATTAAGTGAATATGTTAGTCATGAGGAAGCGGGCAGGAAATAAATGTTAATTTTTAAAATGTAATAAAACTAGATGAAACATTCCAGGAATAAAACTTTTCCGCGCAAGGCGAAAATCGACTATAATGATAGATTTTGAATTCTGATAAGTAATTATAGTAATTTCATCACGATTTTTAATAAAAAAAAAATACAGAAGTGTAGTTATCCAGTTCATATTCACTTTCGCGTATCAATGAAAGTTAAAGCTTAAAATATATTAACCGCCAGATAACACTTTTATCATACTCCTCCAGCTTTGGTAAATTCAAGTGAAGAAGTCATTCAATACGTGTCGATAAAAATATACAGGGTGGGCCATTAATAAGAGGACATAGAAGAGGAGTAACATCATTGGGAGGAAATATGAAGATATAGCTAAATATATCTTCGTAAAATATTTCTGTGGAAAAAGATACAAGGTGTCAAAGTTGAAATATTTTTATTTGTGTTTTCTTTTTTTGTATTAACGCAAGTATCTCTCAACTGATTGAAATTTAATTCAAAAAAATAAGTAGGTATCAATCAGTCGTTTACTTTTTTTTAAGTGTCCAGAAAAATAAATTATCTACATATTTACTTTTATGGACAAAAATAACAACAGAGCAGTAAAAACCACTTAGCCCTTGAGCAAACTCTCTCTACTTCTACATGTCTTAATTAATTAAACTAATTATTACAGCTAATTACAGAAAATTTTCAATATGGCAATTTTTTAATGCTCCTAAGAGATTTCCTCACGTCGAAAAATACATTTGGTTGTTTTAGATCAGTTTTCTGGAAAACGGTAGGAATTTCGTTAACAAAAAATAAGATAGAAATTGTCATCATCTGGCAATGGTCTATCTGTTTTAATAGGTACCTACTACATAAATTATGATTGCTTTTCTTAAAATATGTTTCCCTACCAAATTTGATGACAATCGGTTGAGCGATCCTAGTTATTAAAAAAAACGAAAAAAAAATATGTAAACCTGTATCTTTTTCACAGCAACATTTTAGTAAGGCATATTTAGCTATATTTTCATATTTTGCTCCAAAACTGTCATTCCTACTCTGGCACATCATTAATGGTTCGCCTTATATAATACTTACAATAATAAATTTTGAAACACATTCTTTTCTGATGAGGCCTGTAAAGTTCACAAACTATTTTTACTAAAAACATTAGCGCATGTAAATTTTTTTAAATTTGCATGCGCAAATGTTAAATTATTCGAATTTTTAAATTAATTTAAATTTAATTTTAATTTAAAAATTACTCTTCAAAAAGACTATAAAATAATATTTATTTCACACCATCACAAAATTATACTTAGATGAAACATTGAAAAAAGATACTTGGTGTTTTAGAATTTTTACTAATGAATTTTTCGCAAAATAATAATGCATCTTATGCAGTAACACGATAATCTGCAGTTCTATATATATGTCTCTTTATAGAAGTAGGTATGTCGAATTCATTTGAATTATCTTAATATGTTTAAAGGAAATAAAACAGAAAATGTAAATTTTGGCATATCGCTGAAAACTCTTTTAACAATCTTATTTTTCTGTTTTTTTTTTTAAATTAATTTACAGTTCATATTCTTACTTCTCTAACGCAATAAAATAAACTGCTTATGTTTCAAACTTTATCTGTGGTTTGAATATAAATATATTGCCACAATCTTATTATTTAGGCAGGTATATGAAAAAGGGTCACGCGGCCACGCCCTCGAAACGCCTTCACAGTTTTTTGCAGATTAAAATAGTAGCGCTTTATTTCCTTCGTTTGAATAAATGCGTATTGTTACACAGTACGACATCTAACAGGAATTATGATAACTATTTAGGTCTTTATTAAGGATTGTCTCTTGGTGTAAATACTCAAGGGTAATACTAAGTAAGTTTATGTTGTAACAATATTTACATCTATAGTGAATTTAAAAAATTTATATTTTCAAAGATTTCTGTTCTAAAAATGTGTTAATTCGCTTTCTCCCGTCATTTATTCGTTTTACTTCGGTATCTTTGAATAATCGCAGGAAACATGAGAACTTTCCTATTATTTGCTAGGCTTGAAAATATTCAATTATTATTTTTTTTAAATTATATGCATTTGTAGAAAACATAATTTCAAAAATACGGCACTCCTAAGAAATCGTTATGTATAAAGCAGTTATTACCAGTTTTTATTTGATGGAATATTTATTCTGAGTGCGTGTAATGTGCCATAAAGGTTACAAGGTTAGTTTGAACATGACTTGGCTATGTATAACACATCTAATTTAGTGAATTAATTTTCAACAAAATCAAGAAAGTGTTCCAATTAAGTTGCATTGCAACCAGGTCTTATTCTCAATTTTATTGTTTCATCAATTTACATATACAACTATGACCCTAAGTGTGAATTCCATCAGGCATTCATATGCCCATATATATTTATTGATTTCATTAGACAATATATTGCAAATAAGTTACATGTAGGTAACATTACTGTATCATTTTCCTAACTTATAAATAATGCTGATATACTATAGATAAAAGATATAATCAAAAAAATTGTCTCAAAACCTAATTGCTTTTTTTATATCAAATCAAATTTCATATATATTTATTTTTGATTCTACTGTACTTGCTACAAAAATTCTAGTACGCCAATGGTTAATGTAGAAATATCGCTGTCCCCTGTATAGCCCCCCCTCCTCAATATCTCTGTTGTTGATAGGTGCAATCGTTTGCAATAATAATGATACTCTTTAAAATGTGACTTGTGACTTTTAACATTAGTTCTTAGTTGTTTCATTCATCAATAGACAGCTTTTACAATACATGCTTTTGCAACAATAATGACATTCTCTCAAAACAGTCTTTTGAACTTCTGAGTAGAAAAATTTCATTAAATCTCTATTGGTGAGTAAAACAACTAAGAACTAATGTTAAAATAAAACTTGAAGGTAGATTTTATTACGAATAATTACATCAGTTCAAAAGAAATCGCAAAATTAATTTTAAAGAGTGGCTCATGTTACAAACCTGCTCACAATTTATAGTAGTCAACACAAAGAGATATACATGCAGCCCGTATATTTTTCCTATAAAAGCGTGTGCCGCATATCTGAGAGCATACACGATTACACAGCTTCTGCTGCAGTAAGTGTACGCATGCGCTGCAGCCTTTGATTGGCTGCGACAGATTGACGGATCTACCTATTCCATTTCCAGCGCTATCATGGACGGGCATATCGTTCGAGACGGCAAAGTTTCGGATATATCTTTTCGCTAATTCAATTATGAATGTAACTAATTTTATTAGTGATTTTGTGTTATTAAGAATTGAGAATAGTTCAAGCTCTACAGCGTATTCTCAAAATCGACCTAATTTAACAAGTGAGGAATATCGGATGATGACATACATGTATGAAGAGTTTAAAGCGCGAGGTCAAAATATGAGTGTAGGTATGTTATGTTGCAATATGCATTTCATTAACAAAATTGTACGTGAATAGCATATGTATGTATAGTCCAAATAAAAATGTGGTAAAGAACTGCAACTGTGAAATGGAAAATGATGGAAACTCGCGAAAGGAAGATGGTATTTTTAAAATGAGTTTTCGGCAAAAAAAATCGATTCCTATTGTTACGTACTATCTCTACGCACAAGGGGGTAGCTACAGATGTAGATTAATCACACCAAAATAAAACAGTAACAAAATAATTTATTCAGTAACAAGAAGTATAAGGGCGAGAAAATATTGCCACCAGCTGGAGGTCGTACAAATATCAGTTAATAATAGGCCTTACCTATTTCCAACTCCCATTGTTTGCAGGGGAGATACCGCTATTCCAAAAAAAGGGGGAACTTCTACACTCACTACACCACCACCGACTGACTTCCGTCGCCTCCACATTCAAGTTCCAACCCTTGATTCATGATTTTTGTAAAGTCAGCAATGGCCTGATGGACCACCGCCAATCAGTGCTTTGCAGTAAAAACGTCATCGTGGTCAATGCACCTGGGAATGTCGTAACCTGCCGACTGTACGTTTTTATCCACAGTATAGAATATAATTACGAAATTAAAATAAAATATGGTTTATGCAATGACTTTAAACTAGGTTGGAACTGGACTGCTTTGGAGTTTTGAAATGATTTTATTTTTAAAATATATTTACCAATTAGAATTATTTTCAAATAACTAATTTTCTATTTAATTTCCGTTCTTGACATATCTCCCCTGCCTCATGAAAGCTGGCCTCCAGCTTTAAGTTTGTCAGCTGTACAAAAATAATGGAAATAATAAAAATTAGAAAAAAAAAACTTATAAATAAAAAAATTTCAATCCCTTTTTTAAATAATGGGATCCTAAGGGTGAAGAGAAGAGAATACAATCTCAAATCAAATTATGAATTAAATTTAAAACATGCCCCTCCTGTGGGGATTAAAAATTAAAAAAAAAACATAAACGAGATAAACAAAGAAATAAAGAAATTTCTATAGTATAATTAAAAAATATTGATAATTTAGTATTGCAATATTTAGGTAGAAGATACAAATTTCTCTATTTTATTATCCGAATTTGAAATAAATTAAGTTCGTTATGTTGTAATAATATCCATGGAGCACACACACACAGAAACACATATCATTCAGTTTTTATGGGCTGAGATAACTGTTCATCTCTATTGGGAACAATTATTAGTTTGTTACTCACAAAAACGGTACACCTCGTTGTTTAAAACAAGTTGTAGTGTAGATCTGCATACTGTAGAACCGTACTGCAAGGTTGGGACGTAGCAGATGTCAACAGCTGGGCTTCCTTTATCCTACGGGTACATAACATCATCTGTTGTGGAAGTTTTGGAACTGGTCAACCGTTGTATAGTTTATTTTCAATGAATGTATATCAGTATGTGAAGGTGAACTACGCTTCTTCGTTCCTTCGCATCGAAACTTGTATGGTTGGACGGAGCCACCATTTTACATTGTGGTGAAGGGGATGTTGCGTCTTCCTTTCCTGTGCCAATTGGTTTGATGTTGACCTTACTATTGCATATATATAATTGGAAAATGATAAGATCCTTCCAGGATCCAGGATCCGTGAGGATTTAGGTTCGCCACTGTCTTACTGCTATCGTCCTGCCAAGGAGTAGGTATCTGGGGTGTAACAGCTAAGTTGTAAGTCCTTGTAGAAATGTCGTGGTAGCCCACAGTGTGCTCCAGGTATTCCATGTACATGTAACAAGTATTCACATATAAGTATATTTTTAAAAAAGTTTAAATATTTAACCTATACGCAAAAAAAATGTATAAACTCAATATAAATAAAGTTCTATTTTAAGTCTTCTCTTCCCCTTTTATTAAGTACTTGTTTATATTAATAGATAATAATGGTAATTGTTATATATCACTAAGTGTTCATCATTCTTAAGAAAAAATAATAAACCAATCTTTATATATTGTTTATTCTGTGTATCTAAATCGATAATAGATATATCCCCCAAATTATAACTATTAGTAATAATTCTAATTATCATTAACTAAGAAATCTACCTATTAATTTGATATTATTTTATTTTATATCCTCCCTACCATTTATAAAACAAAATATCAAATCTTATGTATGTATTTTCTTATTTAAAATATTTTCTACCCATGTTACTATACTTCATTAGTTTTTAATTCTATAATTATTTTATTTTTACTTATTTCATGGTTTATCGACCAATATCTTCACTTTATTTTAATATCTTAAACTTTAATAAGTTTTTTTTTCTTACCACCTATACCTTTATGTCCCTTTTTTTATTATATATACATATATATATATATATATTTTTAATTAATATAAAACCCTTTCTATAAAAAATATATCTTATATATCTATATGTATCCTTTATTACCCAACTAATCTCTATGTTTGTAACTAAATAGTTTTTCCTTTTACCCCATAGATTTGATATATTATCATATCTTAAAGTATTCATTTTTATTTAACTTCAATTGTCTTTATAAATTATCACCTTCATTTGTATTTTATTTGTTAACCTTACTTGTTTTTATCCCAATTTTTGATATTTATAAGCTTCTCTTATTGAGTTTAAATTGTCACCTGTATCACTATTTTATATAAATTCTTTTTCCTACTCTTCTTTAAATAGTGCGTTTCATTTATTTTATATTCATTTCAAATTTCCCTGTTACTTTCATTTCAATATATTCATTTCACATTCACTATATTTATTTATTATTCTTTACCTTTAATATTTCATTTAATTATCTCTCATTGTTTTATTTACTTTGCTCAATGATTTTTCTCGAATACCATGTATTTATTCGCTCACTGTTATATTATTTTTGGTACCTATGTTATATATTATTCTTATTTGCCCTTTTAACATATTACCTTATTTTACTTAAATCCCCATGTATACTTTTAGTAAGCATTTCAATGAAAACGTAATTTACTTCATTCTCAGTTTCATTATTCCCATATTAAACCTGAGGAAACAACTCATTTATTTTATTGGATTATTATATATGAGAAACAACAAAAAAAAAATCAATTCAATTTACTTTAAAAAAATTGTTTTGTAATAAAGAAAAAAAGAAAAGTTATAGCTAAATATGTCCTCAAGTGTCCAAATTCCCCTCTAAGCAATATGCATATGTATCTATTTTCGAAAATTGGGGCAGTCTTCAATATTTCACCTCTCACTTTGATATTTATCTAGCAGTTATTTCTTAGATCCTACCACTAGCTTAAATAACCCAGCAATAACGTTTCATTGTTTGAGAACTGCTTTGTAGTTTTTAGAGAAATTAAGAGAAAAACAAATACTAATAAAAACAATAAAAATATACTTATATACAGAAAAAAGACTCACACACTTGATTCAATAACTGGACCCTCAGTTTCTTGCAGGACACATTCTAGACTATGTCCTGGTTTCAAGGAAGTGAGGTCCACATTACTTCCCATATGCAAAATAAGTTGTTTCCCTTGCGGAAAAGAATTTGTACTAGAGGAGTTTCCTCTTTTACTTTCCTTTTGTGGACTCTTTGATTTCCCTTTATTTTTGTAAATTAATAATAAAATTTTGATAATAAAATGTTCAACATGATAGTTCTATTCACTCATATGGCCTATTACAAACACTCTCAAATTTTGAACCTTTCACCTCCTCTTGCCATATCGTCTGGTAAATCATCGGGACTGTCGCTTCATATGTCCACCAGGGCCTCGGGTAAAACCTTCCAAAATCCTCCACCAGTTACTTCCATATGGTGGGACATAACTTCTTGAGCACATTGCATAGTAATCCATATAAAAAATAACCTATACCTTTAAACAGAGCGAACATTAGTATAATATTAGACAACAACAACAAATATACGTATACATATTTAACATAAAACTCCTTTTCTTTTCCTTTTTTTTTATACATTATTATCATTATCATCCCTATAAAATTCTTTACATAATTTTCGTTTCTATTTACCCTGATTATTCATCTTTAATCGGTACTGGTATGGGAGTCCAAGGATCATAACAGGGCAAGATACGGCTTACATGCACTACTTCTGTTTTTGACTTTTTTGTCGGTCCCTTTTGAACCAAATAATCAACATCACTATTCTTTTTCACGATATAGTACGGTCCAAACCAGCGAAGCAAAAGTTTTTCACTTCCTCCTACTTTTCTTACTGGAGTAAAGACTTTTACTTTGTCACCGTCTGAAAATTCTAAATGGCGATGCTTAATATCGTATCTAATTTTGTCATATTTTTGTTTTTCATGAATATTAGCAGCTGCCTCTGCTCTGACCGCTAAAGCTCTTTCCCTTATTTGGTGAGCATCCAAATTGTTACCTGTTTCCATCAAATTAGCCTCCGTTGGCTGTACAGCTTCTCGCCCATATACCAACATAAACGGGGAATATTTAGTGGTATCTTGTGGCGACGTATTATACGCAAAAATTACGTGAGGTAAGTATTCATCCCAATCTGACTGTTGGGTGTTTGTATATAACGAGAGCATATTAGCTAGCGTTTTATTAAACCTTTCAGTTAACCCATTACAACTAGGGTGATATGCCGTGGTGTACTGACTATATGTACCCATGCATTGTAATAGTTCTCTTACTAATTCCGACCTAAACGTTTGTCCTCGGTCACTTAAAATGTGCCTAGGAGCTCCATGCCGTGTTATTATCTTTTCTAAGATAAACTTGGCAACAGTTTTTGCTTTTCCCGAGGGTAAGGCTTCGGCCTCTACCCAACGAGTAGCATAATCAGTGGCAACAACTATCACAGTTTTACCATTTCGACTCCTTCGAAATGAGCCTAAAATGTCAATTCCTACTTTTTCGAAAGGTGTCCCCACCGCTATCGGTTGGAGAAGACCTACTGGTTTTTTATTTTGTTGGCCCTTTCTGGCCTGACAATCTGGGCAGCCCTTAATAAATTTCTCTACATCTTTTTGTAGATTGGACCAATAATACCTCGCTTTGATTTTGCCTAATGTTTTCGTCACTCCTAAATGCCCTCCGAGAGGTTCCGAGTGATGTGAATATAAAATTTCTCCACGTAACTGTATTGGTATGACGAGCAAATTTTCCCGTCCAATAAAAGAAGGATTAATTTTATATAAAACTCCATCAACAATACGAAAATTTTTCGCTCGTCGAGCGACACCAATAGGCGCATCCTCGGGATTTTTAATTGCTTGTATCAGTTCTTTTATTTCTGGGTCCGCCTCCTGTTCCTTAGTAAGATCTTCGGGCAACATTAGATAGGTCGGTATGTCGTGACAAAGCATCCACATCTGCATGTGCTTTACCACTCTTATGCACAATGGAGTAGTCAAACTCCGAGAATTTTAGCGACCATCTCGCCAGTCTACCTGTCGGATCCTTTAAGGACCTTATCCAACAAAGGGCATGATGATCAGTAACAATTTTAACGGGTCTTCCGTAAATTAGATGCCTTAAATAGCCTAGTGCCCAAATTGCAGCTAGTGCTTCAATCTCGCTGATTGTATAATTACTCTCAGCTTTCGAGAGGCTCCTACTAACGTAGGCTACGGGATGTTGTTGCCCGTCTTCCCCCTCCTGAAGAAGTATCGCACCGATACCTATAGTACATCCATCCACATGCAACTCGCAGGGTTTATTCGAATTAAAATGTTGCAACACGGGACTAGTCAATAATTTTTCCTTGAGTGTTTCAAAAGATTTTTGTTGGTCATGGCCCCAAACAAAATTATTTCCGTCTTTTATTGTTAAATGTAATGGCCTAGCTATAAGGGAAAAATCTTTTACAAATTTTCTGTAATAATTACACAATCCTACGAAACTTTGAATGTGTTTTATTGATTTTGGTTGCGGAAATTCTCTAATAGCCATTAATTTATCTTTATCTGGCGCAATGCCATCCTTGTTTACTATATGCCCCAATAGTTTTACTTCTTCTTTCACGTAAATACATTTGCTAGGTTTTAAGGTTAAATTAGCCATTCTCAACCTTTCGAAAACTCTTTCTAATTTTGTCAAATGTTCGTCCCATGTTTTTGAAAATACAACTATGTCGTCTACATATATTAAAACATCTTTCCATTTCATCCCTTCAAAAACTTGATCAGCCAGATGTTGAAAGGTTACGGGGGCATTGCATAATCCAAAAGGAAGGACATTAAACTGAAATAACCCGTGTCCTTGTGTTATAAAGGCAGTATACTCCTTAGATTTTTCTTCAATTTCCACCTGTCAGTAGCCACTGAACATATCCAGCGTTGTAAAATATTTAGCCCCACCGAGGTAAGTAAGAATATCGTCTATATTTGGAATGGGGTACGTTGACTTCTTTGTTACATTGTTTAATTTTCGATAATCCACGCAGAACCTTGTAGATCCGTCTTTTTTCTTCACTAGTACTACTGGACTCGCCCAAGGGGAGTGACTAGGGCTTATAACGTTATTAACTAACATATCTTGTATTTGCTCGTCTATAATTTGCCGCTCTTTTACAGGCGTTTTGGGATTTGCCAAACTTGTAGAAATTGTGACGTCCATTTTTCCTACTTCTTGTAACACGTTGGTATTTTCACTTGAAATTGGCGATTGTCGAAATATAGGGTTTGGAGTTTTTCTTTTATCTTCTTTTACTTGGACTATTTCGGGTTTCAACCCAGGGGTTCTTTCTTCACTTTTTTCACTTGTAACTGATGCCCGTCGCGATGCAGAACTTCCAGTATCAATTTTTCTTTCTACAGGAGTTGGTTTACCTTTTTTATCTTCTTTTAGTTTGGTTGTTCTTTGTTGCAGCACAGGGACGTCTTCCTCACTTTTTTCACTTGTAGTTGACGACCGTCGGGACGCGAATCTCCCAGTATCCACTTTTCTTTCTACAGTAACCGGCGTATTTCTTCTAGTTTCTTTTGCTTCTTCTAGTTCCTGTTCTCCAGGTTTCTTTACTTCTTTTTTCTGCGTACCACTAGTTGATTGCACTTCTTGCCTTGGTTTTCTTACTTCACGTTCCGGAGATCTTGGAGTTGAGAAGGAGCGAGCAAACGGGTTAACTTCTTGATCCTGGTCACCAAATAATTCCGTACTTCTATGTTGAGGCCTAAAATCTACGGTATCTTCTTTTTCTAATAATTTTGCAGTTGCCCTAGTTTGGACCGTTCTTTTTTGTTCACTCATAAAAACTACAAAAATTTACCTATCTTACCCTATTATCCGTATTACTTTCCCCAAAAATTAATGTACACCTACCACGTACCTGTATTTTATTATTACTTAGAAAAAATCAATTATGTTGTAAGAGAAGTAAAATATCTCATAAAAATTATATACCTATATAATTATTTATATTCAAAACCCTTAGTAACCTGTTAAGCTCTCATTCATAATAGAGCGATACTTTCACTGAATATTGAGTCGGCGGCGTAAAGTTCCCTATACTCAAATAAAATTCTCAAAAGAGAAAATAAAATAGAAATGTAATTGAGATTAAACTCTGATCACTTTTATACCAAAAAATAATAAACGTAAATAAACTCTCCAGCTGGTATCATATAGTTTATTAATAAAAAATGTATCAATTAAAATTATCTTTTTCTGAAAATTATATCTGTGAAAAAACATAAATTATAAATTAGTCGACATATTTTCTCTTCCTTATAACGTACTGAAAATTATGCCACTTATTATTACCTATTAATAATAATTAAATGAAAACTACTTCCTTTTACTTAAGTTAATCAATATCTTTTACTGAAAAATAGGAAAAACATATACCTCTGTTTAAATCAAAGTTTAGTGTTTTTAACATTCAAAATGGTAAAAAAAGAAAATATATATGTATCAAAACGACAAAAATCAGTGTATCCATCTACATATATGCATATATTTATCGTAATTGTACCTCAATTTTACGAGGTAGAAAATTTAATTATGATTTAAAAAATTATGACTGAAAATGACCCAGTTTATAGATTGTAAGGAGGAATATCTAGGCCACTTTCGAAGAAATATATATATATATATATATATATTGGAATTTTACAACTTAGTTGTATCATATAATAATTGGGAAGTTTATGGTAATTCATGGAGCAATTGAAATAATCCAAGAATATACCTATATGACAATGGACAATAAAAAATAGAATATCTGCCAAATGTTGCCTTAATAATACTAAATGATTAAAAATATTCGGCGATTTGGCGTTGATAAGAAGAAGATTGGATATGGCTCACATACAGGAACCAAAAAATCCAGACCAATTAAAACAGCAGGAATCGTAGTAGTAGATTGTATACCAATTTATTAGTATACTATACTAAAATTGCAGAGCCGAAGAAGGGATGCGTTAATTTCAATAAGATCAGAGAGAGAGAGAGAGAAATGAACCCAAGGTACTAATATTAAGATTTGGCTTACAAACTTGAACCAAAAAATCCCGATATTCTTGACGAAATGTTAACATCGGAAAATGAAAAGAACAATGATAAAATGTAAGAATTAATATAATATGTCTAATAAAATATTATATTTATAGAATTTTGTATAAAATACGTAAAAATATATAAGTTTGGAGGAATTATATGGAATTGGTTTTTGAGCCATAGATATTGGCATTAAAAATAATGTATAAAAGAATTATATTCGAACCATTAGGGATATGGAATTGGTTTTTAAGCCATAGATATTGGCATTAAAAATAATGTATAAAAGAATTATATTCGAACCATTAGGTATATGGAATTGGTTTTTTTAAGCCATAGATATTGGCATTAAAAATAATGTATAAAAGAATTATATTCGAACCATTAGGGATATGGAATTGGTTTTTAAGCCATAGATATTGGCATTAAAAATAATGTATAAAAGAATTATATTCGAACCATTAGGGATATGGAATTGTTTTTTAAGCCATAGATATTGGCATTAAAAATAAAAATATACGTATATTTCATATAAAATACGCAGCATATGCATTACATGTACGGAATCATGTAAAATATAAAATATGTGATAAAAATATTGATTTTGAGCTTATTACACTCATAATAGGAAAGAATATAGATAAAATGATACACTGAAAAATGTCACCTGATTATTTTTACTGAAAAAAAAAGCTGACTGCTTTATGATAAAACGAAATTACAAATATTTTCTTGCAAAATGAAAATCACTATCTTTAAATTTTCTAGTTATCTAGCGATAAAAATATTTAAGAAAATATGTCGTGTAAATTATGGTGTAATTATTTTTAAATATTATAAAATTATAACAAAAAGATATAAAAATATATCATAATTTTCTACTCAACTCTTGATATTAAGGAAGTTATTAATTTATTTTCTTTCATCTAAAAAAAAACACACAAATTCTAAAACATCGGCAACGAGAAAAAAATTGACCTACGGCGCCTCCACCATATGTTACGTACTATCTCTACGCACAAGGGGGTAGCTACAGATGTAGATTAATCACACCAAAATAAAACAGTAACAAAATAATTTATTCAGTAACAAGAAGTATAAGGGCGAGAAAATATTGCCACCAGCTGGAGGTCATACAAATATCAGTTAATAATAGGTCTTACCTATTTCCAACTCCCATTGTTTGCAGGGGAGATACCGCTATTCCAAAAAAAAGGGGAACTTCTACACTCACTACACCACCATCGACTGACTTCCGTCGCCTCCACATTCAAGTTCCAACCTTAGGTTCATGATTTTTGTAAAGTCAGCAATGGCCTGATGGACCACCGCCAATCAGTGCTTTGCAGTAAAAACGTCATCGTGGTCACTGCACCTGGGAATGTCGTAACCTGCCGACTGTACGTTTTTATCCACAGTATAGAATATAATTACGAAATTAAAATAAAATATGTTTTATGCAATGACTTTAAACTAGGTTGGACTGGACTGCTTTGGAGTTTTGAAATGATTTTATTTTTAAAATATGTTTACCAATTAGAATTATTTTCAAATAACTAATTTTCTATTTAATTTCCGTTCTTGACAATATTCTTCTTGGAAGGTCATGTCTTCCACATTGTGTAATTCTTCAGAAATCCAATTTTTTGGTCCTGTAGACTGGAAATGGTTGTAGGGTCTTGGTACAGTTGCCTTGGATGTTGTTGACATTGGTGTTGGTTTATACGAAGGGGTTACATTCGTAGGTTTAAAAACATTTTGTGTCGGTGGTGGTTTTCCGAAAACTTTACTGTTTGTATGTAATTTTTGTTGGGGCATTTGTCTATGTTGTATATTGATTGGTTGTGACGGGAAATTTGGTTTTTGCGTTTGGGATTTGAAATTTTGATTTTTAAATTGATTTGGAATTTGAGAAAAATTTGGACTATAACCTACAGTTGGTCGTGGCATAAAATTATATTGTGGTTGTTTAATTTGTGGTGATGGTATTATTGGTTTTCGGTAATCTGATCTACCTGCAATATTTGAATTTTGAAAAGATTTACTATAAGTAGAAAAATTTTCTTCTTCGTGAATTTTGCTTATAGCAGTTTCTAATGTATCAACTTGCTGGACTCTAATCATAAATTGTAACATAGGATTTAAAGATCTAGTAAATGTATCTAATGCCAATTGTTCATAATGCGTAGCATAAAATTCTTTTTCACTGTGTGTCTTTTTTTAATGTATTAATTTACTAATTAATAAACTACGCAATTCTTGACATCTTAAACCAAAACTATGATAATTTTCATTTTTAGAAATTTTTAGATTTAATAGATCATGCTCTAGGCATTTTATATCTCTTTGGTCACCAAAATTTAATCTTAAAATATCTCTTATTTGCAACCGATTTTGAATTTCTATGCGAGAGCCTACTAGCATTTGAGCTTTGCCCACTAATTTTCCTAAAATAGCTTGATGTATGAACGAATTTAGTGCTTCCCTGTCTGCATGAAAGATATTATTTATTAAATTGTCACATGAACTAATAAATGTATTTAATCTAAAAGGATTTCCATCGTATTTAGGGATATTGTCAATATATAAACGCAACAGTTGATAATCCACTTGTGGAGCATTTGGTTCTCTACTTGTAGCCATTTTATTTGATTTAGAAATTTTTAAATTACTCAAAGAGTTTACTAAATTTGATATATTCGAAACTTTGAAAAAATAAAAGTAAAAAAATAAGATCTAAAACTGTATGTGACTAAATTCTAAGTAACACTTAAAATTAAGATTGATTTGACTGAGTTGAATTTGATTTGATGAGATTTTTTCTTAACCTACGTATTCCCATGAATAGGGAGCCTATTGTTCTCAAAAGAATTTTTCAGAGAGAATAGGTTTTGAGTTATAACAAGGTTCAGAGAGGAAATAATGCTTGACTTACTTTTGTGTTGCATCGTATATTCTCCTCAACAATTCTTCAGTTGGTAGAATAGCCTCGGCCGTGTTTTCTTGTCTTCGAAGATCAGCTTCTGATTAGTAGTCACCTTTGCACTAATTGACAGTCTATCACTTTTTTTGTTTCGCGGGCACAGAGTCTTCAACTTTGAAAAGTTTATTCGAATCACTCAACTTTTTTTAGAGGTTCAAACGACACTGTATCCCATCCTCGTCGCCAGTTTTATTTATGAAATTAATAATCTGATTAATAGCACAAATATTTTATTGAAGAAAGTACAAGATTACGGCTCAAAGAATATGTCATAACTAACTAGCAAGGTTAAAATATTATAATTTATAAGAACTACAAAAAGCTGACTACACATTAATTTTATCTGAGGTTGATACTACGAATTCTTAATAACTAAGTTATGAACTGGATATTATTTAATAAGCAAAAAATATAAATATACAGGGGACATCACTCCTCCCCATTTAAAACGGACCATGGGGACCTAATGGTACCGCTGGGACGTCTTCGACAGGATTCTGGGAATTTCTTCTTCTCTCAGGAATCCTCAAAATAATGGACTGGATCTTCTTCTGACAGCATGTACAGATGGACAGAAGGCAGGTAATGATGATAATAATGGTTAGGACAATCCATAATGAATTGGACTGATTCTCAGGAAGTGGCTCGATATGGTCAATTGATGACATGTGATGGCTGGATTCAATGATTCTATTGATATCTTCAAAATGGATTGCATTCAATTTTAGATTATGTGATGTGTTATTTGAGACATCGATTTCATTAGGCAAGGATCCCTGTTCCTACATTTGTTGTTGGATCGGTAGATAACAGAAACAACTCCTCATTAATCCAAATTTGGCATGGCAATAGTGATCAGCGTTGGAGAACTTCTCCTCTCAGCTCCATTAGTGTCACATTGGAATCTGATATTGACATCTTTTTGAGGAATCAGAAGTATTTGATTTGAGGCAACTTGTGTTGTTATGGTTTGTATGATGCTGACTTTTCTGAATTGGCAATTAGAGGGTTGTCGACCATGGATAGTTGTGGCAATACAGTCTGCTTGGACAGGATCTGGCTTTTCGTTGCATATGTAATACTGTTCTACCAACGGACACTCTTTTTCAAGATATTTTTGATTTCCTTTGCCAAGCATTATTAAAGGTTTGGGAGGAATTAAGGTATGGTTGTTTTGTGGAATTGGATAAAGTTTGTATAGGAATATATTTTCATTCGAGAACAATGGTAAAGTAATTACAAAATTAAATTTTGGATATTTAAAGAAAACGTCTTGATGCATTAATTTAAAATATGAAAGGTCGCTTTCTAGATTTAGTAACTCAGACTTATCGTAGAGTCGGAAAAGTGTATTTTTCATAAATTTTACTTTATTAAAAGTTATAGTAGGATTATAAACTGTTCTTAATGCGGAAAACGAAATTGCAATATATATTTCATCAATAAGGGTTAAAAGAGTGTTGCAATTATTAATAATTTGTTGTCCAACAAACCTAATATTTTCCAATCGAAAGTCATCTTTTAAGTTTTTTATGTCAGTTGCAATTTTATTTTGGTTTTGTTTCGTTATAAGTTTTCAAAAGTGGTTGTAAAACGGACAGTTGCAATATTATGTTTAGTTTTTAACTGATTCATTATTTCTAATTTATCGTCTTCTGTTAGAGTTCCGAAGAGATATTTGGATATTTTGCCTATGCCATCTATTAAACCTCTTTTACTATTTTTACTTAACATTAAAGGATCTAATATTTGAGCAACTTTACTTAATGTATAATTCACTTGAGAAAAAGATTCATCATTGGTTGTTTGCTTAAGGTTTTCAAAAGACTGATATAATTTTATCAAATAATCTGAAATTAATGAGATGTTTATTTGATATACAAATTTATGGGTCGATTTAATTTGTTTCACCGGTCCTAGTTGGATGGGTAAGATGGGGTTCGTTATTATCTGGAACGTGGGGCTGTTCGCCTGGTTCAGTCTCAGGGACAGGTTGAATACGGTAAGCAGTAATATAGTCTTCAAAGTCATCTTCGTCTGGAACTTGTGATGGAGAAGAATCTTTTAGTTTCTTCCTAGGTTTTTTGATTAGATTTTTATGATAAGTTCCTAATTTTGTTGTCGCTAAATGATCTTTGTCAGCAACGATTTGTGTTTCTTTGAATATAGGCTTAGTTTTTGAGGTAAATTTGTCTTTTGTCTTTAGATAAACAGTATCATCAGTCTGGCATTTTACTGGTTTGTCACGTTTTTCGTTTAGTTTAGAGATTGTTTTGTCTTTATTGTTAGAAATTTGTTGTTCTAGATTGTTATATAATTTTTTAGAAATATCTTTTTGTTCACTAATGTAGTCATTTAAAATTTCAGTTTCATTAATATCGAATGGGATTTTTCTTCCGTTAACAAATACAATTTCAAATGGTGTTAATTTTGTGACTGAATGAATGGCATTATTATAACCTATAATTGCTAACTTCATAATCTGAGTCAGATCTTTATTAGGATATTCTAATTTAGTACAAGTGTTAAGTCTAAAAGTGTAGAATGAAAACGTTCTACAGGTGCGTTGGAATTTGAATTTTTTGGTGTAGTGATATGAAAATCAATTGGATGTAAATTACAAAATTCTTTAAAAAGGTTATTGTTAAATTCTTTGCCGTTATCTGTTATTATTTTATTCGGAATACCATAGTGAGAAATAGAAGTTAATAAAGCTTCGTAAGTGTCGATCGAATTTTTAGTTTTAATATTATATGCTTGACCTAATTTTGAGAAAGGATCTAGTATTGTTAAGAATATTTTTGATTCTGCGAAAAACAAATCCATATGAATTATTTCAAATGGTCTTTTGGGAGTTGGTGTTATTTGAAATTTAATATGTTGAGGATGTCTTTCATATTTTGCTTTGTGACATATTTTACATGAATTGATATAGTTTGTAACATCATTAACTAAATTTGGCCAATAATATCGTTTAAGAAGTGAGGTTTTAACTTCGGTGATGCCTCTATGACTGGTTTTACCTTCATGATAGTATTTAAGTTTTTCATTTTGCTCCTCATTATTTTCTACATCTTCAAGTAGTTTTCGAGAAATACATAATTTTAAATTAGTGCAATTTTGTTGAAGAATGCGAATAATTTTCTTTTCTATCTCTGGTGTTTTGAAATATAAACAGTAAGTGAATTTGGGAGAAATTAAAGATTTTAGTAGTTTAGTAATGTCATCGTCGGATGCTGTCGTTCTAAAAGTTACTAGATGTCTGATTTTTGTTTTAAACGGATTTTCGGATGTTGATGAGTTAATAATGGTATTATTTGCTTCCTGAATAATAATTTGGTGATTATATTGGTTAAAACAATTTTCTGTGTAGGGTATTTCTTGTATAGGATTTTCATTAGCGGTATGTTGTGTTTCTAAGTCATCTTGTGGAACTTGTGGAGGTGGTTGATCCATTTCAATTTCTTCAAATATTTGTTCGATTGTTGGGGTGTCAATTAGTCTTTCTCTAATTTGATCGCCTATTTCTGATATAAAATCGTCTATGTCTGTAATTTTGTCTCCGGGATTAGTATTGGGGTCAATTGGGTTTGCGTCAACGGGAATTTCTTTAATTGAAATTTCATGGGCATTTATTGAATAACGTTTAGTAGTATCATTTGGATTTCTATAATAAATTGGAATATTTATTGATTTATTAGGGTTGCATAAAGATTGTTCACAAAAATTGATTGATAATTGTAAATTTTGCAAATCATTAAAACCTATTAGACCATCGTAATATTCATGAAAATCATGGCGAATAACTGTTATGAATTGATCAGAATTGAATTCATCGAAAATTGGGATATCAGCTTTGCAAAGTGCATTTGTTGTTCCAACAAAAGTTTTTAATTCAGTTTTATCAAAATAAATACAGGAGGGGTAATATTTTTCTATTAAATAAGGACGAATAATTGATGATGCGCAACCGGTATCGATTAACAATTTCATGGGGGGATTTTGGATAATGATATAAGGTAAATCACACTCTTGTATAAGGGCATTTATTTCGATAGGGTAGCATAGGGTAGTTTTAATATCTTTTTCTTGAGCTTCCTCGGTATTTTGTTCTTGAACTGACTGATCATGTTCTTCATAAGGAATTTGGTTCATTTCTTCAAATTGTTGGTCTTGATAATAATCTTCTTGGGAGGTCATGTCTTCCACGTTGTGTAATTCTTCAGAGATTCAATTTTTTGGTCCTGTAGACTGGAAATGGTTGTAGGGTCTTGGTACAGTTGCCTTGGATGTTGTTGACATTGGTGTTGGTTTATACGTAGGGGTTACATTCGTAGGTTTAAAAACATTTTGTGTCGGTGGTGGTTTTCCGAAAACTTTACGTTTGTATGGAATTTTTGTGGGGGCATTTGTCTAGGTTGTATATTAATTGGTTGTGACGGGAAATTTGGTTTTTGCGTTTGAAATTGGAAATTTTGATTTTTAAACTGATTTGGAATTTGAGAAAAATTTGGACTATAACCTACAGTTTGTCGTGGCATAAAATTATATTGTGGTTGTTTAATTTGTGGTGATGGTATTACTGGTTTTTGGTAATCTGATCTACCTGCAATATTTGAATTTTGAAAAGATTTACTATAATTAGAAAAATTTTCTTCTTCATGAATTTTGCTTATAGCAGTTTCTAATGTATCAACTTGCTGGACTCTAATCATAAATTGTAACATAGGATTTTAAAGATCTAGTAAATGTATCTAATGCCAATTGTTTATAATGCTTAGCATAAAATTCCTTTTCACTATGTGTCTTTTTTGAATGTATTAATTTACTAATTAATAAACTACGCAATTCTTGACATCTTAAACCAAAACTATGATAATTTTTAAATTACTCAAAGAGTTTACTAAATTTGATATATTCGAAATTTTGAAAAAAATAAAAGTAAAAAAATAAGATCCAAAACTGTATGTGACTAGATTCTAACTAACACTTAAAATTAAGATTGATTTGATTGAGTTGAATTTGATTTGGTGAGATTTTTTCTTAACCTACGTATTCACAATGAATAGCGAGCCTATTGTTCTCAAAAGAATTTTTCAGAGAGAATAGGTTTTGAGTTATAACAAGGTTCAGAGAGGAAATAATGCTTGACTTACTTTTGTGTTGCCTCGTATATTCTCCTCAACAATTCTTCAGTTGGTAGAATAGCCTCGGCCGTGATTTCTTGTCTTCGAAGATCAGCTTCTGATTAGTGGTCACCTTTGCACTAATTGACAGTCTATTACTTTTTTGTTTCGCGGGCACAGAGTTTTCAACTTTGAAAAGTTTATTCGAATCACTCAATTTTTTTCAGAGGTTCAAACGACACTGTATCCCATCCTCGTCGCCAGTTTTATTTATGAAATTAATAATCTGATTAATAGCACAAATATTTTATTGAAGAAAGTACAAGATTACGGCTCAAAGAATATGTCATAACTAACTAGCAAGGTTAAAATATTATAATTTATAAGAACTACAAAAAGGTGACTACTCATTAATTTTATCTGAGGTTGATACTACGAATTCTTAATAACTAAATTATGAACTGGATATTATTTAATAAGCAAAAAATATAAATATACAGGGGACATCACTCGCTGATTGTCGCGGAGAGGGCCTGCTAAACGCTCGGAGTCGACGGAATACGGGCAAGACCTGGAGTGCCGCGGAGATTACCTGCTAAACGCTCAGGACACCCAGAGGAAGATATAGTGCCGCGGAAGGAACCTGCTAAGCACCCTAGGGTAGAGGTTGAGTGCCGCGGAGAGAGCCTGCTAAGCACTGGGCAATTTCGCCGGCTTTTATACAGAACGGTGGGTAGTGTCGTGTGCAAAAATTGCCGTTGCGCTAGACAATTTAAAGTACTGCGTGCGCCAAAGAATTAAAGTACAGCGTGAGCAAAATAAAATAGGTTCATTACACTATTTATGTATTGTTAAAATAAATTTTAAATAAAAATTGATTCTCAAGTATAAAATATTATTTTAAACAATACTCCATATCAAATTTTGCCGATATATTTCGAAATTTTTATAATTTAAAATTTTAATTTCAACGATTTCTTAAGTATATTAATACTAATTTTGAAAATAAAACTCAAATATTATTATAAACTCAAATATTGCGCTAAATTTCAAGAGAACAGTTTCGTAAGTACTCATATGAATGGTAATTTTAAAATAAAACATATATTGTTAAATAATTAATCTACTAAATTTCAACTTGTTAACAACAATAATTTCTTAAGTATCTATATAAGCGTTAATTTTTTTAAAATAAAAATTATCAATTAACTGTTTCAACACTTTTTTTTTCAACCATCTGTTTCTTTTCTTTTACATGAAAACAAATAAAATTAATTTGAAAAACTTTTCCTGAAATTTGTTTATGTTGTTTTGATTCAATATTTTTTTTCATCTACCTGTTCCTTTTCCTTTACAAGTAAACAAATAGAAATTAATTTTAAAAAACTTTTTTATTTGTGCTGCTTTACAAATAATTTTTAAAAATATAAATATTTTACAATTTGATGAAATAGGCTTTAAAATTTTGATTATGTAAATGTTGTAATTTGAGATATTTTGGAAGCAGAAATATTTTTTCTTTAAATCAAATAAATAAATCAGTGTTTGTGTAATTGTAAAATAAATGTATTTGTTAATAAGTTAAATATTAAATGCTATTATTTTCTACATATATATTAAATTATATTCTAACACTTGCACTATTTGTAACCTTTTTTTCTGTGTTGTTACATAAAACACAAGTTTTCGTTAGTCTCATTTGGACTAACGGAAGTCTGCACGAAGCACAGTAATGTTCCGGGCCCGATTATATAGTGACGTCGTGTGGAAATCCCAATGCCCACTAAGCATAATTAAGTTTCTCCAATGTTATAGAAACATTTCTGTTTTCTGTACTAGCTGTAATGTTGCTCTCAGACTTATGATTAACTATATGCAATGTCCCAGGGACCTTTATTCTGCAGGCTAGAAACATTGCAGTGTAAGGTTCCTAAGGGAAAACATTACTAGCAAATTGCATTTTAATTTCTATTAATATTGCTAAATGTACATGACATCAACGTATGTTGTTACATTATTTCACACAAGTCGCAGTGCAATGTTCTTTTATAACATTTTAGACACTGCATTTGTAATGTTGGTAGGAATGGAGTAACCATTGAATATATTTTATTAAATTTTAAATATACAGTGTATACTGTAAAATCATATGAGTAACTAAATAAGAGGCTTCTTTTCTCTGTCTTTCATGGGAAGCACGACATGCTCCAGACATACCTAGCGGCATCTTACGTTCATTTGGAGAAAAAATAGCATTTGCACTATGCTACGTTTTCTGTTTTGAGAAAACTATATCTCTCAAAATCTATACAATAGATGTCGCTGTATAATAAGCTTCATTACGCAGCAATTGGCGGTAAATTTGAATTTAATTTAATATATAGAGTGCAACGTACATATGAAATAATATTCATAATTCTCGATAACAAAATTTCGTAAAAAATTAAAAGTTCAAATATAAAAGTTGAACAGATTTTTTACAAAATTATGTAGTCAATGATTTATGAATTTTATTTTATTTCATGTAAGTTACACACTATATAACAGTATAATAAAACAATGAATTCTATATCTATTAAAAAAGAAGGTATGATTGGTTTAATAATAAAAAGAGAATTGTTTTTCAATGCTTTATTCTATTATAAATAGGAAAAGAAGTTGATTAGATGACTAGTAATTAATAGCGGTTAACATGATAAAAAATAGATGCATACTTTATGCTAAATATTATTGTTAAATACATGTGTTCCGAACTACAATGGTTCTCATCAGTACCATGTACTACTGATAATTTTTTTCTGTGAAAATTTAAATATACTCGGTACTAGCAAAAAAAATTAGTAGACTCGTAGATATATGTATTTATCATTACTTTTATATTCACTAAAAAAACGAATCAACCTTAAATAAATAACCAAAATAAGGTGAAGTTATTCTTCTCAATATTTTTAAAACATTTAATCCAAAGTAACAACTTTTGTTCGTAAGATTAAAATCTGGTTTACATAATTTGCGAATTGATTCTAACCCCAAACATTTTCCTGTCTGCAGTAACTCTGAAAAAGCTTTGATTTCTGTAAGAAGTATCTGTGATACCATTGGAATAATATATATTTTTGCAGTTTGGTACACAGCAGTTTATTAAACAGTAGGTATTTTATATTAAAAAATACAACAAACAAAAGCAGGCAAGGCAATTTAGATAATCATTTCATTAACTATAATTAACTGTTTGCGTTATATTAAATTTTAGTCAAACACAGAAAACATTTATCAGAATGCACTAGAGCGATAACTTACCTTCATCACGTTGCAAAAATATATTAATTTTTAAAAATCCATTGCAACCATGTTTCGTGCATGTTTCATGTTCACAGAAAATCATGTTACATGTTTTAACCCCAGATTTTTAATTATTTATTAGTTTCTTTACTTTCTTTTCGCTACAGCGAACTCTACCAGTTATACTGCCAACTTTGCTTTTCTTTTTAAATTGTGACAGTTTTCTGTATGCTAATTTTTCTCAAGTAGTAGTGTTTTTCCAAATGACCGTCAGATGACGCTCATACTCGCGATGTTTATCAACCTATCCTTTAAAACGTCTTATTTATTTAGTCATATGTGTAAAATACAATATTTCTTCGGGATTTTATGACCAAGCATAAATTAGTGATCTATTATTCTCTTACCAAAATTCAATTACACAGTATCAGTGAGATATAAGTGGCGCCATCTGTCGGCTATTAGTATACATATAATTAACTGAATCGTTTCGTTATTTTTATAAAAAACGCATATTCCACAATTTTAAAGAATACCGATAAAATCTAGTATTGATAGATTTCATCTGCGCTGATAAAACTGGACGGAGTGCACCATATGTTGTCAATTTTATCCGCACGGGTCGATCCGCGCCGATAAATCGGTGGAAAATATCCGAAATGTATGGGGTCCTTTAGATTTAAGCATTTCAAAAATATTGCGTTCCGATTGTTGTATCTTTTTTTGGATGATAATGGATAAGTTATATATATTCTAAAACACTATATAATATTCGAAAACAATAATGATACCTACATTTACGAAATTCTCAGATATTTATGATAACAAAAAATTGTATAAAATATTTTAATTGAATTTGCATTAAAGCTTAGTGGGTA
Source organism: Monochamus alternatus (assembly GCA_037114965.1). Taxonomy (NCBI): domain Eukaryota; kingdom Metazoa; phylum Arthropoda; class Insecta; order Coleoptera; family Cerambycidae; genus Monochamus; species Monochamus alternatus. Next base: position 3,701,440 of record CM073432.1, on the reverse strand, counting down.
CGTTATAGTTGATGTTGCATCAATTACTATACTTCATTACTAACGTAACAATTCACTGTGAAACTGTTTACGAAATTGTTACAACTATGAGAAGATAATATTGTGAAAACATGCCTCTGATTAATAATGAAAGTATAAAGTATACATCGTTGTAATTTGAGCAAAAGTAATGGTATATCAACTGGACAATTATAACGTTGCAGAAATGTTGTAGAATTAATTTACCCTCAACATTTTTAAATAATATTATATTATGAAACATTGTTAAAAGCATTTCACAACTTTCATTAATTATGTATCGTAATTCAACTCAAATTCAGCTGTATGCAACGTTGCACAGATATGCTGTAATGTTTCATGCTTAGTGGGTGTGTATGAGATAATTCCAACTCTGCCATTTCTATAATCGTGAAGTAACATCTGTGGCATATTCTGTATGTAGAATTGTTACTGCAATCTACTGTTATCATTGATACTGTAAAACAGTACACACTTTCCTCCAATGAAATTTCTCTCGTTGTAACATGTCGCATTCGAGCGATCATTACGTCGAATTGATCGCTAGCATCTTCTTGAATGTCTTCGTCGACGTAACCTTCCTCGGCATCGTTATCCTCCAACGCACCTTGGTCGAATGATCTGCAGCATCGTGCCATTCGTCATCATCGTCTTCGATGTCTCTAGCCACCTATGCAAAGAAAAATAAAAAAATAATATATTATCAATAAATATAATATCAGAAATTTATACTACCTCCCCTTCGACGTCGTTATTCAGCACATCGTCTACACCCTGGACAATGTTGTTGTTTACGTCCAGAAACTCCTAAGTAAAATAAATTTAAAATTTATTAAAATAATAGCATTTTAAAGATTATTTAATACCTCCTCTTCTGCTATATGCACAACCAACCGGATATCTTGGCCATCATCAGATTCAGAATCCGTTGAAATATCCTATACAATTATTTTTTTTAATAATGTAAATATAAAAACGATTAAACAATATTTACCTCTTGGTCAAAGAGAGTAAAGTCTCTCTAATAATGCATAGTTAGGTTGTCTTAAACGTGCCATGGTTAAAGTGATAGGTGGATATTAATATTTTATATAAGAATATTTTATTTACAAATGAGTTGCAAACAAATACTGAATTGAAATAAACCTCCTCCGTAGATTATATAGTGCCTCTGACGTCGTCTACGTGACGTCATATCATATTAGTCAAATTTTTGTTGTCTTTCAACGTTATCTAAGGTCAACTTTGGTATAACTTGCTAGTAACAATATGTTGTAGAGGTCGTTCGTGACAAATTCATGAAGGTCATTAAGGACATGTCTACTATATAAAATTTAATTTTGGTAGAGTTCGTTTCAAGGTCACTATATCTTTCACATCCGTTAGAGGTCGTGAATCTTATTCAAGAACGTCATTATGAATGTCATTCAAGGACATGTGCACTATATAAAATAGAGGTCAATTGTAGGTGGTAACTTATTCTTATGACCTTAAAATTAATTAGCGGTCATTCGTGACGTCATCATGAATGTCATTTAAGGACACGTGCACTAAATAAAATAGAGGTCAATTAAAGGTCATCTATTTTAATTACATTATAATTAATTAGTAATTGTTCGTGATATCATTCAAGGTCGAGTGGTAGGAGGAGGAGTCTCAGGACTGATATAAAGTCCCTACTGACCACCCCACTGCATCCCCAGTCAGATGATATGGTGGAATGCTTCAACGCCACACTAGAAACTACTGGGAAGACTCCCGCAAGGATAATCTTTGGAAGAGAGCTTCGCCTTCCAGCAGATTTGGTATTTGGTCGTCCTGCGGAACAGCCCACAGAGCCAGACACTTATACCCATGAGCTAGAACGAAGACTAGCAGCCGTGCACGACCAAGTCAGATCTCGAATGCGACTAGAGAGCGATCGCATGAAGACTCGATACGACGTCCGGGCCAATACAGTCGGATTCCAACAAGGTAACCTGGCGTGGCTGTCCAACCTCACGCGGAGAAAGGAAAATCGCCTAAACTACAGAACCGTTGGGAGGGCCCCTACCCCGTCATTAATAGAATCAATGACGCCGTCTACCGGATACAGAGGACTTACAGGAGTAAAATGAAGGTCGTCCATCTGGAGCGTCTGTCTCTGTATAGAGGTGCATCCGATCGGGACGATTGGTTCTAAGGAGGGGGCAGTGTCACAGAATTTGCCCCGCGCACACAATTCGACGGTTGTGGTAGCACAAAACGCTAGATTGCCTCGATCGCCCCTACGCGATTCTGGTGAACAAACAAATAATGCCGTCTATCGAGGCGCGACTGGAAAATTGGAGTATCGACGAGAATATTTCGAGAAAGGGTCTAAAGATACTATAAAATACCTGGAATATTCGTTTGGTCTATAAAAGAAGAATAAACGGCCGAGTCAGTCAGTTTTTGTATTACAGTCTTGAATTGGAGTGTTTAGTTGGAAATTTCCTGGAGATTCAGAGCGATTAATTAAATAGTGTTTAATTGAGTTGTAATTAGCAATCAGTAGTGTACAGAATAGTTAATAAAGATAAGTGAATAATTAACTGGTTTCGTTTTTTCTGGCAGTAGAACAAATCTGGTTAGGAAATCCGTGACAATATCAATAGTAGAAAAGAATGAATTGTATACTTTTTGATGTTGACATATAGGTGAATTACTTGCATAATTTGTGTTATTGGCATTGATATATTGGTCACTGGTCGCGCGGTTTAAGGCGTCAGTACTTGAATCGAGATAACTAGATCGGTGTTGGTTCGAGCCCAGCTGCCGGTAGACCGTATATAAACTATATTCATGGAGAGGTTTGGCGCCCTCTCTGCGGGTATGGTATGGTGGAAGAATGTTGGCTTGGGTCAATGTGAGAGATTGATACCCCGTTGATATTTGACTACCTCCCTAATTAATGAGGTTTTCCAGGTTTCCCTCATTCCTGCACTGAATAGTGGTTAGGGCCTACCAACGTAAGTCGTTCCTGGGCGCAAATGCGGCCTGCTTAATAATAATATGCCGCCCCCTCTCCCGCACAAGTCTCCGACTTCTGGGCTAATCCCTGTGATTAGAATGAGGGGTAAAGATATTATTATTATTATTATATAAAACAAGGAGTTTGATCTAGCATAGTAATGCCTAGCATTAAATTGTAAATTTTCTAATATGACATTACAATCTACATTATTGTTCAGTAACTTATTTAAGAATATAACATAGCCTATGTACCTTCGTGAACAAAGATTAATCATTTTATAATGGTGAATACTAAAATTATATTTATTGAACTGCAAATGTTTATTAAAACGATAATTAAGGTGACGTATAAGTTTATTCTGAATTTTTTCTAACCTGCTTATATAAATGTAGTACATAGAATTCCAAACTATACTTGCAAACTCTAAATGACTTGTGACTAATGAATTGTACAAGGTAATAATTGAATGAGGGTTTTTCAGACACTGTAGAACATACAATGAAATCTAACGAACGATATGTTTTTTTAACAATACCATTAATATGTAACTCAAAGGTCAATTTTTTGTCTATAATTACACCAAGATCTTTAATAGAATCTACATTTTCAAGAACATTGCCATCAATAGTATATGCAAAGTTTACATTATTAAACAAACGTGAGAAGGTGCTACAGAGTAGGGTTATTCCTCTCCAATTGTGACAGTTCTTCATGTTTTCTTTTTTTGGCAATTTAGTTACTATTCCGCTTCCCCATTCTTGTGGTATATCTTCCGTATCTCAAATTTGTTCTATAAGTGGCAAAAGCATTTCCACTGTATTGTCCACGTCGGTCTTCCATAGTTCTGCTGGTATGTTATCAATTCCCGCTGTCTTGTTATTCCTCATCTTTGATATAGCTTCTTTTATCTCATCTTTTGTTGGTTTCCTTGCATCAATGTAGAGTGATTCTGTTTCTGTTACAGTGTTGCTTGATTCGGTTTGCACATTTTCAACTTCTGTCAGTAATTCACTATAATATTCATGCCATCTTATAAGTTGTTCTTCTCTCATTGTCATTAATTTCCCTTCTTTATTTTATATAGGCTTCTGGTTGTTATAGTTTCTTCTACTTAATATTTTAGTGGTGTTATATAATTCCCTTATATTATTTGTCACTGCTGCTTCTTCTGCTTTTTTCGCAATACTGTCGGTCCATAATCTTTTATCGCATCTTACTGATTTTTTACTTGCTTATTCATTTCCTCGTAATCTCTGCTTAGCTGTTTCCTAGTCTCTGTGATTGTCGCCGCATTTATTCTAGCTTTTATGTATTTTCTTTTCTGAATTAGCTTCCATGTGTCTTCACCTATCCACTTCTTCCTTTTCTCCTCTTTATATCCCAATGTTACCTGTACGACGTCATGCATTGTTTCTTTTACCTTCTGCCATTTTTTTTTTCTGTAGTCCCTTCCATGTGGTGTATATTTCTTTTCTGTTCCAAGCAGGTGTTCCATTCTCTTTGATTTTTTTTATCTTTTAACTTCTCGATGTTATAGTGTTTTCTATGCAGGGCTGGTTCTTTTGTTTTCTTGGCACATATTCTTATTTTTATTTCGCCTAGTAACAGATGATGGTCGCTTCGTATATCTGCAAATCTTTTATTTCGAACATCCAGTAGGCAACATCGTCTTTTACAACTAATCATTAAATGATCTATTTGGTTTTGGGTCTGTTGATCTGGTGAGGTCCATGTTATTTTATGTGGGAATATCGTTCCGCCTATTACCAATTCATTTTCTAGACAGAGTTCGACCAGCCGTTCACCGTTGTCATTTCTTATACCTATTCCATTTTCCCCATATTCTTCTCAATCCCTTCGTCTATCCCTACTTTGGCATTTAGATCACTCATTAATATTATTGTGTCACCTTTATTAATTTTCCGTATTGCCTCATTCAGTTCCTGATAAAAAATTGTATTTTTGATCGCTATTTGCTACTTCTGTTGGTGCATAATACTAGACTATAGATATTTTCCTAAGTGGTGAGCTATATCTATTATTATTCTCCCTGAAATAGGAATCCATTGTATTAAACTTGTCTTTACTTCATGACTTAGTATAATGCCTACTCCACCTCTTCTCTCTTCATTCTCCTCTTTACCACAGTACACCAACAAGTTTCCATTATTATTTAGTAGTTCGCCTTGTCCTGGCCATCTGGTTTCGCATAGTACTAGAATTTTTATATTTAATGAGTCCATCTCATTGAGTACCTGGTTTAATTTGGACTTTTCTAGCATCGTACACATTCCAAGTTGCTATTCTCGTTCTTTTCTCCATTCCTAAAACGTTACTTTGAGTCTTTAAGTGTTTTTACTTCTTGTTAGTGTCCTTGATGTCAGCATTTAGGGTGAGTGGGTCATCAAAACCCGAAAGTCTTTGTCTTTATTTGCATTTGCCTCCTGCATTTTTTCACCGTCCTCCTATATATTTTCCTCATTTTCATTTGTATCCTTATCTCTGTTAATTTTCTTGCTTTTTGTTTTATCCCCTCTGCTTTCAATGTTGGCCTATATATTCAATTGTATTCCTCATATTCAGCCTCATTTATCCGTTTTCTTTGCCTGGTTGTCATAAGTTCGTATTGTTCATGTGCAGAATTTCTTAGTGACCAGGAATGTCTTCTAATTTTTGGTTCGAGGAGTTCAATTTTAACATTCTACCATTTATATCCATTTTTTGATATCGTACTTTGACCGTATTTCCATTTCTTCTTTTTTCTCCTGCAGTATCTCTTATTCTTTTTTGTATCTCTCTCTCTCTTTGTTAGTTAGTTCTGCTTCTATATATATATATATATATATATATATATATATATATATCCTTTTAACTTCCCTTTTTCTTTCAAAACATTTAATTTTTCTGACCAATCTGCTATTTCAGCAATATATTTTTCTTAACTAATCTTATACGGTTTGTTTACGTTTGTTTTGTTTTCATTTTTAGTTCTTTCTCTGTTATATTTTCTACAGCTTCTTTCATACCTTCATTGCTCTTAGAATTTACAGTTACACCAGTTATTATCAAGTTATTACGATTTTTTTCTTTTTTCAATTTCTCTATTTTGTTTTCTGCTTTTTGTAGGTTACTGATTAGATCTTCCTTTTCTCTGCTCCATTCTTGTTTTAGAAATGCAATTTCTTCTTTTATATATTTCCAATTTTCTTTATTCTTTTCCAATTTCATATATTTTACGTCAATTTCTTTTTTGATGTCTATCATATCTTCTTTAATAGGTATACTTACTAATAAACTACTCGAAAAACTATTTATATACAGGAGCTATACATTACTATAAATAATTATATTTAGTACTATTTTAAGTGTTTTTAAGGTCTACCAAATTCTTACCTGACCTAACGCAGTCATAATATATTATTTTACTATTATCGAGTCTTTTTGTACCTTTAAGGGTATAATATCTAATATTATTATCTTGTCCTTCGATTTTCAGCCATGCATTAAAACCTAGAAAGACCACCACCTACACGTATCTTCGTTGCATTAAATTTTTACTAATATGTAAACAAAAACTGTATAAACATGTAAAACTTTAATGATGTAATATACTTGTATAATAGGTAGGCATATGAAATAGGATGAAACTTATACTGTACAGAACTCCGGTTGTTTCAAATTGCAAGATTACTATTATGCTTAAATGAGATTTCGCGTCCTTCTAATCATTTAAATGATGCAAGATCATATACGTAATCGACACTTGATCAGTCTGGACTCCACGAATTTCGTTTAAATGTCTATTTAAATTTGATTGATTTGAATACACATTTTCACAGTGAAAACAATAAACATATTTGTTTTTAGACATCATGAGAAAACACAAAACACAAAACTGTCATATGGTAAACACAACCTAAAACCAAATTCTGATATCAAAGTAGTTGACGTATAGCTTAGCAATGTTGGAGTTTGGTGCTAGAAGTAGTAATTCCTAATGAAATTAGTTTCTCAATTGAGCTTTATTCTGTCTTGCTATTGGTGAAGTAAGGGGGCAGTTTATTTATAACATTATTCTATCAAATTTAAGTGAAGAAATGTCTTAAATATATCTATTAATAGAGATATAAGCCAAATACCAACCTTCCATTTTTCAATCAAATAATTTTTAAATATAAATTATAACAACACATTTGATTGAAATGCAATTTCTTATCGCGGGCTGCATACTTTGTAATGTCACAGTAACGAGGTTTATTTTTATAGTATCATTATTTTAACAAATACTTCTGACATATCGACGTTTCCCCCAGCATTGTAGCTGATTAAGTTGGGATCAAGGCTATACAAATTTTACGTGACAAAACAATTATATTTAGGGATATCTTGGTGTCGTATTTTACCATAAATTTAAAATTTTATAATTTTTTTTATATTAGGATGTATTTATTGTCAATCACATTTTAATTAACATACATTAAGAAAAAATCGAAAGAACTTGCTTAGTTCCTCTTGGAAGATGAATCGAGTATACAGGTTTGAAAGGATTAGGTAAATATTATGAATAGTTACCTATTCCATATCTGCACAATTAATTTTTTTAAAGGAACAAAAATATTAGTAGTCTTCCAAATACGCGGTCAATTTGATATCTTAAGCTGATATAATTATTTTTATATTTATATTTTTTTACTGTTTTAGAAAGGTATTTTAAGCTAATATAAATCAAATCTCCTACAATTCCTATCAATGAAGTCATATGTATGATCTCTGATACCAAACATCTAGGTATGCTAATGAACAATTCCACAGACAAAGCTCTATTCAATAATTGATTTATATTAGCTTAAAATACCTTTCTAAATCAGTAAAAAAATGTTACAAAAGCTAATAATAAGGAATATATGGGTAGATATTGTGGGTGTAATTCAACGCAGGTTGGGGCTTTTGTCCACTGAGTAGTTAGTTTCACACAATATTATTATTACCTAAAAATATATAAAAATAATGATTTATATGTTGCTTAATCTAACATTAAATCACTCTTTATATTTTTACTTCGTTAGGCAAATAATTAAAGATTTTGGGTTGAGTTTGGGTAAAATTTGGCGAACGAGTAGTGATATTTAATCTGGTATAAGGCACATGAAAACTATGTTTTTGTCGAGTTACTCATTGATACAGATCATATCCCACAAATTTTTCTGTTTTTAAAAACATATATATTTCAAAAATATAAATGCCTGGCAAAGTAAGCAATTTAAATTCTCTAAATATATCCCTACAAGAATAGGAACTAGAGACAGCAAACATACATCTTAAAATTCGTTTTTGTTCAACAAAAACGTTAGAGGAAAGAGTGGAGCTATCCCAGAAATACCTTATCTCAGTTGTGATTCAACTAGAGGCGGATGATTTGGTTTAATAAATAAGTTGCCGAAACTTGTTGGTTTCGGTTGAAATTTTGATTAAAATTTGGATTTCTGGGTGGTAGTGGTGGTTTTGAAAAATTTTGATTTTGGAAGATAGGTCTGAAATGTGGATTGGTTTTAGAATTTGTATTTGGATTATAGTGTCGGTGAGGTGGATTTGATGTTGATGGGGAATAATACATATTTTTCTTTAGTTGTTCTTTGTATTGGTTAAATTGTAATTCACGGTTTACAAAGGATATCGCATCTTCAAATATAATTTGATCCGCCGTAGGTACGTTTCACCGATTGTATATTATCTGGTAAATTTGCCACATATATATCTAAAGCAAGTCGCGCATATATATCTTGATATGCTTTCGTTTCACAGATGAAATCAACCTCAATCTAAAATGGACTGAAAAGTCACTCTAATCGAGAAATAGTTGACTCATGAATTCAAAACAATAAAGTAATTTAACCAGTTTTAAGATTTATTTTTTTCGTAACTGATCTTGATTATACACAGGCAAGTGTAAACCAAAATGTATTTTCGCTGCACAAGATTATAAAAAAGTTTATCGTTACTTAGCGAGGAAAAATAAAAAAAAATTCTTTGATTGTTCAACGTTCCAGAAATCTATGCGTCAAGTTAATCAATCGCTTGAAGTTCCAATAAATTTCGCCTGAAAGGTTAGGTTCTGCATATCTAATAAAATATAGGAGTACACCAAAGACCTCAGTCTTCTTTCAGGAGACTTCAGAGACTTATTTCAAATTACTACCGACTTCATCAATTAACTATTTAGCCAAATGGGACGTTGGAAAATAATAATTTTTTTAATATTATAACGACGTTTATTAAATCAAAAGCAAGTTTACACTTCAAAGCTAAATTTCACACGAATGGAATAATCTGGAGTAATTCTATATATAATAAAGTAAATGCAGCGTAAACAAAAGATGAGGTGGTTCACTTGGTAACTAGATATTAAAGCAGAGAAATTGACTATACGTACATTAAATTCATAACATAAAAAATACATTATCTACTCAGTTATCCAGAATTTGATCATTATATCATTATCCATTTTGCTACACTCCAACTGATTTATCACATTATTATTGTTATCACTATCACTGCACTCCAGCATTACTGTACTCTACTATCATTGCCACTATCTCTGTATTCTGTACTATTATTGAAATGTTTATGTATTTATACTTTCTATAAATCAAATGTAATGCAAACAGTATTCTTAAAACAACTAAATAAAATTAATAGGTATTATAATATTTACACAGGCATGTGGAATTTGGAATTAAGGAGAGGGTAGCAAAAAGGCTACAGCACTTGTACCTCCTCTTATTAGGCGATCAGTCCACTTGAGCCGCCAACCAACCTAATAAGAAGAAAAAGGTGGTGACGTTGCTCAGGGGATCTCTAATGTAGGCCATAGAAGGCCATCGCTCTCCCAATACGGATTCCCTTATTGACGAGATGGCAGTGCACTCACAGAGTGCATGGAATATTGTCTCGTCTTCCTGTTCGCAACCCCTACAAAGAGGTGTATCACACTTCCTCATGTAATAGAGGTCACTACTAGTGCCTGATGGCATTCCCATGCTGATCTAGTTGTTATCTTATGGTTACGTAAGATCAGTAGTGATTGTCTACTATCTGTGTAGATTCTGATGATTTTGCGCGTTGTATGTCTACGGGTAATTTATTTGGCAGCTATGGTTATACCTGCTAATTCCGTTTGTACTACGATAGCATGGCAATCCATTGCCCACTGATAATGAATATGTAAGGACCTGGAATAAATCCCACATCCTGCACCTTCCTTCCTTTTTGATCCGTTTGTATAGATGTTGATAACATCTTCGCTGTCGGTCTCTTCATTCCTGATAAATACCATGTAGGGTCTGTCAAACACAAACTTGGGAGAAATACTGTCAGTGTCTGCCTGCAAAAGTGACATCTTCTTGAGGACCCCACTCCACAGGCGACTGCTAACTTCTCCACATCCAATATCAGGTATAATACCATTATTTTTGAGGCGAAGCATAGTTGTCGCAGTCACTTCTTTTAGATAAATATCCAAAGGTGACAGACATAGCATCACCTCCATTGCTATGGTAGGTGTCGTACGCATAGCTCCAGTTATGCTTAGGCAGGCAAATTATACATATACCATTTTTAATGCCATATATATATATATATATACATATGGCATTAATATATATATAGCAATACAAGCAATATATATATATATATATATATATATATATATATATATATATATATATATATATATATATATATATATATATATATATATATATATATATATTGCTTGTATTCTATTTCTTTGCTGTAACATATACTTACAATATTAGTCATTTTATTTTCTGCTTAGATTTGCATTTATTTCCTTATATATAGAGTTCTAGATTCAACTTAGCTTCAGAGTGAATTATACTGTTGTACTGCATACTTACTTTGAATGACTGTTTTCAGACCCTGCTTTATATTTTTTCTCTATCCAAAGTGCTTCTTTTGTTGAGTGACTATTCAAACAAATTGTTTATGAGTTAAGTCAACTGAAATTGAAGTGTTTGTTCAGATTCCAAAAGAGAGTAATTTTCACGCTAGATTACGAGTACAAAATCCATACGAGAAATCAAAACGAAATAGATAGCTTAGTAATCCAGTTATCTAGTACATTTAATAGTGAAAATATGACTACCAATTCTAATATTAACGAAGCTAAAGTTTTCTTTGATGTGATACCAGTTTTTGATGGTTCACAAACCAAACTTCAAATATTTTGTAGATTATGTGACGAATTAATTAGGATTTTTAATATCCCCGAAAGAACTGACTGTATGGTATATTTACTTACGGGAATTAGATCTAAAATCACAGGCCAAGCCGAAATTATTTTGAACCAACGTTTACAGATTCAAACTTGGACACAAATTAAAAATTTATTACAGCAAAATTTCGGAGATTATAGAGATCTCCCATTCCTTCAGCAAGATTTAATTCACATGCGGTATAATCCGAAAAATGAAATTTTGCAAGAATTCTCAAATAGAATTCAACGCCTTAGGTCAATCTTATCTCAGAAGTTAGTAAACTTAAACATCACATCTGTTGAAAAACAAGCTTACCAAGACAATTACGCTAGACTCGCACTCGACACGTACGTCGCGAACTTACCAGACAACTTGCTCATACGTACAGCTGATAAAACTACATTAGAAGACGCGATATCTTTTGTAAACCGAGAATTACAATTTAACCAGTATAAAGAACAACTTAGAAAAATATGCCTTATTCACAATCGCCGTCAGTCCCACCTAAAATTCCCCAACGAAACCAGAATCCTAATATGAATTTTAGAACTAACCAAAATTTTAAACCGAATTTTCAAAATCAAAATTTTTCAAGACCACCTCTTCCACCAAGAAATACGAATTTTAATCAAAATTTCAATCAAAATTATAATCAAAACTGAAATCAACAAGCTTCGGGAACCTATCAAAATTGTAGACCAAAACATCCCACTCCGATGTCAGGAGTTCAATCTTTTGTAAATCAGACTGACAATACTAGAAACAATCAACAAAATTTCAGACAAAACCAACAAAATTTTAGATAAAAACCAAATAGACACAATTTTTCTAGAACTAATAAAAATTTTAATATTGAAGAACAAAACTTTGAAATTTCGACCCTAATCAAGAATGTTAAAATGAAAATTTACTTTTTGAACAAAATTATGATACAGATTATAACGATGAAGATTTTAATCAAAATTGTAACCAAGATTTTTATGACTGAAAATAACCAAAATTTTCCTTTAACTCTTCCTCAAGACAACCAAACGTAATAGAAAATAATATTCTATTAGCTCCCTAGTTACTATATATATAAATTTCTCAACATCCTTATCCTCCTTTGAAACTTTTAATTGATACAGGTGCTTCATATTCCATGTTACGACCTGACATAATAGAAAAAATTTGTCCAAATCAAATTTTTAATTTTTCAACTCTAGTTTCCCTCTAGTGAAACAAAAACTTTTTATTTTCAAAAACGTATTATTTGTCAAAATATAGAAAATTTCGAATTATACAATTTCCAAATATTTTCAAATGCAAGCAAATGTTAAAAAGAACAAATTCCAAATTTATTAAGAGAACATTTATCTAAAGAAGAAAAACAACATTTAATACCCTTTTGCAAAAATTATTATGATGTTTTTTATTTTCCTGGCGATCCTTTGACTTTTACTAATCAAGGTAAACATCAAATAAAAACTGAAGACGAAATTCCTGTTCATACAAAGACATATAGATACCCAGAAGTACATAAAGAAGAAATGGCGACTCGTAGTAAACTACCGAAAAGTTAACGAAAAGACAGTCACTGACAGATATCCTATTCCAAAGACATATTAAACAAACTAGGATGATCCCAATATTTCATTACCCTTGACCTAGCATCCGGTTTCCATCAAATAGAAATGTCCCCAGAATCAATCCCAGAAATCGCTTTTAACTCTAACAATGGACATTATGAATTCCTTTTGGCCTAAAAAATGACCCTGCCACTTTTCAAAGAGTCATGGACAATGATCTTAGAGATTTATAAAATAAAATTTGCCTCGTATATATGGACGACATTATAATTTTTAGCGCTTCCCTTCAGGAACACATTCAACATTTAAAACTAGTATTTGAAGCTTTAAGAAAAACAAATCTGAAAATTCAATTAGACAAACCCGAATTTTTAAAAAGAGAAACCACATTTTTAGGACATATTATTACCCCTTCAGGAATAAAACCAAACTGAGACAAGGTAAAAGCCATTAAAAAATTCCCTATTCCTAAAATACCTAAAGACATAAAATCATTTCTTGGACTTGTAGGGTTTTATCGAAAATTTATAAATAATTTTGCAAAAATAACAAAACCTCTAACTCGATGTTTAAAAAAAGGAAATAAAATCGAACACTCACCTGAATTTTTAGAATCAGTAAATTTATGTATAAATATTTTATCTAATGAACCTCTTTTAGCCTTTCCAGATTTTTCAAAAACATTTATATTAACCACCGACGCATCTAACTTTGCGATCGGAACTGTTTTATCTCAAAACGGTCACCCAATTTCATACGCGAGTAGAATTTTAAATCCGGCAGAAATAAATTATTCAACAATTGAAAAAGAATTATTAGCGATCGTTTGGGCGGCCAAATATTTTAGACCTTACCTACATGGAAGAAAATTTATAATAAACACAGACCATAAACCCCTTCAGTGGCTTTTCTCCTTAAAATACCCTCAGTCTAGATTAGTCCGTTGGAGAAAAATTTGAATATGAAGTAAAATATGTTAAAGGAAAACAAAACAATGCTGCAGACGCATTATCGCGATTCCCTCCAGACATTAATATCCACCCAATTCAACCCTCAACCCTACTTCTCAATCCTTAGACTTACTTATTTTAGATGATGACACTCTCTCTATGTTAATAAACGTGGATATACCTAACACACCTATAGACGAAGAATTACTTAACGCTATTTTACGTCAACTTCCAGAACGTTCTCCTCCAGTATTACACATTCCATATCCCTCTCCTCCAGTATTACATATCCCAGAACCTGACGACAACGAAACAATACATACCTCGATGGAGTAGCAGAACTACCCATAACCGACCAACCAATAAATCAATTTAAATATCAAGTATTTATCGCTCTAAATCCAAATCTTGTTCAACCTTATTGGCACAGACTAACCAGACATTTTGATAAACTCACTATTGGCCTAATATGAAAGAATAACTACCTATATAGATAATTGTAAAACATGTAATCGACCAAAATATGATAGACACCCACAAAATCCACCAATCCAAAAGACAGAAACGCCCACTAAACCTTTCGACATACACATAGACATACTATTCTCTGACGAAAATCAATTCTTAACTGTTTTTGACCCATTCTCAAAATTAGGACAAGCCTATCCTATACCTAGTAGGAATGCTATAACAACGACTAATACTATTCCAAATTACATCTCCCATTACGGAAAACCTGTCAAAATAATCTATGATCAAGGCAGGGAATTTAATAATAAAATATTTTCAGAATTTTGTCAAATACATAAAATAATTTTACATTTCACTAGCGTCAGTAATTAAAATTCTAATAGCCCAGTCGAACGCTTCCACTCAACAATTTTAGACTCCATCAGAGCCCTGAAATTAGATAATCCTAATCCTAATCAAAAAACTATCATTAAATTAGCAACAATTGGATACAATAATTCCGTACATTCGGTAACTCAGAAAACACCCTTAGAAATAATATTAAGTTCACCCCAAAACATAGAAATAGATGAAAGAATATTTACTACAAGTTTTATAGAAAAACAAAAACAAATCTATTTAAAATTATACGAGGGCGTACAAAATAAAATCGAGGTGACAAAAAAACTTTAGACCGAGTAAATAAAAATAAAACTGAACCACAAAAAGTCAAAATTCTTCAAGACATACTAATAAAAGACAATTTAGCAAACAGACATAAAACAAGACCAAAATTTAAGAAAGCCATAGTTATGGGAGATAACGGCCCTACTATTTAAACAAAACAGGGAAAAATTCACAAAAAACACGTTAAAAAATCAAAATCCCTGATACTTCTCCTCTGTTGCAGGATGAAGATTTTACTGACAGTGACGACAATATTCCTTTGGCACCCCTTTTCCGAAATAATTGAATTACAGAATCCCATACTCCCCATTTACCTAGGTAAAGCAAAAATAGCTACACATTCACATAATTTCCTGCAGATAATAAATTTACAAAACTTATCAAATACTATTCAAAATTTGACTAATGGAAATCATTCATTTATACAACTTGATCCATTAATGGATAATGTCAATAATAAATTATCAATCATATTTTCCTGACTTGTAGAAAACGAGGATTACTAAATTGTATTGGTACAGGATACAATGAACTCTTTGGTCTCATGGACAATCAAGACAGAGAACAAATAGAAAAGAAATTAGAAATTTAAGAAAGAAATCAATTTAATTTACAATCTCAACGAAACGAACAATTAAGTTATTTAACCACACTTTCATCAAAATTAAATAATACTTTACAGTCGTTAGATCAAAATGTTAGACAAGTAGCCAGAAGATTGTACAGTGCCCTCTATGCTATTCAGGTTACAAGCATTGAAATTGAACTATTAGACATTATAAACCGATTAGAAGATATACAAGAAATTATCTTATTTTCGCATCTAAATATTATCTCTAATAATATTTTAAATTTTGAACACTTACAAACGGTCTTTAAAAATCTAGAACAAATATACCCAAAAGAATCCGTAATCAAAGCTCCATTAAGCGACTATTATAAATTAGCCTCAACCAAAACACATATACACAATTATAAAGTTTATATCAACTTTCAAATTCCCATATTCCAAATACAAACCTATGATTATTTCCAAGTCTTAACTGTACCCTTTAATCAAAGCCTATTCATTCCTACGTCAACCTACTTACTTAAGAATCAAGATATCTTCAACCAAAAGGAGGAATGTACCCAAATCCCAGGCCTGTACTTATGTAACAAAATCAACCTCAGAGACAACTGCATACATTCGTTAATTCAGCGACAGAATCCTATCGACTGTAGCACATCCCAAATTCAAGGAAATTCCATTCACCAAATTCGAAATCGTTATATAGTTTACAACTCACAAGAAACTTTAGGAAATATAAAATGCCACGACGAACAAATCATCCAATTCAACCAGTATAAGTCATACCTCGTGTCCATTAAAGACACATGTACCCTGCAAATTAGGGATGAAAAATTCTACGGAGCAATGACCCAGTTAAGCCAAGTTACACCACTACCACAAATTAGTCTGTCTTTTAATGACAGCAAATTTAAATTAAATTTGGAAAATATACAGCTAGATGAACTGAGTAGTTTAGCGGAGAGTATATCCAAATATATGATCCAACCTCTGGAACTGTTTGACCAAGATCCATATCAGCAACCACCCTATTTCATCTACATTATCATATTCGTAATTTTAATAATAATAATATATTATATTTTCAAGAAAAGAAATTCAATTACAAAAATAGCAATACCTAGAATTTTCCTACGAATGTCAAACCCAAATAATCCTAATGAGAAGACGACGACATCCCAAGGAAACTCTGAAACACCAGGAATGTTATAAATTCAACGACTGGAATCACGTTTTTACCCCGATGATCTCCAGTCCACCACACCAGGAACAGCGACTCCCTGCTGTTTCCTTATTACCCTCCGCGAGATGAGCATCGAAATGAAGAAGCACCTCTGAACCGTTTCAGATGAGGACTTCGCTGCCCCAGATGTCTCAACCCCAGAAGGAGCGACTATCGCCCACTAGGACCCCGTGAGTCCCTCTACGACAGGAGGAATTATACATATACCCTTTTTAATGCCATATATATATTTTGCTTGTATTCTATTTCTTTGCTGTAACATATAATTACAATATTAGTCATTTTATCTTCTGCTTAGATTTGCATTTATTTCCTTATACATAGAGTTATAGATCCAGCTTTGCGTCAGAGTGAATTATACCGTTGTATTGCATACTTACTTTGATTCAATAAACGTTGTTCTTGTTCTTTATAAATGTATTAAGTTATTTGCAACGTTCCCGTTCGGCATATACTTAATTGGCAATCCTTTGTACCTGGTTGAGCTTTTGTTGAGCTGTCGTCTGTTGGACTTTCGGCTACCAGACGACATCTCCATAGGCTAACATTGGTCTCACAATGGCAGTGTATATCCACATGACCACCCTTGGTTTCATTCCCCAAGTTTTACCAACGGTTCTGCGGCACTGCTCATAGGATATGTACGCCTTATTTAGTCTTCTCTCCAAATGAAGATTCCATGTTAGCTTCGAATCAAGTGTGACTCCGAGGTATTTCACATCCGATTCGAAGCTTAACGCAGTGTTTAGGAGAGTTGGTGTCTTTATGGGCCCCACTTTCCTCTTCCTCGTGAAGAGAACCATTTCTGTCTTCCTGGAGTTGACGGACAGAGCATGGTCCTCACACCACTCTTCAACGGCTCTTAGGGCTGCTTGCATTCTTTGAGAAAGAATGCCTTCAAACCTTCCACTAATCAGCATGGTAAGATCATCGGCATAAGCGATGGTATCGATGCAATTTCCGAGTTGAGGTGGCGCATGTGTCCAGAATCAAGTTCCATAGCAGTGCAGTGGTGATAAAACACCTCCCTGTGGGCAGCCCCTTGCAACAATGCCTCTTATCGGCACCGGTGTCGGTGGATCGCCCTGGAGTGTATGCATGTTGATTAGGGTGTGACTGTCTACCCGTCAGTATCGTTCACACAGCTTCTCCATCGTTTTCAACAGAAACGAGGTCAGGCTGATCGGTCGATACGCCTTTGGGATGGTGTAGTCCAACCTACCTGTTTTGAGAATAAACACAACCCTTACTTCCCTCCAAATCTTCTCAATGTAGGGGTGTGCAAGCACAGCCTAAACATAAGCTGCAGGTATATGTTACATACTATTTTAAATATTACATAAAACATTTATTTAATAAATAAAAATATACAATGTTGAATTTACACATTAATAGCTTGTTTTTTAGAACTAATTTTTTAGAAAAGATAAATTAAAATATCAATACTATTTTATAAATTTTAACTTTACTTGAAGGATACAGTAATGTTTCTGGAGCACACTTAAGACACTGTTCTCTATAACTGTGCGATAAATGCTGACAAATATTTTGAATCTATTATTGAGTGTACAACTTCTTAAGGCTTACGGTGAGCGCTCTATCAAACGATATATAGTTTTCGCTCAGTAACTCCTTAACGGATAATGATAAAAATATGCGTTTTTTTAATAGACTATAAATATTATTTTACGTCGACGCTGTTTTTTGAAATTTTTAAAAAGTGTAAAGTTATTTTTTTTTAAATGAATTTTGCACTTTTTCAAAATTTCAAAAAATAGCGTCGATGTAAAATAATATTTGTAATATAATAAAAATAACCGCATATTTTTATTATTTTCCGTGGAGGAGTTACTGAGCGAAAACTGAAAAAATATTTCGTAGCAATAAAATGCTGCCATCATGCGGTGGCTTTCAAAAAGAGACGATCACAATAGATGCGAATGTCCAATACTGAGAGAAGTGATTAAGGATCATGGTGAACGCTATATCAAACAGGATATAGTTTTCGCTCAGTAACTCCTCAACGGAAAGTGATAAAAATATGCGGTATTTTTTAATAAACTACAAATATTACTTTACACCAATGCTGTCTTTTGGAAATTTTGAAAAAATGTAAAATAATTTTTTTTTAAATAAATTTTTCAATCGATGTAAAATAATATTTGTAGTCTATTAAAAATAGGTTATATATGTATATATTATGTACTGGCACACATGACGGATTTTATAAAATACTAAGAGGGAATGATTACGTATTGTAGTTTATTATTTTATAGTTTTATTATAATTACGACTTTGTTAAATCCTTTGATATAATATTCTATGTGTCTACCTAATATGTAATATATAATATTGCCAAATAGACTTATTCATTAAAATATAATTAATATTTTTAATAAATATCAATAATGTGGAATGCAAACAGGTAGTTGAGATTTATGGAATGTATAAAAACAAAATGTTATTGAAATGTGATTTTGTTTATCTAATTTTATTTTTGACACATAGTAAACTATTGTTTACATGGCATTGATGCTTTACGACTCAAATTTAATAAATAATAACATACATTTGTTGTAAATCCAAACTTAGTAGAAACATTGAAAGAAGAAATGTGCCAAACGCATTTTATTCTACAAATGAAATAATCTTTTTCTCTCATATTTAGTGATATTAGTTGAGACCTATATCACGTGAAAGTATTTATATTTTAGTGTAAATCGAACAAAACAAAATTAAGCATAATTACTGGAATTATTTTGTATACCGCAAAAAAAAATTGTTATTAATTTTGATAAGTGTTTTTTGTTAGAAAGTGTTATACAGTGTCGTTCGATGAGGTAATGCATTCTTGTCAACTATTTTATTGTTGATTTTTTAATAAAACATCTTGAGGTATTAGGAGCTGCATTGACATTACCTGTCGTCAAATCTTTGATTTTCTAATTTTGAGAGCGATATCATAAATGTACTTATCTAACATAATGATAATATATACAACGAAAATATTTTTGTCTTTATGGAAAATATAAATGTTTCTAACTCGCCGACTGAATGCATTGCTCTATTTCTGAAAATATTCTGCACTGTAAGTATAAGCTTAGCTTGCTCACGAAGCATAAGCATATAGAAAATTCAATTTCTTGAAAAACGTAACACGTAGCAAAGTAAACTTATTTAAAAAAAAAAAATTATACTTGTGACTACATTTGCCTCGATATAACTATATATCTATTTTCAATATTTAATGTGGCTCTCCGCATAGTGAAGGTTTTAATGCATAAATTTGCTGGTGCCGACTTTGGAATAAATTTTTTCGAAAAGGCTTTAAGTTATCAAAAATTGGTGTGTACCACTAGAAATGCTGAAGTTTTTTATATATGTTGTGAAAATATAAACAAGTAAAATCGCGATTTATGTTTCGAAAAACATAATTGTTAACTAACGTCCGAAACACCGACAATTTGATTTTATAAAGTTGGGCCCTACTGAAAAAGTTGTTAAAGTCCATTTCGGATGCCCAAATTGTTCCGCTACAAGGTAAAGATTTAATTTAGTTATATTTTTATTTAAATAAAACGGCATAATTGGGAGCCGATTTTACTCAGAGTTGCGATCCCTTTATTTCAGTGTATCTTGGTTGTGTCTCCATCCTAAATGAATTAGTCCTGCGGCGACCGTTGAGCAGCACATATTTCAGCGTTTTGTCACAACACGTCAACATAGTATTACTCTGCGCAGAGATATATCTGGTTTTAACAAAACTTGATCACGTGTTTCACCGTTAACCTCAAGGTCGCCGTATTTCTCGCCGTAAAATTATCAAATTTGTGGTGTTTTTTAGGTACAGAAATCTCGAAATATAAAACACGTAGAATAAAAGTGATATCAAAAATAAAATTATTGATGTTTTGTTTATCCACTTTTACTACTTAAATTTTCCTCAAATAAAATAACAACTTTTAAAAAGCGTTTGCAGTACACACGTTATATTGCTGTTCTAACCCCACATTTCAACAATTATTTTCATATACTTATAAACAAAAGTCGGCAGAAAACAGAAGCTTACCGTTTGTATGGGGTTCTGTTAGTTCTGGATGTTGCCGGTCGGCACTTAATCGAAAATTTAGACACTGATTAGAGAAAAATGGGAGATTTTTCATACAAATTTCGCCAAGTATATCACTTTCACTTGCTATTGGAAAAGTGTTAATCTTTTACTCACACAAAAACTTATCTTCCTTTTGTGGTCTTTTTTCATTCAAAACCACACGACCTAAAGGGCAAGAGCGTACAGCCGCTGCCTACAAGGTAGAATACTAAAATTATATATCTAATATATACATATACAATGCTCACCAAAAGGTTAACAAACATATATATTTGTTTGTTGTATATACAGGCTGCATCACATAAGACGGCCACTCTCATGTATCTCACTTAATATGCGAGACACGTCAAAAATCTTTAATTGTTTTTTGTTGCATTTTTGGAGGCCTTTATGCTCGTAAAAACAAATTTGAGATCCATGGCCAACTTTATTAGTAATAACAAAAAAAACCTGTAAAGTGCCCAAACTTTAAGGCTGTCTAACTTTTTTATTTTAAGAGATAGAGAAAACTTATTGGTAATAAATTTTTATTGCAAAATTGATATCTTCCACCTGATATAAACAGATTTTTGAAATATCGTATGTGGTTCGCTGCGCCCTCTATAAGATCTTTTTTTAATTTGTTTGATTTTACATCAATAATATTTATATGAATATAGGGGAGCTCTTTCTTAAATTAGTGCGATAACTCTCTTTAAAAACTGTACTCCTTAGTCGAACTCCAGCAGCAATATAAAAATTTAATCTACATAATATTTCAGCTGAATTTTTTCATAATCGTTGTAATTGGGATATCTATGAAATTTTCTCATACATAAAAAAGCCAAAAATTTATTTTGAAAAAAACATAAGGTAGAATACTGGCTATTGAGAGAAAAATAAGGTAAAATAATAACGTTGTTTTTAGCCTTTCCTTAAACAAGCAAAACGATATTACTAATTACATACGTTATAAACTTCTTAAATGATACGTTAAATCTAGATTTTTCAGAAAGAGATATTAGCCGCATTTATAAAATTGGAAGAAAAGATACAGTGGTGGGTGGTCGAATTTATCTCTTATTTAAGATAACAGATTTCAAAAATATTCGGAACCTTAAAGGCACAAATGTAGCTATAGCTGATGATTTGTATCTAGAAGATCAGAATGAGGAAAATTCTTTATCAACACTTGAAAGAAGCAAAATTGAACAATCATAATGCATATATTAAAAACAACAAGCTTAATAACGAAGTATTTACGATTGAACAATTGAGTGATCATAATTTGAATACATCATACAACAGTGATACGGAAGCAGAAGTAGTTGCTAGATCTAATAGTGCGTCTCCAACTCCTCTCCCACTCGATGTAAATTTTGATGAAAAGGATTCAGAAACCACACAACAAAATCAATAGAATAATATAATACAAGTGGATACTCCAAAAAGCAATTCATTGAAAAATAGAAAGGAAAAAAGAGATATTAATGAAGGACGTATTCACCTGCAAAGGGAAAAAAAGAATTTTCATGGCTGAAGAAAATTGCATATTGAAGAAAGAAGTTGTTAATGATATTAGGAATACGCTATCATTGTAAACTTGTAAACAAAAATCAGTTTTATATAAGGTACATATACATCTTACAGGTGATTTACGTTATTTTTACTGTCATAATGTCTTTGTTAGTATGTTGTAGCATCGTTGTTATCTGTAATGTGTAAACTAAACTAAATTAAATTTTGGAATTTGGATCCTTATATAAGAAATTTTAATATTGAACAAATTGATACATTCTGTCTAGCAGATGAAAATGAATGCAAGGAAGTTTTACAAATAAATAAAAAAAAATGAAATTTTTATAATAGTTCATAACAACATTCGCAGTGTACATAAAAATCTTGATGAGTTTAAAATTTTATTAAGTAAGTTAGATCAGAATATCGATTGTATTGTATTAATAGAAACTAGATAAATATTAGATGTAAATTTGTACCAACTTATTATACAATGAAGGTGACATCAATCAAAATGATGGAGTTATTGTTTATGTAAACAATAAGTATAATAATTGTGAACATACAATTGTTCAGATAAATGTTTTCAAATTAATTAAAATTAGGATAAAATGTGAAAATCAATACATAAATATGACAGCTTGTTATAGACCATGGAGTTCAGATATAGCTGAGTTTATAGTCAGTCTAAACCAGTATCTTACTGATAATGAAACTGTTAACGACCATTTTAATATATTTGTAGGATATATCAATATTAATTTATTAGAAGATAGTATTGAAACCCAAAATTACATCAATGTTTTGTCAGAATTGGGCTATATTTCTGCCATTAATAAACCAACGTGCGTACAAAATAATTCTAAAACGTGTCTAGACCATGTTTTTATTAAATTAACCATGACCTGAAAAACTTGTTACCAATTTTAATTCAAAATAATATAACATACAATTTTGCTGCAGATTATATATGACAATGATAATAATGCAATAAGTCCTAGTGAAAATAAAAAATATATTAAATATGTAAATTTTCAAAAACTGAGTAAGGTTGCTCCTCGCATGTCTTTTGATGAAATATATGCAGCTTCAGATCCAAACACTGCAAGAAATAAATTTACAGAAATTCTAAAAAATATAATCAGTCAGTGTACATCACACAAAAAAATTAAGAGAAAAAATAATAAAATAGCACCTTGGCTTACTAATGCCTTATTGAAATCAATCAATCAATCAAAAGAACAAAATGTTTAAATCCTTATTATGTGACCCTAACAATTTTGAACTCAAATTGCACTATAAACGTTATAAAAATAAATTGTTTAATACAAAAGGCAAAATATAATTACTATAAAAATGAAATAGAATGTAACAGGTAATTCAAATAAATTGTGGAGTATAGTCCAAACAATTAGTGGTTCTAAAAAATCAAACATAAAAATTGAGACTATAAAAAGTGAGACCGATGAATTAAGTACAGATGGTAAACGTATTTGCAATGAATTTAATAAACAGGATGTAAATATGGGGCAAAAATTAGCTAACAAAATTATTATTGAGAAAAACAAACGTATAACGAATCATTCACTAATAAATTCTTGAATACTTACACCAACTGACAATAAAGAACTGAAAGAAATAATAAAGCAATTAAAAAATAAAAAAAACAGTAGGAGACGATAACATTAGTGCAGATATACTAAAGACAATAACAAAAGAAATTGTTGAGCCATTAACATTTATTATAAATGAATGTATACATCAAGGAATATATCCGTCCGCTTTTAAAAATGCTATTGTAAAACCAATTTATAAAAAAGGTGATAGAGTTGTTGTAAGTAATTATAAACCATTTCAATAATAAATCATCTTTCGAAAATATTTGAAAAAATCTTGAAAAGTAGATTTACTTCGTTCTGAACTAAATTTAATGTTCTCTCCTCAAATCAATTTAGTTTTAGAGAAAACATATCCACAGAAGATGCCATATTAACTTTATTACACCCTATATATAGTGCATTAGAAAATAATAGATCCTGCTTATGCATATTTATAGATTTACCCAAAGCGTTTGATACTGTAAGCCTTCTTTTGCAAACCCTTCAAGAGGTGTTCGAGGAATTTCTTTGAAATTATTTGAAAGCTATTTATCAAACAGATGTCAGGTTGCAAACGTGGGTGATATCAGTGGCCGAGAAATAATAAAATGGGGGGTTCCACAGGGCACAGTTATAGGGCCTATACTCTTTAATATTTACATTAGTGGACTATTTAAATTGCATACTGCAAGAAAGATAGTAGGATGATACTGCTCTCTTTTTTCTTCATAAAAGAGAGCAGGTTAGTATTAGTGTTATTGTTATCGTTATCGTTACCGTCATCGTCATCGTCATCGTTATCGTTATTGTTTATTATTATTATTATTATTATTATTATTATTATTATTATTATTATTATCATTATCATTATCATTATCATTATCATTATCATTATCATTATCATTATCATTATCATTATCATTATCACTATCACTATCACTATCACTATCACTATCACTATCACTATCACTATCACTATCACTATCACTATCATTATCATTATCATTATCATTATTATTATTATTATTATTATTGTGGTGGAAGAGTACTTTAACCTTTACGTGCTCTTCGAACGTCTATGTAAATCACTGATTTTAATGAATTTTAATTTGCTAATTGTATCTTGTGTTAGTTCTTGTTTGTTGGTGTAAGTGTTTACTGTGTTAGTTGCCTCAAATTCGGTGTCTTATCTGCAGTTTGATAGTCTTTTCTTGGGAACCCAATTGTATTCTGGTGTGTTTACTGTTTTTGCGACTACACGGCGGACGCCGGTCACACCAACGGTAGAGAAATTTAATTCGAATTTTCAATCCAGCTATGGCAGACCCCTTTTTGACGACTTCCGACACCTCATCAAATTGTACCAGATGTAAAAATCCCGCAAAATCGGGTATTAAATGTATAAAATGTGGGAAATTGTCACATAAGAGTTGTCTCAAGATGCTAAAAGATGTCAAGTTTCTTGGAGATGGTACTATGGTCTGTTGCGCTGACACCGACGATGAGCCTATATTGGTGCAGAGTAAGTCAAATTCTAATGATGTAATTGGCAACGTTGCAGGGAGCGATGACAAGCTTAGGATCTCGTACTTGGAGGAAATCATACGTCAAAAGGATCTTGTGATCTCTAATCAATCTATTGCAATCAAGTCGCTTACTGAACAGATAGATCTACTCAAGCAGCTGAAGGACATGCATAATTGTAATGCCCAACCCCCAACTAAGGGGCTGTCTCTCTCAAGCAAGCAAGTGAAACAGAGCAAACATAATGGGTCAGAGCCGCCCAATAAACCCTCAATAAAAGGTGGGACATTTAAACCTGTGATAAATGAGAAAATGCTATCAAATGCTATACATAATGCGCAGGCTCAGAATATTTGTAATAATGTTGTGAATTTGGTAAATGATAGAAATCAGCAACCATCTCACCCGAAACCTAAATCTAAATCCAGAAATTTACTGATTGTTTGTCAGGAAAATCCGGGCCAGTGTCCCTTTAAGGCTACTCCAGCGGTACCAGTAGTCCGTTCATTTGAATACCATGTCACGAATCTTGATCCCAACACGAATATGGAGGAACTGCGTGGTTATTTGAGAAGTATTGCTTCAGATGTCGATGTGATTAAGCTGAACAGCAAAAATCCCACCAGGTATTCTTCTTTTAAAATAACGGTTCCTGAAAATCAGTCTCCCCTTGTTTTGGATGTTAATATATGACCCACTGGTGTTATATTGAATCGGTTTTTTCGCGCCAGAGTCCTCCATACGTGAGACGTTAGCCTTGGAACGGATGGGTGATCTACCTCGAAGGTCCAGGGGATGTTCAGGTTTTTTCCTGCCAGAAGACAAGATCTTTCAAACCCGCAGTGTTAATTTGGAGAAACAGGTGACTTCTTCTACAAATTGTGTGCAAAATTTCACTCTTAGCGTGCTTGGAATTAATGTTCAAAGCCTAGTCACTAAAGTGGATGCAATTAATGTTTTTCTAAGTGACAATTTCTTTGATGTTCTATGTATTTCTGAACACTGGCTGGTTGGCGTAGATTTATTACAAGTTAATATATGCAACTATAATCTGTCTAAACTGTCGGGAGTCAATGTTGACAATTTTTGCATACCATATCATGCTGAATTCTGCGCTGCTGAAATTGTTGGTAAGAATACAGTACTAATTTGTTTTATAGATCATCTTCTGCTAGCGACATTATTATTTTTAAAGACCAATTTGAACAATTAGTTGATTACCTTGTTAGACATTTTAGATATTTAATTATTGCTGGTGATGTAAATATTAACCTTGATGCTGAGACACTTCATGCAAAAGATATTCGTAACTTTTTATCCTCATTCGCCATTACTCATTTAATTCATGAACCAACAAGATTCACTGCTACCACCAGATCAAATTTAGATAACATTATGACTAACATTGACTCCGGTAAGTTGCAGGCCGGCACAATTGACATGCATTTGGCCGATCATCTTGCAGTATTTTTGTATGTAAATATTGGGTCCAGGACAGATAACTCAGTTTGTTCACGCACTAGAATAGTCTCTGATAAAAATGTTCATAGTTTTATTAAAATGTTGGCTGAACTTCAGTGGAGTTATGACACTATCTGTAATTTACGTAGCAATGACTTTGCTGCATCTATTTTACATACATTATCAGCAATAGCTGAAAACTGTTTTCCTTTAAGATCTGTTTCGCGCAGTAATCGTGGCGTCAAGTGGTTCAATGACAGACTTAGAACAATGCGTTCAGAATTACGAATTAGTAAATCTGTCTTTGATCATGACATGTCTCAGGATAACTGGTCCACTTATCATTCATATCGTGTAAAATATAGACAAGCCTTAAGGTCTGAAAAACGAAATGCGTACACTAATGAAATTAATTCATCGACCAATAAAGGTAAAACTATTTGGGGTATTGTTAATAGAGAAAGAAAGTCTAATCATGATCTGAATGTTGACAATTTCTTTGCTCCTGATGAATTTAATTCACATTTTTCATCCATTAGTAGTACTATTTTAAATTTGATAGCTGATTCCAATATTAGTCCTTTTCATTTTCTTAATAGAGCACCTCGCCCCTCTTTCTCTTTCTTTATGGAGTCTATAGTTCAACAAGATGTTATTACAGCTATTGGTTTGTTAAATAATACTAAAACACTAGACTATTATTGTCTCAATAGTCGTGTTATTAAAGCTTGTTCTGAGTTAGTCGTTGAACCACTGACATTATTATATAATAAGTGTATACATGAGGGTTGCTGGCCTGACTCCCTGAAAATTAGTAAAATTCTACCTCTGTATAAGAAAGGTAATTATAATAATTTGGATAACTATAGACCTATTGCTACAATACCTATAATTAGCAAAATATTGGAAATTATACTTAAGGATAGGTTAGTTAAGTATTTTGAGAGTAAGCATGTTTTTTCTGATGCTCAGTTCGGGTTTAGAAAAGGTAAATCTACAGTTCAAGCTGTACTGACGCTGATTGAAAATATTGTAGAAGGCTTTGATGCGGGCATTAGGCATTTTGTTACAGCTTTTGACCTTGCAAAGGCTTTTGATTGCGTTAACACTACTATTTTGTTACAAAAATTGGAGTATTACGGCATCAGAGGGAAAATGTTTGATCTCTTACATTCTTATTTTAAAAATAGGCAGCAATTTGTGAGTATTGGTGGAGTGGATTCTGCTCTTTCATCTGTAGTAAATGGCGTTCCACAAGGTTCTGTCCTGGGACCAATACTGTTTCTTGTGTATATCAATGACCTTCCCTTTTCAGTAGAGGGTCATTCTTGTATTTTATTTGCTGACGATACTACGTTGTTTAGTAACAGTGACGCTTCACACGACAACAGACTGAAATCGGTTAAAAATTGGTTCTCATCGAATAAGTTAACGTTAAACGAATCAAAAACTCAGCACTTACATTTCACCTCTGATAAGCGGGTTTCAAAATTATCATTAAAAATGTTGGGTGTTGTTTTAGACACGAGCCTAAATTGGAAACCACATATTGATCATATTTGTTCAACGATATCTTCACAGATTTTTGCCCTGCGTTATTTAAAGAATTCGCTTTCTTGTGAGCTGTTGCGGACAGTATATTTTGCTATTATACATAGTCATTTGTCGTATGGAGTGTTACTGTGGGGTAACTCTGTCAACGCTGACAGGGTTTTTGTACTGCAAAAATCAGCTTTGCGTGTGATGGAGGGCTCCCAGCGTGATGCGCATTGCAAACCATTATTTCAAAAGTACAATATATTGCCATTGCCCTGCATGTTTATTTTTGAAACGTTACTTCTAATTCATAAGCAACGTGTTAATCTTATTTCTCACTCAGATGTGCATTCCTATGATACACGGGGTGCTGGCAATATTGTGCAGCAGTTTTCTAGGGTTGGTATAACACGGAATAATAAATTAGATGTATCACTGTACAATGGCCTTGTGAACTATTTCAAGGATAAATATTTGGCAACTTTAAGCCTTAACTCCTTTTACAAGTTTGTTAAAACTTTTCTTTTAAAACATTATTTTTACTCGGTGGACGAATATAAAAAATGGTAGCCTCACATTATTTACTTAATTCTTAGTTTTCTGTGACTTCAAATATATTGTAATATATAATGTGGTCAATAAATAAATGGTATTATTATTATTATTATTATTATTATTATTATTATTATTATTATTATTATTATTATTATTATTATTATTATTATTATTATTATTGTCATTATTATTATTATTATTATTATTATTATTATAATACCCATAATAGGTAAAACGTTATGTGAAATTGTTGCTGTTGCTGTACTGTGAAAAACATTTAATTTTTACAACTTGCCAATTTAGGAAAACTTCATCTACTGTTAAGTTGCTTCTCAAAATGATCGAGGACATAGTCGACGGGTTGGATAAGGGCGTATGCTCACAGGAAGTTATGTGCGTCTTAACGAAGGCGTTTGACTGTCTTTGACTCAATATAGATGTCCTGTTACTAAAGTTAGAATTATGTCATTAGAGGTAAAGCGTTGCAATTGTTTTCATCATACTTGACAAACAGAAAGCAGTATGTGTCATTTAATAATGTTAATTCATCAATACTTGATGTGAAAAATGGAGTTCCCCAAGGATCGGTTCTTGGACCGATCTTGTTTCTAATTTATATTAATGACATGCCTTCAGCACTTAATACTACTTATTGTTACTTATTTGCGGACGATACCACGCTGATTACTCAAGGAATGTCAGTTCGGAGTGAGACTAACTTAATGCAGGCAGAGCGCTGGTTTACAGGTAACTACCTTAAACTTAATACGGAGAAAACGCAAGAGATATTATTTTCATCGGACAAATGGATAAGGAAATCTGAACCTGTAAAACTGTTAGGTATATATTTTGACTCCTTTTTGAATTGGGTGCCACATGTTGAATATCTCTCTTCCAAACTGGCATCACAACTATTCGTCATGCGTCAACTGAGGAGATGTATAGACAATAATGTAATGAAAGTTGTTTATTATGCATTAGTTCATTCCCATTTGTCCTATGGAATTATGTTGTGGGTGACTCTGTAAAGGCTGGGAAGATATTGGTTCTTTTTGTGATAATTGTCCAGAAATTGTCTTAAGCTCTTCATTAATCCTTCGTCATCCTCTTTGGCGTCACGCTGTTCTTCTGTCCTAAATCTTAGTTGTCTTATTTTGCTTTGACTATTTCTGGAAGCCTGCCGTACGGCTTTAATTTCTAGCGTCTGGGCCAAAGCTTCAGATATATTTCAACCTTAACGCTTGACCGATCTCAGAGTCTCGCAGGCCATCAATGAAGCTACTCACTGCTAACTGTTCTTGGAATTCCGTCGGTGCGGTGGGGTAGACTAGCTTCACCATACGTGCTATATCTGCCTCAAATTGCTGAATGATGATTAAATTTAAAACGTTAAAAAATTATTTACTTTAGAAACGATATGGCAACATCGTCTTCAGCCTTCAGCAGACCATATAATTTATTATGTTAGGTCAGTGTCACTAACGAGCTCTGACTCAGTGATCTGCTGTAGCCAGCGACTCTCAAAACGTGGGTACTTTAACAAAATTAATATCTCCGCAAATATTTGAAATTTAAAAAATGACGTTCACTAGACTCATCTATATGGAGAACTATGCTTGTAGTTATAATATTTGTACTTATTTAAGGTTAACCTTGTATTCGTCTATTCATGAATTCTACAAATATTATCTACTGAACATTTTATATAAAAATGTTCGAGTGCCTGTTACGTTTATTAGTTATATGTTTTGTGTATACTTGGTACAGGTTAAGAGTTTTCTAGACATAGCAGTGCTTCCAATATTAACTTTGCATAATTTGTAGTCTAGGAGACAAAAAACACTATGCACAACGTTCACTTGCTAACCGACCAAGTATCAGCACTAGATCCTACTGTAATAATTGAGGATGTGTTTGTTTCCTCTAAATGGAAATTGAAAAAATCTAAATTATTTTCAGACATATCGCAAAGTCGTTAAGCAATTATGTTTTATCTAAGATGGAGAGTACCTGCTAATGAGTGTTCATCGTTAGGTAGAATTTCATACAGATGCAAAAAAACAGTGGCGCACAAATTTATTTTTAAGGTCTTTTTATATATACAGGGTGTCCGGAAATTATGCGTCAAGACGTCAGGAGGTGATTCCTCACAAGAAATTAGGGTCACGAAGTCCTATAAAAATTTTTGAAAACTCAATATTAACGGAGATACAGGGTGCTAAAGTTAAAATTTTATTTTTATTAAGAAATCCAAATATTTACATAAAATTTGTAAATCGGGTGTTTTTGCGAACGAGAAATTCAAATATGTTTATAATTTTGACGTCACTAGTAGAGGGCGCCACTTATGGCACATCATGTTTCTTTCAAATGACAGAACTTATTTGCTGCTTAGTGTATCCACCTGACTATTGAAACAATCGATTCTCTTACCTATTATATCTAAAAAAGGTATACCTTATTGAAGTCGTTAGGAGTAAAAGTTTTCGAAATAATCTTATTTGAAATATTCAGTGCACCGAGTAAAAACTGTTTTGGTTTCAGTTAAAGTGCCTTTTATCTATCTTTCTCGTCCGCAAAAATCCCCGAATTACAAATTTTATGTAAATATTTGGAATTCTTAAGAAGTTATTTACAAATATCGAAAATAAAATTTTAACTTTAACACCCTGTATCTCCGTTAATATTGATTTTTCGAAAAATTGTTATAGGACTTCGTGACCTTAATTTTTTGTGAGGAATCACCTCCTGAAGTCTTGACGGATAATTTGCGGACACCATGTATATATATAAAAAAACAAAATAACACAACATTTATTTTATATAAAAGAACCTTTGGTATGAAGTTTGAGCACCACTGTTTTGTATTTACATAACATTATACCTTATGATGGAAAGCTGCGTCAGTACGGTCCATGTAAAATTATTAATTATGTTGTTGGACTTTCTGAGATATGCTTGAAAATAATTCACCCTGTGTCTAGGAAAATATCAAATTTTCAATTAGTACTTTATCATATCTATTTGATAACAAAAAACATTATTACACGATCATAGATATTCAAAATTTGAATCTTTTTGGATTGTGTCATACGAGTTTTATGAGGATTTACGAAATAATTATTAAATGAATTAACCACAGTACTGGATATGTTATTATTGAATACTTTATATTTCCAGTGACGGAAATGGTTAATTGATAATTGTATGTATGAGACAACCTAGCCTATTAATGTGATACTGTGACATATAGTTTTTTGTACAGTATTATAGCAATTTGAGCTAAAAATTTCTAACGTTCTTACGATGCAGTGTCACATAACTAAAGGGCTATACACTAACAGGGTATAGTAGACGTCAAAATATGCCGTTTCTGCTTAATGTCTTATAAAATATTAATGGATATTCAATTGAAAACCAAATTTACTGAAAGTATCTCGAAAACGGTTGAACAGATATGAGTCAAATTGGGTGGAATTACGATTTAGAGGGTAAATATTTAGATTTTATAATTAGTTTTAAGAAATTTATTAGAGGGCGCTAGTTGCACAGTATGGATTGCATAAATTCTTACTGATTTTTTTATACCTCTAACGCCGCTTGATCTTAAATTATGAGCACACATTTATAAATAAAAAAGGTGTACTTCATTCATCTCGATATCTCAATTCGTTTTAGAGATATTTGGAATTAAACATTACATCATAAAAGGTATTTAAACAACACTTTTATTTAAAGAACACAAATTATTCGAAATAATACGATCTAAGAATACATATTGGGCTACCGAAATAAGTGCTTAAAGTGACGGTCAGCCTATCTTCTAACTACTGCACGGCTGTTATAATTTGCCTGAGTATAAGTACAAATCATATTTCTTAATTCAGCATTGGAGAACTGATTGTGTCTGATCCGCAACAAATGTTCAACGAAAAATAAACACATAAATTGTTACTGGCGGTAATTTAAATTAAATTAATTTTTGTTTACAAGATTACTTTGTAGTGAAATATTTAATCGCAAATATCTCTAAAACGGATTGAAATATTGACATGATTGTAATACACCTTTTCCCTCTTCCGCCGAATTTAACTCATCGACTTATTACCGATTTCCTCTAAATTTGGTTTAATGAATTACACCGTATCTCTTTAATCGTGAATATTTTATTATAAGATATTAAGTAGAAACGGCCTATTTTGTAGTTTACTATTCCCTGTGCTGTATGTACTCATTAGTTATGGGACATCCTGTATATTGTATTCATGATACAATCAATTAAAGTTTTAAAGTTACATGAAAAAATATTGTTTTGCAGTATCACATTGAAAGAGCTAACTCAATCTTGTTGAATTCTTGTTTATTGTATATAAACCACTATTTAATATATTTCAGGATACGAAAACTAGTGCATTAAAGAAGTCTAGTCGATATAGAAGTCGTTCCCTCTCTGCTTCTTCCACCGACTCGTACAGCTCTGGTATAACAATGTACAACTGGTAGAGGTATAGTAATTAAACTGTTTTTTTTTTTCAGCATCTTGTACAGGAAGTAGTTCTGATGAGGACGACGTATCACCTCGTGAAAAGGTGCAAAAAAATTCTTCAGATAGTTCTGATTTTTGTGTCCGCAATATTAACCAACATGTTTTTGGAAGACGAGAGATAGATATTGCAGAACAAGGTAACTCATAAGGTTTTTGGTGTTGCAGAAATCAGATCTAAGCAATAAATGTTGAAAAATAGAAGCCACTCATTTATTGATCAAGGCAATAGAAGCAGAACAGGAAACATAGGTTGCGTTCAGCGAATGGTTGAACTATCTCGGTCATGTCTTATTTTGAATTTGTGTCTTTTGTTAAAGGTAACATTTGTTGTTATCTTTTTTTATTCCTTAAATATTACAATATTTATTACAACAACGGACAACAACTTCTCTAGTCACTAACAACTTTACGACAACATAATATAAATAAATACCAATTTCTTTACACAAATTCATAAATATATCATGAGATATTCATTTAGTAAAAATATCGGCTATATTGGCTTTAGAATCAACATATCTGGCAGTTAACTTTTCATTTGCTACTAAGTCTTTAATAAAATGATATTTAAAATCAATGTGTTTTGTGCGTTAACAATTTTCAAAACTGTTGCTCATATCAATAACACCTTTATTGTCCACAAATAAAAAAAAAACACTTTACATCCTCGCCGAAGTCGTTACATAATCCTTCTACGTTCACCAGTTCGGAAGCACTTATCGCGAGTGCCACATACTCCGTTTCTACAGTAAACAACGCCAGACACTGCTTTCGTGAAACCCAACACCCTGCATTATCATTGTGAAATATTACTGATCTAGCAACACTTTTGAGGTTTAGTTTGTTTCAACTCCAATCGGCATCAGAGTATGTATCGAGGCAATTGATTTTCTTTTAAATATCTAAGAATTCGTGTCGCCTGAGTCCATGCACGGCACTAATAATGATGACGACGATGACGACAATGACGACGATGACGACGATGACGACGATGACGGCGATGACGATGATGACGATGACGATAACGATGACGATGACGATGACGATGGCGATGACGATAACGATAAACAATGATGATGACGATGACGATGACGATGATGATGATGATAATGATAATGATAATATCCTCTAGATGACGATAGAAGATACCATGCATCGGCTTATCCTTGTGTCGCTGCAGAAAATATAATTATAATTATTATAACAATGGTCCTTGACTAGCTACATCTACTCAGAACACACGATTTACGGGCGTAATGGTCACTGACTTCACGGAGTGAAGAGTGGTCGTTGTTTGACACCAGAACACCTCCGGATATGTCGAACTTTTGGAAGGTGTGACTGGAAAGGAAATAAAAATAAAAATAATTTCGGTACAGATCACTTATCGAATTGAAAATTGTGAGATTGGTAGTAACGGTTTGATTTAAGAAGGTAATTGAGCGTTTTTACCGGTGAGCTAGCAAAGCGAATAAAGCGTTGAACGATAGCTTGATTTAAGAACTCCAAAAATCACAAAAGATTTTTTGGAGTTTTAATACTGGACATACTTTTATTGAGAGTTCGAGTTAAATTATGGGTTTATATTGAAGAACACTACTGAACTGGGAATGACCAAGAATGAGCCAATAGAAGTTGTTGCCAAATTATTCTTCCGAGGGAGTGAAACCCGTAGCACCTAGAGAGGAATTTTTTGTTGCATACGCAAAAGGCTGTATCATAAAAATGGTAACTGATGAGACAGGATAAATTCTCACTTGGTAAAACTGACACATTTCGTCACTTATTGAAGACACTCAAATTTTTCTAAAAAATCTTAAATTTGTTCTTCGAATAAATAATTATTATGATAAAGATATTGTTTTTAGACTTTGAGTCATACTGTAAAACCACTACCATTACTATTTCATTTGGTTATGTTAAGATGGTGTAAAGGATAAAATAACTATTTGTTTCTCTAAATATTATCTTACCGAACACCCTGTATGTTATTAATTAAATGGATTTATTTACATTAGAATTAATAGAATCCACACCAAAATCTTGATAACGAATTCAAGTTGGTACTTTAGTGTAAAGAAGTTTGACGGTCAAAATTTTTTTAATAACTAAGGTGTCAGAACGTTCAACGGCTTCAAAAATGTCAGAACGTAATTTTACGTCATATATAAAACTCGCCAAGCAGTCTCACTTAGTCCATATAAACTTAAATAATAAGCACACCCTCTACAACAGAGCCAACTAACATCACATAGAAAAATATTACAAAAGGCGTATGATATTATATTATATGGTCATTAAGGTGATGAACATTTTACCAGCAGATATTAAACAAGAAAGTAATTTTAATTCGTTCAAAGTTAAAGTAAATAATTATCATAAGTAAATGTTTTTATGTGTCGGAAATGAATGTTAATTTAACTTGTTGGTTTTCTGTTTTTGTTTTATTATGTTTTATACAGGGTGATTGGGGGGGAAATCTTTTCTCTTTCTGAGTGCTGCACAATTGCAATCTTATAGAATAGCCATCTGGTGTTCACTTTTGTTGAATACATGATTTAAACCATCTCCAGGCAGTAATCATGACGATTCAAATTTGCTGACCTTGGTGGCCAATTTTTGAAACCACCTCGGCCAATCCAGCGTTGTGGAAAGCGATTGTTAAGATGATTGATTACAACACCACTAAAAAGGGCAGGAGCATCATCATGCTGAAAGTACATATTTCGCCTAATATTCAAGGGAACATCGTCCAGTATATCTGTCAAATTATCTTCTAAAAATTCTACATATCTAGCTCCAGTAAGATGACCATCTAGCACCACTGGACCAAGTAATTGATTATTAATCATACCACACGTTAATGCTGAACTGATGCTGAAAGTTACTTTCCACCGTAGCGTGCAGATTTTCATCTGACCAACGATGTTCATTGTGACAGTTCACTCTATCACGAGTGAATTGAGCCTCATCAGTGAACAAAATGTATTTGTAAAGTGTATGGTTTGCGTTTATCTAATTGCAAAAATGTAACCGCAAATCATTATCACCGTCCTGAAGATTTTGGACGAGCTGAATATAGAAAAGTTTTAAACCATTTTTGTGAATGCCGTAGTTTGATTAATTTGGAGACGGATTGTAATGCGCTTTGTACTTACACACGGGCTACGTTCTACCATATTTAGAATTTCTTCTTCCACTATTAGACCAGGACCACCTTGTTTCTCAGATGTAATTCTCTCACTAGGAAACATTCCAGTTT
This sequence comes from Monochamus alternatus, assembly GCA_037114965.1. NCBI lineage: Eukaryota > Metazoa > Arthropoda > Insecta > Coleoptera > Cerambycidae > Monochamus > Monochamus alternatus. The sequence goes on along the minus strand of CM073432.1, from coordinate 3,664,592 downwards.
CACATGCATTATTGAAGACTGTCTGGAATACATTTCTATCTGGCACTCTTCTCTTCGGGAAGAGACATCGATATTCAGCAACTGCACGATTAGCGCTACCGCTGCAATACTCATAAATAAAAATAATATCAGCATATTCTCGATGACTAAATGTGGCAGGCATTACGAAATTATGTGTAGACTTTTTTGTTTACTTTTGCAACCTAAATACCTCTTTCGAATATTGAGGGTTCTCCCTAATCACCTTGTATAACATTGATGTTTGTACAATTCTTCAACTTATCCAATACTATTTGTTTTTATACGATGGTAGTAGTTAACTAAAAGTATTCAATTAATGCCACTGTGCCGAGGGTATGTGGGCAAATGAGAGTAGCACATATATATTTTTTGACACCATTAGTGTTCCTCTACGACAATATATATATATATATATATATATATATATATATATATATATATATATATATATATATATATGGTTATAAAATTTCTCCGGGTTCATTTCCGCGATGAATCTGCATGGTCTTCAAAAGAACCATTTGTTTGACAACGTTTCGGTAAAATCTCATTTACCATCTTCAGGTCTTCTTACTTCTGTTTCGCGTTACTACGTTCGGCTTACTGCAGTAATATATACATATATATATATATATATATATATATATATATATATATATCCTCGGTCTACCTCTTTTTTTCTTGTAGTTAGACTTACTCCCTACTATTTTCTTAACTGCCCTTTCGTCTTCCATACGTTCTAGCTACTGCACTCTTCTGGCTTTTACAAATTCGTCTATTGTTGGTGCCTGGTACATTGCGTATATTTCCTCATTATTTCTCCTTACATAGCCTTCATCCGTCTTCTTACTCCCTAGAATTCTCCTTAAGATCTGCCTTTCCCACCTTAAAAGGTTTTCTCTTGACTGCTTATTGAGAACCCAGGTTTCACTACCATACAGCGCTGTCGGTCTCAAAATTGTTTTATACATTCTAAATATTACTCCTCTGGACAAATTTTTTGATTTCAATAAGTGGTTGACTGCTGCCGAACTTCTGTTTGCTTTTATTATTCTCTTATTTATTTCTTCTTTCTCATCACAGTTAGCTGTTATTAGCGCCCCCAAATACACATATTCTTGAACTTCCTCAAACTCCATCTCTCCATGCTCTGTTCTCAATTTAAAATTGGTATCCTTTTTTTGTTCTCTTATTCTCAAAAACTTACTTTTCTCTTGATGTATCTGCAATCCTACTTTACGTGCTTCCTCCACAAATTTTCTCGTTACTTCTTCTGATTCCCTACTATCTCTAGCAATAATAGCCACGTCATCTGCATAACTTACAATTTGATGACTTTTAAACAATAAGTGTCCTTCTCTGCTCAACTGTCTCCCTTTTATGATCTTTTCTAGTACTAAATTAAAAAAAAGCGTTGAGAGTGGGTCTCCTTGTCTCAGTCCTGTATCAATAGTAAAGCCTTCCGAACATTCACCTTTTATTCGCACTTTGGATTTAGTATTTTCTAAGGTCATTTTCAATAGCCTAATCAGTTTGGTTGGTATCCCAAATTGTTTCAAAATTTTACTTAGTTTATTCCTTTTGATCGAATCATATGCTTTCCTGAAGTCCACAAATAAAACCATTGCTTTGATCCCATACTCATAGCATGTAGTCAGAATTTCCTTCACCATGAAAATTTGGTCCGTTGTTGACCTTCCTTTTCTAAAACCTGCTTGATACTCCCCTATTTGTAATTCTGCTATAGGTTCTATTCTCTGTTTTATTAGCGTTGCCATAATTTTATACTCTATATCTAACAATGATATACTCCTATAGTTTCTGCAGTCTGTTGCATCTCCCTTTTTTAAGATTGGTATAATCAAAGCATCTCTCCAATCTTCAGGCATACATTCTCTTCTCCAGATCATTCATATCATTTCGTATATTTTTTATCTTAAATCCTCTCCTGCATACTTAATGTTCTCTGCTGTTATTCCGTTTTTTCCTGGACTTTTGTAATTCTTTAAAGCTTCTATAATTGTATCTATTTCCTTTTTTGTAGGTTCTTCTACATCCACTTTCTCTTCCCTTCTCGGTATCACCTCCTCATGCTCCTCTCCTTCCCTTACACTTTCTTCATTAAACATATCTGCAAAGTATTGCCTCCATCTTTCTCTCACTTCTGTTTCCTCTGCAATTAGATTGCCTCTTTTATCCCTCACATATATTACTTCGGTTTTATCTTTTTTCCCTTTTTTATCTCTCTGTAGAAGTTACGTATTTCCTTCCTCTTATAATGTTGCTCATCTATTTTCTTAACCTGTTTTGCTCTCTTCTTTTGTCTAAACACTTTTTTTGCCTTTCGTCTTTGTTCCCTGTATTTTTCTTTATCTTCCTCTTGTTCTCTCCGCCTCTCTTATACACTCCTCATCCCACCATCTTTTCCTCCCTGCAAACTCTTTTTTTGGTATTACTTTCTCACTTGCTGTTTCTATGACATTTTCGATCTTTATCCATTCTTCATTTGCTTCCAAAGTATGTTTTCTTGCAAACCTTTCCTTATCTCTTCTTCATACTTCTTTTGGGTTCTCTCATTTTGTAATGTCGCCATATCTAATTGTTTTTTTTTCCTTCGTAATCCTTTCGTTTTCATATCTACGACAATAAATTATAAAAAAAATGATTGCGATTATATTGCATATGCGGTCTGCTTAATAATTATATGCCGCTCCCTCTCCCGCACAAATCTTCGACTTTTGAGCTAATCCTCGTGATTAGAATGAGGGGTAGAGATATTATTATTATGTTGGACTATTGTATTAATAAATAAGTTATTTGTAATTTTACTTATATTGTCAGGTTTGTGACAAGAATCTTAAATTACTGTCAGACATATGGAAACTTTTGAAACATGTGACGGAATGGTTAAAACAAGCAATCAATATACCAATGACAATTTCAATTGATATTCTGATTCATATTACAAATATTAATAATATTTATTTTTGCAAGCATAACCTTAACGACTGTTCGTTTTGTTCTCTCGATTTTGCTTTTACTGTTTTAAACTCTTTAAAGTGTCAAAAGAAAATCATATTGCTCTAGGCAAGCAACATTAATGAATAAATCTATTGTAATATTAAGCAACTTCTCTCATTAAACTTACAAATTTTCAGAAATGCCGGGTATAATGGCTTTAAGAAAAAGAGCTACAGATGACAAACCCTTGAAAAATGCTAAAATTGTAGGATGTACACACATAAATGCTCAGACGGCTGTTTTAATAGAGACTTTGGCAGCTTTAGGCGCTAATTTAAGATGGGCTGCATGTAATATATATTCAACACAGGTAAGTGAAATAAAAATTATTAAACGAAATAAATTTAAAAAGGCATAAGAAATCATATAATCCTCTAAAAAATAAAACCATAGAGATTAATTAATAAAAAATTAAAACCGAAATTTAAAAAAAAGAGGATATTTTTATTTTACAAAATTTAAATAAAATAAATATTAATTAGATGGCCTAAATGACGATTTTTATATAAAGAAGGTAGATACATTGTGTATCTAATAGAACTTAAGGTATACTTGAACTTCTAATTGATACAATACTTTTGATAATTTTTGATTTAGCAAAATATTTTAAATAATGCTTTTTCAAGAACGAAGTGGCTGCTGCGCTTGCAGAAGCTGGATATCCGATATTTGCATGGCGCGGTGAGACAGAAGAAGATTTTTGGTGGTGTATAGATAAATGTGTAAATGCTGAAAATTGGCAACCCAATATGATTTTAGATGATGGAGGAGATGCTACACATCTTATGTTAAAAAAATATCCTGCAGTGTTTAAATTAATAAAAGGTGAGTGCAACAAACCAAACATTTTTTTAAGTATGATGACTATAAAATTAACAATGCTTAACTTCAGGTATAGTAGAAGAAAGTGTGACCGGCGTACATCGTTTGTATCAGTTGTCCAAAGGTGGCAAACTTACTGTTCCTGCTATGAATGTCAATGACTCTGTAACTAAGACTAAATATGATAATTTATATAGTTGTCGTGAATCAATTATTGACAGGTAATGATTGTAATTGATAGAATCATTCAAATATAATTATCAATATCATGGTTTTAGTTTAAAACGCTCTACAGATGTAATGTTTGGTGGAAAACAAGTTGTAATTTGTGGTTATGGTGAAGTTGGAAAAGGCTGTTCTCAAGCTTTAAAGGGATTTGGATGCGTGGTGTATGTAACAGAAATAGATCCTATCTGTGCATTGCAAGCAAGGTACAGTTGTATAGCTAATACATTTTTTTCAAAATAGTTTTTTGTGACCAGCACTACAAAATCTAAAAAAATGTTTGAAAGTTAATGCTAATATGTACAGCGGGCTGTGGCTTTGCGCTTTGGACTGTAGACAATTCCCGGTGACGTCGGCAACGTTTAACCAACTGAATAACAGTGACGTCTGTCACTGTCGAGATGTCTATTACTCAAAACTTGTGAGATTTTGTGGCAGTACTTGATTAAACACCCATGACTAAGAAGTACGTTGGTGTTCACAGTTCCAGTTTGATGTATGATTGAGTTTGCAATATTAGTCTTTTTTGGTGTAGGGACGTAACAAGAAAATAAAACACCGACCATTATTTTCTACAACCAGGTAAAGACGGCAAATATCATCTGGGAAAATGATTTTATTTCACCCAGAGCTCATGGGCACCCCACGTCGGAAGATTAAAAATGATATATAGAGCACAGAATGAGTTAATTATTATCTTATAAAGACTACCAACTATTTAGCATCCAATAGTATAACTTTCGCTCGTTTTGGAGATGGATATTTTCGTCATGTACCTGGTTGTTACATATTTTTTTATTAACAACACCCTGAATATTGCAGTATTAACAACGAAAAAACATTAATGATTGATTCAATTTAAAATACCTATAGGTAAGTATTTGTTGATATTTTTTTTCAAAACTTTAAATATGAATAAATTAAAAGAATTTGATTAATTTCTTATAATTAGTATATCTCGGCGTATAAATCCAGTTGAAGGGAAGTTTATTACACCCGGTTCACGGACACCCCACACTGGCAAATCCAAAACGAGAAACTTTTTTATCCTAATCTGTTAAATACTCATAATTTCAACGGGTGTTTATAAAAATTCGAATTATTTGATTGTTTCTGTTATTATTTAGCGGTTCTGTAGCTCTGCAGCTTTCAATACCTATTCATTTGTCAGTGAGTAGGCATTGTAAGCAAGTAGGCAAACAAAGTTATTGACCTAAATACGATAAGTCAAGATTCGGATTGCCGAATTGTTTATTACTGAATATGTTTGGGAAGGCTGTTTTTTGTTGACAGCACGTGGGCCTTTTGTATTAATGTCGATATTTAAATACAATAAAACGTTTCAGTCTCTCTTAATAATTTAACCTAGTGAGTATTGGTTTTTTATCTCACTATTTATGAAATGAAACGTAAATTGTTTATTAATTGATTTGTTGGAGTTTTGTTATTTGAATATTAAATATTTTTATGTTGAAATTATGTTTATGTTAATTGCATACTTTTAAAAAATAATTTATAGCATTCATTATATATTTTAATATTACAATATCATCCATCAATCAGAAAATTCCAAGAAACATTTGCATCATAGTCACATAACCTTATAACACATTCAAATATATAAACAATTATTGAGAGATTGACAGATGAGTCAGAATGATCACCGATTACTTTACCAACAACAACGTTTTGTTGTTATTAAAGTGTGTGTGTGTGGCAACAGCGCGAGAGTATACCCAAGGACCGACCAAGAGTACATGTCAGTTGGTATCTGAACTGCGAAGTGTTACTGTGTTTGTCGGAAGTGCTTTTCTGTACCACTATTTCCTTAATTTTTCTTTGTTTGTTAAAATGCCATCTTTTTTTTACTCAGATACTCCCTCTTATACTAGATCTTCTTCGACGACTTTTTGGTTGTTGACGATAGACTCCTCCCTCTCTTAAGCATCCACCATCCACCATACTCTAGACAAGCAGCCATCTTTTTGTTCACTCAGACGCTCCCTATCACATTAAATCTTCCTCAACGAAGACCTTCTGGTCATTGACTCTTCTTCGGGCATGACTTTGAAAGTTCCGGATGGACAGGTTATCAAAGTAAGCCAGAATTAGTGTACGATAACTACTAGTAAACAAAAATATATTTATCTGTTTCTGTATTCTATAAAGTATTTAATTTTGCAAAATACCAACACTATTAGAAGAAAAATCAATTAAAAAAGGAAAAGTTTCTTTATTAACAGAAATTAATAATACATATTTACGAAAGACGGAGACATTCAACATGGTTGCTTTTCCATCTAACTCAGTGAAAGTTAAACCTACTAAGAAATCTACAAAGTTGATGCTAGCAATAACAATATAACAGAAAAATTAATGAAGAATAAGTTCAGTTGTTTGCATATATACTGGCCCTGACCTGTCTTCTAAAATTTAAACTGTTAGTTGACAATTTAGAGGCATGAGGTATTTTATTATAAAAAAAGTACAGTATTATACGTGAAGGATCTGTGATATTGATAGGAAATATTCTAGATATTACAACGCAATCTGTGTGATGCGATGCACAGTTATGGATATCACTACTGTTATATATGTTGAAAATATACACCACTCTGTACTTTGCATAGTTTTTTACAATAGTTTTTATGTATCTTAATTAGTATAAGAACCACTGCTTATCATTGAAACCATATAGTATGTTTTCGGCTTTACTGAAAAATAGAGTGTTTTTAGTACAAGTGTGTTTTAATTATTTAAAAACTTTGAAAACAGAACAACTATCCTTAATAAATTTATCGAATAAATAACGTGCCATTTTAGTATTAATAACTTGGTCCCACTATGCAAGATAAAATTGCTGAAACATTGCCCAAAATTTATAAACCAAGCTGTGAAGTTGCAAAAGCTTTTACAGGAAGTTCGCAAGGGATTTGTGACAAAGTTATAATTTCCACCCAAAAATTTTGCGTTGAAACATTATTTTAGAAAGTTTGCTACAACTTTTCTTAGCAAGTTCACAGTAATGTTTCAATGTGTTTGCCTTGTACACTTTGCCATTGCCCTTAAAGTTAATTAAGAAATTATCAAAAATATTGTCATTTGCTGTAAGTTTAAATAGTTTAAAATAGTGATGGGCGATGTTAATCGATGTTTTCGAAACATCGATGTTATAGTTCCATGTTCAACATTCTTCTAAACATCCACCTCCTTAAACGAATATTTTCCCCTGCCACTCTGGTAGTGCGAAACATAAATTAGGGAACTATTATTCCCTTGCCTGTGGCGCCAATTGCCAGAACCCAAATCTTGTAGTGTCTTAGCAAAATTCGATTACACAGTATCAGTGAGATATAAGTGGGGCCATTTGTCGGCTATTAATATACATATAATTAACTGAATTGTTTCGTTATTTTGATAAAAAACGCATATTCCACAATTTTAAAGAATATTTATAAACTAACCCGCACGTTTAGCTGATGCATAATATTTCTGAGAGTAACTATAGATTCAAAGAAACTAAATTATATTTAATACATTACATAACACAAGTTTGTATATACATATCATATAGATAAATCTACATTTAAACTACACTCAAGTTCAGCCTCTGTTGATTGTTTGAAATTTACGCATACTATTCCGATATAAGACAGCATCACATAGACAACTAAGCTGGAAATATCATGTTACACCGTGATTACTGTAAAATATTGCCATAACTTAAAGTGTTAAATGTTTGAACAAATTATAAAAAACAAATTACACCGGTCTACAACATTTTTGCGCACGGGTTATATATATCTAATTTTTATTCCTTTTATACCTAGAAATAAGAAAAATAACAAAAAATAGTTCTAAATTTGTTTTTATGTGTGAAAAACGGAAAATTCAAATAAATGAAAATACATACAAAATCGATATAGAGATGATTTATTAAAAGATACCAAACATCCATTTATGATTCATTCTTACAATAGAAGTTTCAAAATAAAGTCCAAACGTTTAAAAATGAACAGTTTTACTTTTCCTTTCATGTTCAGTAGAAGTTTCTCTTATTAACCCCCAAATATAGTTCCCCATCATGCTTTCGGTATACTGGCCTTGGTAACGTCTCTCAAATTCCATTATATCTTGATGGAAGCGTTCCCCTTGCTCTTCCGAATAAGCTCCCATATTATTTTTAAATTTATCTAAATGAGAATATAATATGTGCATCTTTAGAGACATTCTACATCCGATGATGGAAAAATTTGTAATTATGTCAGTGATCAACTCGTCACAATTTTCAGTTCTATGGTTTCCAAGAAAACCTGCCTACCTTAAAACTGTTCCAGGCTTTTTTCTCCTCATTGCTAAGTCCGGGAAAATATCACAATCCATGATTTTTTTTATTTGAGGGCCCACAACAAACAGACTCGTATGAGTGGGAACGTCTCGCGCAGATCTTCGCGCATGCCGCCATTTGGGGATAGGTAGCGGCAGGGACGTGTGGTTGTAAAATATGCCCTTATAGCCAGCCAGTGACCATACCGTTCGACGACTGCGTTATTGGTGCACGAATGCTGTATTCTGTGGTTTGTTGATTTTCTTGTATTTTATACTGTTATGTTATTTTATTTTTTAACAATTTCAAGTAAAACAAATTTATATTTAGTACGACACTTTCTAAATTGAGACAACTATTTTTATTCAGATCTGACGTGTATCCCGCGCGAGAGAGAGACAACAAGCTTCAAGGACAAATTTTCAGGTTTTAATACTTCAAAGGTGCCGCCGTAGAGTCTGTGAGCTGATTGTTATTTAAACTGTGACGATAACGCGCAAAGACCGACATTAATCAGGCGTGAAAATCAAAAATGCTATAACTTCTTAAAAAGCAAATATTTTCGTTCTGTAGTCGCAATTTTTTATATAGATTTGCTTATATAATCAAAATATATTAGGTAAAACCCATGCGCAAAAAAAATTTTTTTTTTGTTGACCGGTGTATATCAACATTAGATTTTAATTTTGATAGGACTTTCTAAAGAAAAGTTTCGAAATCTTGATAATTCCGTTGCATCGTAACTTTTCTTTTGTAAATTATGTGATAACTTACAGCAAGTTACTAATATGTAACGTCACAGAAACTTTTTGCGGTTCACTTATAACAAACTATGTAGTTAAAACATACATATGAAACATTCTGGCAAGCGTGCAATTACTTTACAGTGTAAAATTACATATTTAAAATGAATTCAACTTTGTTAAAATGTTATGTAAGGTTCCTTGTTTACTGAGGTATATACCAAATATGCCATATGCAGTTGAAAAAGTTTGATTGAAATTAATCCACATTGTTTGAATTTAGAGTTAATATGGTCCTATTTACGTAAATTATAGGAATCTAACGCATGCATTTTGCTCTCTTTGTAAACTATCTCTATTTAAAATGGCAGGCACACAGTATCACAATAAGCAATGTTACATAAAATTTAAGAATCACATAGTTTTAATTTGACCTCCGAAGTTAAATAATCTTATAAAAATAAAGTGAACGCAAATCTATAAATGATACTGCAGGGAACTACTACTCCGCGGACTAATGCCCCGACCGGTATTGAATTACACCTGCAGTATCTGTGTGAACAGCCAAGAACTCTTGTCGGACATACCAACAGACATAGACCGGTTTCGGGCTTGTTAGCTCGTTAGGTGAGATGACAATGATGAGGTGAGTGAGGTGATGATGATGAGGTGAGTCTGAACGCAGTTTAATGTAAAGATTTTTGTATAAGCACATGAACATGTTTAGTGAATCTGAGCTCATCACCAAATAGACTCTTAAATTTGTACAGCTGTCAGTAGGTAGAAAAATTTCTTCATCCACAAAAATGTCAAATCTTGAATTCAATTTAACCAAGTTTTTATGCCTACCCACCACAAGTAATTCTGTTTTTGCACCATTTAATATCAACTGATGAAGCCTAGAAACTAAATCAATACTTTTTAAATCCTTTAAAATTATTTTTTTGGACAGAAAGGTTCACTTCATTCAGCGGAAAGTGAAAATGCAAGTGACAATAATCAGCATATTGGTAGGTGTGGACATGCTTAACTGCATTAGATAGATCTGTAGTTATACAGCTAAAAAAACAAAGGGCCCAATATGCTACCTTGCAGCACTCCCATGGCGGTATTTATCAAAGATAGAGATGTTACATTAATGACACCTTTTTGACGCCTGTCGGAGAAATAACTCCGAAAGAAACTAAACGCATCAGTATCCAGCCAAAGATAGAGATAGAGTAGTATAACGAATTGTATCGAAGACTTTGCTTAAATCTAGTACGATAAGACATGCCATTTTACCATTATCACAAGCTCTATACAATTCATAGCTTAATGTAATAAGGCAGTGGAAGTACTACAATTTGATCTAAATCCGGACTGAGTTGGAGACATAATAGTTAATTTTACTGAATATTGTAAGCTGTCCATAAATATTTTTTTCAAAAATTGTTGAAAAGGTAGAAATTAAACTAATAGGACAGAAGTGTGAAATATTAGTTGGATTAGCCTTTTTAGGAATATGGTCAACTATATCCTCCAACAAGTTGGAAATGTTTCTTTAGCCAAACATTCATTGATAATAAATGTGATGTGGTCAAACACATGAGGTGTAATCAAATCCAACATCTTACAGTTAATACCATCTGTACGTATAGCATTAGATTTTATAGTGTGATGAACTATGACTTTAAATTTAAATAATTCATAAGGTTTTATCATTATATGAATTAACAATGAAATTATTGTCTACGTTTACTGATGACAACTTGTTGATAAAGAAATTTAGCAAGACCGATTTACAAGGAGGAAGAGTATCAAATACAAACTTAATTTTGTCATTAAAGCAGTTAACCATCAACATTGCTCAAATAATAAATGTTGAGAGCTGGGTTTGCTCTGCGTGTCTTTTCTTAACAAAAAACTGAGGTACAGCTAATAATGAGCGTTTATTAACTGTTTACTAGATACATTTACTCCAATAACTTGATATTAACTAAGTGAACTGTACTGTAACTAACAATATACATATGTATGTAATTATTACAATAACGGGCACCCTAACTTGTGCCAACCGCTGCTCAGACTAGACTTGTCTGACTTCTTCACAGCGTGATACGATAGTATCCGTTTTTTTTACCCGCCATAGTGTATGGCGGTTAAGTTCATAGTTGCCCCATCTGTAGGCATTTTTAAAACTCAAACAATAAATGTAATTGAAATCAATTAAATGTAAGTCCTGGAAAATGCAAAATGGTCAAAACTAGACAATTCTTTTATTTATAGTGAATTACTTTTAATTAACCGTTCAAATAAAGTAAATCTCATACCCAATTCTTTGATATCACTGCTAGAAGAAAAAACTGTGTTGAGACGAAGTTCTACATTCACTTCATAAGTTTCTCCAATTTGTTTAACTTTTCATTGTGTGTGTGTGTGTGTTTAGGTTTCTATGGCACTGGACAGAGCCAACTAGCCAGTCTTCTTTGTTATATAACTAATTAGGTTACATTTTGTACATATATTATATATTCATACATTTTGTATGTGTATTACAATTTCAACCCCTAAAATGTATTTACCAGCTTCATGTTTGATGTACCAATTTTTTTTTTTTCCCAATTTATTATTATTTTTTTTTTAATTTTTTATTTATTATTTACTTTTTCTTTTAGTTTTTTTTTTATTATTTTTTTTATTACATATTTTATTTTTTTTTATTTTTTTTTCTGAACTATACTATATACTAGATACATTGTTCTCTAGACCTCGTTGGCCTAGTCAACTTCGGTCTCCCTATAGTGGGTTACAAATGGAATAGAATGAATAATATTTATAATTACATAATAACATGCATGCAATATTAGTTTTCGGTTAATCTTAAGCTCTAGAGTTTTATATTGATATTTTTAAGGTATTTACATATGATCTTGTATACTCTAATATTTTTTGTGCTCAACAATGTGGAAATACTTATAGGAAAATCAACCCTTTCGGGAATTAAGTCCTTGTATAAAATATCAATATTTGCCTTTTCTAGTGGACATTCTAGTATAATATGCTGCAAATCAGCTATTTCGTTGCAGATACAGTATGAGGTATCGGTAAGACCTATTTTGTTTTTATACTGGTGATATAGAGCGTGGTTGCTTCTCATTCTACAAATTGTTTTGATCAGATGCTTATTTGTAATATTGACAAACCACGGAGTAAGTGATACTCTCTGATGAATATTTTTGAAGAAAGGTTCCTTTGACCGAGTTCTCATATTGGAGCTGCCAAGCGGATTTCATTTCCGATTTAAAAATTGGAAAAAGGTCATTAGCGGGAATTTTAAAAATTATTATTGGATCCATATTCTGCTGCTTTTTTGGCAAGGTTATCGACTATCTCGTTGTCTTTTATACCAGCGTGGCCCTTAACCCAAGCAAAATATATCATTTTGTTTGCGTTTCTTGCTTCACAGTGGAGTCTAAGTATGTCTGATATTATGCAGTTTTGGTTTGAAACTGGCGTTGCTGCTTTTATTTTGCTTATGGCGCTTCTACAATCCGACATAATTAAAAAATTATTCATTTCTGAAGTTAAACAGATCTTTACAGCTTCCTTGATTGCAAGAAGTTCTGCCGAGAAGATAGAGGTGATACTTGGCAGTTTGTATTTTATAGAGAGATTTTCTTTTGGGTACCAAATCGCACATCCGACTTTCTTATTAAAATTTGAACCGTCAGTAAATATATGTTCAAAGTTGATGTATTTGTCTTCTAAATGTTTGTTGAATATCACGTTTCGTAATTGCAATGGTGTTTGGGTGAAGTCTTGTAATAAGGTGGTTCTGATGGGTTGGTAGCTTTCGTAAGGAATTGAATCATTAGGAGTGCTACGTTGAACATGTAAAAAATCTATATATTGAGATGTATACATAAAGCTTTGTACTGTAAGAGGGATTTTCTTGCTGTTCCAGTATTTGTGGGTGAGACAGAGTGTGGTTAGTTGTGCTATTTTTTGGATTATTGGACTATCTTTTGCATGTAGTTTTATTATGAACTTATCACTCAACAGTTTTCTTCGGAAATGTAATGGAGGTTCTCCAGTTTCAGCTTCGAGTACTATCGTTGGCGTACTAGGGAGATATCCCACACTTAATCTAAGGCATTTATTTTTAATCGTCTCTAGTTTTTTTAAATGTAGTTCGGCGGCCGATTCATAGAAAATGCTACCATAATCTATGATTGATTTTACAAGGGTCTTAAAGAATAGAAGGGCAATATTGGGGTCTGCGCCCCAGGTATGATGACAAAAAGTTTTTAATATATTGTGAGCGTTCTCCGATTTCTTTATTAAATGCGATATATGTTCTTTCCAAGTTAGTTTTTTATCCAAGATAACTCCTAGGAACTTTGTTGATGTTTTGTATGGGAACTGATAATTATAAAGTTTTATATTATTTGGAGGTTGATAACGTTTCCTGGTGAAGGTAACTACTACTGATTTATTTTCTGCTATTGTGAGTCCGTTAGCCATGCACCATTGATGCATGTCCTTCATTGCAAAGTGTAGGTTTTGGTTGCATTTATTGATGTCCTTGGAGGAGGTGTATATGCAAATGTCATCTGCAAATTGGAGAACGTTTGGGGCGCTATGGTGACTGGTTTTAATATCGTAAGCGTATAAAATGTATAAAAGGGGACTTAGTATGCTTCCTTGGGGAAGTCCTACCGATGTTTGCCGAGGACCTATTCTTTGACCGGCGACTTGAACATAAATGTTTCGATTTTGATAGAGATTGTAAATGTTTGGAATGATAGGCCTTGGTATTCCGATTTTGAACATTTTCTCTGATAATATATTTAAGTTGACATTGTCATATGCTCCTTTAATATCGATGAATGCTGCAGAGACTGAGTGATTTCTGGTGAATGAGAGTTGTATATCTGTGACCAGTTTTCCTAAACTTTCTTGAGTGGAACTTCCTCTATGAAATCCAAACTGGTTTGCTGGTAATAACTTGTTGTATTCCAATCAGTGTTCCATACGGTTTTTAATTAATCTTTCGTAAGTTTTAAGCAAACATGACGCGAGTGCTATTGGTCGATAGGACTGTGCTTTGTCTTGTTCTTTTCCTGGTTTTAAGATTGGTATTACGGCGTAATTATACCACCCTGTTGGGATTGGCTTAATGTCCAGCCAGATGTCATTCAGTGTATGCAGCATCGCGACTTTTCCGTTTTCAGGTAAATTTGACAGCATTGAATAATGTATATCATCCATACCTGGTGATGTGTTGTTGTGTTGCTTGACAGTCAAATTTAGTTCATATATTGTATACGGCTGCAATAGATATATGTTTGTCTGTGATATAGTAATTATGTCTGCCTGCTGAAAGAACTCTGGATGTGGTAGATTTGTCCATAGTGGTGATATATTGGTATGGAATTGTTCAATCCAAGGCGAATGTTCAATGTTGATGGGAATTCTGTTGTTGGTCTTTCTACCCTTGTAAGTATTTACTTTGTTCCATATTTCTTTCAAGGGCGTGCTTTTATTTAGGGATGAACAGTATTCCTGCCAGCCCTTCCTCTTGGCCTGCCGTAAGGTTCTTTTTGTTATAGCGTATTATTTCTTGTATTCTAGAAAGTTGTTTAGGTTAGGATTAACTTTGTATGCTTGAAAACGCTGCTTTCTTAAAATTACTACTTCGTCGCACTCCTTGTTCCACCATGGTTTTCCTTTAAATTGAAACTTTCACTTTTCTTTACAGCTATATGTAGGAATAGATGCTTGGGCAGCGTTATTTATTTTGTTTACTAATGCGTCGTAATCTATTGGATTATCTTCATTGAATTGAATTCCAGCTTCTTTGTGGTAAGTGTCCCAGTCGGCTCTTTTCATGTTCCACTTCATAATTTCCTTATTAGGGGTAAACTGGCGCGTGTGTTTCAGTTGCATAAGAATCGGTAGGTGATTTGATCCGTGGGGGTCTGGTATCGTTTTCCATTCGAATAAGTGTACTATATCCGTTGTGCATATTGTGATATCTATAGCACTATTTCTGCAATTGAATCGACCTATGAAAGTTGGAGAACCGTCATTTAAATATACCAGGTTATTTTGATCTAAAGCTTCTAATAATATGCTGCCGTAAGTATCTCTTGTGTCTCCTCCCCATGCAGGGTTGTGGGCATTAAAATCTCCTCCTAAGACGAACGGTTTCGGTATAGATGCTAAGAACGTATTCCACTGGGTCAAAGATATTTTTGTGTTTGGTCTAACGTATATTGAGACGATATGGAGAACGTTTTTTTCTAATTTCATTTGTATACATGCTACGTTGATAACTGGTGGAAAAGGGTGTGTTAACGGGACCTCGCGGTATGTTAGACTAGATTTAATTAATATTGCAGCTCCTCCTTTGCCATCATTCCGATAGTTGCGTGCCGTATTGTATCCTGGGAAATTTATATAAACACCTGGTGGAAACCAAGTTTCAGATAATAGTGCTACACTAATTTGATTTACAAGTAATAGATGTTCTAAATTATCTTTATTTGAAACTGCTGATCTGCAGTTCCACTGACAAAATTTAAAAGGTGTCTGAGTCGGAATCATTTGCATTATAACCTAAGCGGTTTTGAATTACTTTCAAGACATCTTTTTCTTGTATTTCAAAACTATTTTTTTCTTTTAATACATTAATTACAGTCATAACTAACCTAAAATATTGTTAATGTCGTTAGTTGTGTTGGTTGAAGACCGGATAGTTCCCTGATAAATGTCACTAGAAATAATACCACCTCTAACACTTTGGGGTGTACTCGGTGCTACCATTCGCCTGTGTGCCTCTATTGTTGGGTCTATTGTTACGTTTGAGGTACGTGGTCTTTTATTGGGGTTTTTTTTTGGGAATTGGTGAGTAATTGGCGCTAGTTCCGTGTAATCGTAAGGCGTTTGTATATTCATAGATGAATTTTGGAGTGTTTGTGAGAAGGGTGTTGAACTATATCTCGGGAGTGGTATTGGTGTGTGGTTTGTTTGTCTGTTGTTATTTTCAGATGTAACTGAAGCGTAAGTCGTCTTAGGGATTTTTAATGACGCATCCCTGTAGGATACATTGCTTTCGGCCATGTATTGCTTAATCATCTTTTGTCTATTAAACTCCGGACATAGGCTAAATTCTGTGGTTAAATGAGTTCCCTCGCATGCAAGACATTTCGGATCGTAGTCCGGGCAATTACATTCGTTTGTTAGGTGGTTTTCATGACACTTCAGACATCGCGATTTACTCTTACACTGTTTGCCCAAGTGGCCGAATCTACCGCAATTTCTGCATAAAACTACGCGTTGAACGTAAGGTTCCACTGTATATACAACGTGATTGATTGGAACATACTTTGGTAGTATTTGCGATTTAAATTGTACTATAACAGATGTTGTAGGTAAGAAATTTATGGAGTCATTAACTTTTTCTTTTCTATTAATTCTTTTTACGGCTTCCACGGTAAATTTACAATGAAGGTCAAACGGTTTTATTTTGTCTTTGAGATAGTCATCTGAGATTTCCGTATCGATTCTCTTTATTACACCAGTTCTTAATACATTAAATCTAGGAATATATGCTAACAAATTATTATTCTTCAAAATAGGAGACATGATTAGACTATTTGCACTAAGGTATTCCTTTAGCGTTATTCGGATTCTGTTTCTACCTATTGATTCAATTTGTTTGATTTTGTTGTCAATTGCTGGTAGGTTGCAATGTATAATTTCTCCTATTTTAATTGGATTTAGCTTACCTTTAAACTCTCCGTCAGTACGTTCAACATATACATGATAAGGACCAGAGTCCGTGTTTTCATATAAATACTGTACATACTGCCTTTGTGTACTATTTGTTGAGGAGTTGTTTAGGACATTGTCGTTAGTCTGGGTTGATAAGGTATTACCGTAACTTAAATCCGGCTGCTGTGTATTTTCACTTTGGTTTATTGGTTCACTTATCACTTCCATTTGCACTGAATTGTGTCCGTTACTAAAAATGTTTTCGGGGGGCTCACCCCCCGATTGTCCGCTCATATTTATTTAAACACTACCACTATATTTAGTCCGATTTAGAATATTCACTAAACACAAAATTCTTATGACTAATCAGTTGTATAACTAATCACTTCCTCTCCCGACTCGTCTTTACGCTTCGAGTGTTAGGTTGCAACTGTAACTTTTCATTAAAACATTCATAACAACCTTTTTTGGCGAAGAAAATAGAATTTATTATTATTCTAAATAACTATTAGAATATTTTAGGGGTAAAATATAGAAAAATTTCATTCAAAATAATTCAATTTTCTAGCATCTCTAAAACTAGATGATTGGGTAAAAATTATTGTATGCAAGATAATTCGGTTCTTTGTTTGCCGCCAGGGAATATCATACACGAGTACACTTATGAAATTACAGGGTGTTCCGCATAAGAACCAACACAGAGCAGGTGTATGTAGGGGGGGCAAAATATTGCAATTTAACCAAACACACCTATATACAGTTGTACATAGGAGTTACGGGCCTTAAATGAGGCCAAATATTTAAAAAAATAATATCTCTGAATTACTTTAACTTGGAATAACTAAATTTGGTACATGATTTAGGTTTGTTATTGGTTTTCTTTGACTACGAATTCAAGTAAAATGAAACACTACAAGGTGTTTATTCAAAATTATACCAAACTTTTCTCCATTCATTGAATTGAAAAAGAAAATGATAATATCCCGCGCAGAATTTAATCTAAAACACACCACGTTACGATTCCATAAATCTTCTCGGGTTTCAATTGGCGAGGAATAAACAAAATTCTTTAATGTTTCCCAAGGAAAATAATCACATTTGTTGAGGTCTGGCGAACGTGGTGAGCAATTTTGAGGACAATTATTTCCTCGTCGTGACCATTTATTTGGAAACTTAAAATTCAAAAAATCTCTAACAGTAGCACTAAAATAAGGCGGTCCCCATCATGCATAAACGAAAACTTTAGTCTAATTTGCAACGGTAAATCTTTGTTAAATTACATTTATCTTAAACTCGCCTTGAAAATATCTAGGAGTTACTGCATAGGGGTTTACATCTGGATATTGATGAAAGTTGTGAACATTTGTAATTATTTCGAGTGAAACAAACCTCATCAGTGAAAAAAATTTTCTTGTGAAAATTAATACCCCGATGCAAGATAAACTCGTCGATCCAAATCTTGGATCAATAGCAATAGCTCTTGTACTTTTTGAATGTGATATGAATTGTAATGAAGTAATTTTTGCTACCCTGTAATTTAATTATTTTATTAATAAAATAGTCCGTTAAACCAGTTGAACAGTGTTTGGAATTGTTCACATTAAACACCTGTCACTCGATCTAGCAAGCAATTTAGAGTCTAGCGTAACTTTTTCAAATACAGGAAAATTCAGTACATATTCTGGCCCACATCGAGCAGCTGCGTTGGCTCTAGCCGTCTATTGACCAAATCTGCGAGGTACCGTAAGTTTGAAAACCGACCAGTGCGCAGCCGCCACCTCCTGGAGTTCTGGAATTAAGGGGAGAGTAGCAAAAAGGCTACAGCACTTAGGCTCCATTGGGCCCCTTGTACCTCCTCCCATTAGGAGATCAGTCCACCTGAACCGCCAGTCAGCCTAATAAGGAGAAAAAGGTGGTGGTCTCCCAACACGGACTCTCTTATTGACGAGATGGCAGTGCATGGAATATTGTCTCGTCTTCCTGTTCGCAACCCCTACAAAGAGATGTATCACACTTCCTCATGTAATAGAGGTGCTTCCTTAGCCAGCAATGTCCAGTTTGATTTATCCTAGACATAGCCAGGTACTTTTGGGCTGTATCCTTGCAGGGATACTCTAAGAATTCCTTAGCAAATCGACAGCCATTTGTTTCATCCCAACGTTTCATAAACTCTTTGTGGGTGTCTTCTTTGATAATTTCAACAAATGCTGACAACGGAAGCGTACTGGAGGGACCAGGTCCAAAAATATTCAGACCCGATGCACTCCTAGCCAACTTGTCAGCTACTTTATTGCCATTGCACCGGGTCGGGTAAAGACCCAGCATACAGATACGCTGCTGTTAGCTGAGGCCACTACTAGTGCCTGATGGCATTCCCATGCTGATCTAGTTGTTATCTTATGATTACGTAAGATCAGTAGTGATTATCTACTATCTGTGTAGATTCCAATGATTTTGCCCGTTGTATGTGTATGGGCAATTTCTTTGGCGGCTATTGTTATACCTGCTAATTCCGTTTGTACTACGGTAGCATGGCCACATCATGCACCTTCCTTCTTCTTTGACCCGTCTGTGTAGATGTTGTTAACATCTTCACTGACGGTCTATTCATTCCTGACAAGTATCGTGTAGGGTCTGTCAAACACAAACTTGGGAGAAATACTATACATCAAGTGTAATACCAGTATTTTTGAGGCGAAGCATAGTTGTCGCAGCCACTTATCTTAAATAAATATCCAAAGGTGGTAGACATAGCATCACCTCCATTGCTATGGTAGATGTCGTACGCATTGCTCCAGTTATGCTTAGGCAGGCAATCCTTTGTATCTGGCTAAGCTTTTGTTTAGCTGTCGTCTGTTGGACTTTCGGCCACCAGACGACAGCTCCATAGGCTAACATTGGTCTCACAATGGCAGTGTATATCCACATGACCACCCTTGGTTTCATTCTCCAGGGTTTACCAACGGTTCTGCGGCACTGCTCATAGGATATGTACGCCTTTTTTAGTCTTCTCTCCAAGTGAAGATTCCATGTTAGCTTCGAATCAAGTGTGACTCCTAGGTATTTCACATTCGATTCGAAGCTTAACGTAGTGTTTAGGAAAGTTGATGCCTTTATGGACCCCATTTTCCTCTTCTTCTCCCCTGCGGTTGACGGACAGAGCATAGTCCTCACACCACTCTTCAACGGCTCTTAGGGCTGTTTGCATTCTTTGGCAAATAATCCCTTTAAACCTTCCACTCATCAGCATGGTAAGATCATCGACATAAGCGATGGTACCGATGCCAATTTCCGAGTTGAGGTGGTGCAGGAGACTGTCCAGAACCAAGTTCCATAGCAGTGGTGATAAAGCAGCTTCCTGCGGGCAGCCCCTTGCAACAATGCCTCTTACGGAAGCATCCGCCACGTTGATTTGTATGGCTCTTTTAGTGAGCAATTTTGATAGCCAACCACAGATGGTAGGAGCTTTCCACAAGGGCTGAACTAATTTTGGGGAAGGTTGTTTTATCAAATGCTCCCTCTATATCTATGAATACTTCCAGGGTGTATTCTTTATTGTCCAGTGATTTTTCGATCCTGCCCACTACTTGGTGAAGGGCAGTGTCGGTGGATCGCCCTGGAGTGTATGCATGTTGATTAGGGTGTGGCTGTCTACCCGTCAGTTCACTGTCCCTTATGTATCGTTCACACAGCTTCTCGATCGTTTTCAACAGAAACGAGATCAGGCTGATAGGTCGATACACCTTTGGCGTGTAGTCCAACCTACCTGTTTTGGGAATAAACACAACCCTTACTTCCCTCCAAATCTTCGGAATATAGAAATGTGCAAAGCACAGCCTAAACATCCGTTCCAGGTGCGGCATTAAAGCATCCAAGCCTCATTGTAAGTTCAGGTCTCCGAATTCCGTCGGGTGAACTGGTAAGGGTTCCTAAAAGGTGACGTGTCCTACCACGGGCATTGGAAGTAAGTAGAAAATTGTAAGTAACACTTGGCTACTCTTAACTCTGTCCGTCTTACCTGACTTGTGCTCTGTCTGTCTTGCGGCGTGGTGACGCACATGGTTGCCTTGATCACGTTTGTCGATTCTAACTGCACGTTCGGAGGAAGGGGGTAACCCTTTACTCTGAAACGTAGGTCCTTCTTCGTCTGTCTTGTGGTGTGGTGACGCACACGGTTGCCTTGATCACGTATATCGATCCTAATTGCTCGGTCGGAGTCCGTAGCTTGGCACCGCTTGTACCGCCCCGCTTATTAACTTGCTTTGCTTAACACGCTCTTAATTTCATTCCTTTATAGTTTAACACGTTGACTGCCGATGACTCAACTGTTGAGTCGCGCCGGCCCCCCACGAAAGACCGATGACTCGACTGCTGGGTCTCATGTACAACCTAGTTTATCATAAGTCGGTGTTGCTCCGGCTTCTGTGAAGATAGCTGCATATAACGTCGGCCTGTTGATAATATATAAATACGTATTTTTACTGTTTCGGTTTTGCGCACGTGCTCGTGATTTTTGTGCAAATCCCGGGACCATCTAAGCCTAAAAGAAGGCTTACATACTATGAAAAAAAGACCTTTAACGTTATCTGAACAAGAAGCACTGCTTAATTTGTCTGAAAGTGAAGAAGAACCGTTTGTGGAGAAATAGAAAAATGGAGAAAGTGAGTACGAGCCCGACGAAACCAGTTCAAGCGAGGGAGAGGAAATTTATGAAGACGTTTCTGCTGTAGATAATAGACCAACCAGGACTTTGCCTTGGAAATTGTTTTCGGATGTACCATGACAAAAAATAAAGTTTCTTTTGTTTCTGTTCTGCATTTTTTTATGATAGTTGTATTTATACTATGTTGTTTGTGCTTGTCTATTTGCATTTATAGGTGACAATGTTTTAATAATAAACAGAAGGTTTTAGAATGCATTTTACGTTTTTTTCATTGCACAGTTATATTGAAGGTATGACTCAAGTGCAGAGCCATCGGCCTCTTCTCGCAAAAACAGACCTAAGAAACCGATGACTCAACCCTCGAGTCATAGTAGTTTAAGGTGAATGAGACATTGAGAAAGATTATTTGTATTTAGTACAACAATAAAAAACACTTTTTCTACAAGTTTAAAGGAAAAAAATTGTCGACCATCTGATAGACCCTAAATTTGCTATAGGCAGTCAACGTGTTAAGTAACATTGTAAAATTAGGTGTGGGTATTTAGTACATAGATAGTGTATATATTGTCTCTTTTATTCCGCCCCTTAAGTCTAGCTGTTTCCCTAGACCCTCTGGACATACCATGTCTTCACTGTAGCTGCCTGAGTAGTGGTGTTTCTACACTTTAAAACAGAAATTGGCGCCACAGGTAACCGACCGCCGGCGTCACAGTGACACCGCGTCGCATCACACCGCCGCCAACGCCTCGCGGACACGTCACAGAATGTAGTAGATTTATGTTTAAGAATTCGCTGTACAGAAGTTCTCGATAATCCAGTTTCTCGAGGTAAACGTTTAGTACTTATTTGCGGTTCATCTTCAACTGTTTGCAAAATCATTTCTTTAACTTGTACCCTTATTGCACTAGGACGTTTTCGGATATTATTGAAAAACTTTCCTGTCTCTTGAGCTCGTCTTTCAACATTAGAAAATGTTTTTCTATGGGGAATCACTTAATTCTCAAATCTCCTACGGTATTCTTTCACACTTCTTCTACAGCTTCCTTCAGAGAAATCTAGTAAAAGTAGCATGTTAACTTGTTCGTTAAATGTAAATTTTCCAGCCATTTTCAACAACAAACATTAGCAGAAATAAAATAGTTCTATTACTAACTGTCAAATTTTAAAGGCAAAGCCTACTACTTCTGTCACGTCATTTGAAGCAAGCCAGAGAACAAAATCTTTCTGCACGTATAAGGGGTTTTGTTTTAGAAGTTGAAAGTAAGCTGTATACAGTGAACGATTTACAGGAACTGGAAGAACATGCTGAGTCTTCTAGTGATAGTGAAGTAGAAGGTCATACTCACTGTGACTTGCATCACGTTCAACCAGCAACATTGGAAGCAGTTCGTGCAGAAGATTCAACTGTTAAGGACTTGCCTTTGAAAACTACCCAAGAAGGAAAAAACCAAGAAGGAAAAAAACCAAAAAGGTTTAGTCCAAAAACCAGGCGTGGAAAACTAACCAATAAATAAAGTATTAATTTTAATTTCTAGTTCCATTATATTCTCTTGTTTCGACTTTGGTGGAAATAATAATAATCATTGATTTAATTTACATTTGTGTTTTTGTCTGATTTATTTTTGATAAATATGGTATCTAAGAATTTGTGTATTGGTCATTGGAATACTCAATCTATGTTTCCAAAAATGATTTCTATTAGAGAGAGGCTTGTTAATAGGCAATATGATATTTTTTGTGTGTCTGAATCCTGGTTGAAAAATAATATTTCAAATGATTCTATTAAAGTTGCTGGTTACAATTGTTATCGTAGCGATAGAATAAATTTGCATGGTGGTGGGGTCTGTATATATGCTAAAAATTCTTTAAAAATTAAAGTTATTGAATGTTTCCACAGCAATGAATTTTATGAACAATTATGGATAAGTCTGACGGTCGACAACAGTCAAATCTGTATTGGTGTTATTTATCGTCCACCGGATACAAATATTAATAAGTTTTTAGATACGTTTGAAAACGTTATTTCTTTGATCTCAGTTGAATTTACTAACTTTTTATGTGTTGGCGATTTTAACATAGATTTATTTGCTGATAATCATACGACAAGAACTTTTAATTCCTTGTTAGAGGGTATGAATCTAAAACAAATAGTTAATGAGGCAACACGTAAAGATCATCTTTTAGATTATATAATAATAAACAATAGAGAAACAAAATAGATTTTAGATTACTCGAAATTAAATGTCGTAGATATGAATTTGTCAGATCACTTTCTCACGGAATGCATAGTTAATTTTAATGTAATGAAAAACACCCACACCACAAAAACGTTCCGAGACTTTTCTAAAATAAATTTTGATTCTTTTAATAAAGATCTCATTGCGCTGCCTTGGCATCTGATTTACCAAGGTATTACTATAGATGAAAAAGTAAAAATTTTTAATGATCTTGTTACTCAATTATTTAATATACATGCACCGTTTAAAACTATAACTTTTAAAAAAAGCCCTAAGCCATGGATTACTGACAATATTAAATTTATGATAAACTTGAGAAATAAAGCTTTAAATAAATACAAAAAGACTAAGAAAAACACTCACTGGGATTATTACAAAACGTTGAGGAATTACATTACAAATGCAGTACGTACAGAACAGAAGGTTTATTTTCAACAAAAACTTTCTAATGTTAACAACAAACAGAAGTGGAAAGTAATAAATGAATTCACTGGACTTAAAAATAGTGCCTATTTTGAATTCAATTCAGTAATTAATGCAAATGATATTAACAAAAATTTCTTAAAAGTAAATGGTACTGCTTGTGACTCCGACTTGGAAACTTTAAATTTTTATCTGAATAATCATAAAGTTAATTTTCTAAATTTATTTAATTTTGAAGAAGTAGATGATACTGTCATAATGCAAATTATTCTTAATATCAAAACCCAAGCCTGTGGTTCTGATGGAATTAATATTTCATTAATAAATTTTTTATGTCCTTTCATAATTCCCCACATATTACATCTTGTTAATTTCTGTTTAAAAAAGTCCGTTTTTCCAAACTTATGGAAAGAAGGGCTTGTTATACCCATTCCTAAAATTTCTCTTCTCCTGTAAATTTAAATGATCTTCGTCCCATAACTGTTCTCCCCACGATTTCAAAAATACTTGAGAGAATTGTTGAAAGACAATTACGAAATCATATTGACCAGTATGAGATACTCCCAAAATTTCAATCAGGTTTCCGTGCGGGTTACAGTTGTGGAACAGCTCTTTTAAATATAACCGACGATTTTTTCAGAGAACTGGACAGAAGAAAAGTGGGTATGTTAATTTTATTAGACTATAGCAAGGCATTTGATATGATCAATCACGAATTGCTTTTAGGTATATTACACTTTATTGGTCTTAGCCCACTTTCAATAAATTTCTTTAAAAATTATTTATCTGGAAGATTTCAAAAAGTCTTATACAAAGGTATGACATCTAGTGCAGAAAAAATTGGTCGCGGAGTAGCTCAAGGTTCAATTCTTGGTCCTTTATTATATACTATTTATACTAGTAACTTCTTATCAGTTTTGAAACATAGTAAGGCCCACATGTATGCTGATGATACACAGCTGTACACATTTTTTAACAGAAATGACGAACAAAAATCATTTCAAGAAATAAATGAAGATTTAAATGCTTTGCTAAAACTCTCCACTGAGCACAATTTAGTAATTAATTCAAATAAGTCGACTATTCTGTTTTTTGGTTTTACTCCTTCTAATATTTTACAAATTAAAATTAATGATATACCTTTAGTACCTGCTCAAACTGCTAAAAACTTGGGTGTTATATTTGACAACAAATTAAAGTTTACTCACCATGTTTCCTCTATTTTACAAAAGTCTTTTTTAAAATTAAGATCTTTATATCATTGCCGACATATGTTCAATAAAAAATTAAAAATACAGCTGTGTGATTCCCTTGTCCTAAGTATCTGTAATTATTGCGACTTTGTTTATGGACCATGTCTGACAGTATTTGATAGTAATAGGCTACAAAAACTTCAGAACTCCTGCTTACGCTTCATACATGGCATACGCAAATTTGAAAAAATTAGTTACACATTGGAACACACTAGATGGTTAAATATGTCAAATCGAAGAAGAGTTCATGCGCTAATGCTTTTTCACAAAATTATATTAATAAAAAGTCCTACTTATCTGTGGAATAAAATTACTTATCGCACGAGCATTCATAACGTAAATACTCGTGTAAAAAATGCTATTGATATCCCACACCACCAGACACAGTTATTTAAAAAATCCTTCTCATATCAGATCTCTAAAGAATATAATAGTCTCCCTATTGCCTTAAGCACTGCATCTCTAGTCTCGTTCAAGAATAAACTATTTAATATTATCTTCAATGACCAGTCCGTAAAGTTAAATAATAAGTAAACATAGAAAATAATAAAAATAGTCTATTTTATATGTTTCTTAGGGGTGTATACATGCATTGTGTGTATGTACGCATATAGCGTATACATTTTTTTTTCTGTTATTTCTTTGTTCTGTATTATATATATATATATATATTTTATATTTTATATACATGTGTATGTGTATATATCTGTATATATTTTTTTTGGGTCACATACAAACAAATATGTTTATATATTAAGTTTTTGTAGGTCTTTGTGGAAGAACAGCTTAGCTGATCAAAGGTCCTTTTGACCATGTATATTACTGCATTCAGTATTACGTTTTGTTTTTATTTGTAATGGTCAATAAATCTGATTTATTATTATTATTATTATTATTATTATTACTACTGACTTTTTGATTTCTTATAATAAACACTATTAAAATCTTGTTTTAATTAATGCATTTTTTCTTGAAAACCGTAAAGTGTTTTACAATTTAAGTAACAAAATGTTTTAAATTAAATTCAGCGCGGAATATTAGCATTCTTTTTAAATTCGATACATCCTCAATGAACACCTTGTAGTGTTTCAATTTACTTGAACTCATAGTCAAAGAAGACCATTAAGAAGCCTAAATCATATACCAAATTTGGTTATTTCAAGTTGAAGTATCTCAGATATTAATTTTTTTTCGAAATAATTGGCCAATAACTCCGCCTGTGCAAAGTATACAGGTATGTTTGGTTAAATTGTAATCTTTTTAGACCCCCTACGTGCACCTACTCTGTGTCGGTTCTTATGCGAAACACCCTGTATTATTGAAAAATATGTTTGTTACTAGGATTAGACAAAACGTGACTTAATAAGTAAAAAATCATTGATTCAAAACATGATTTTTTAAATGTTTCCCTTGGTGCACAGTAGGCATAAGTTAATGTCAATATTCATTTTTTTAAATCATTTTAACTTTGTATTTTTCATATTAGCGAATTATTACCAGTACTAATAGTTAATGCGCGTTTTCTGCCCTTAAAAAACATGTTTTTTTCAGTGCTATTTTGCATTCCGAATTAAGATATAGTGGGTGTTGAAAAAGCAGGAAAATTAGTATTTTTATTTGGGTATTTTGGTAATATAACTGTGTTAATGTGATTGTCAATGATTATTACATGTATGTATGTACAATTTTCCAGCTGTATATTTTTATTTTTCATTGCAGCATTAGCTTGAAAATGTTTTTCTTGTTTTTTTTTTAATTAAAAATGGTTAAAAATGTATTAATGTAATACATTTTTCGACAATATGATTTTCTTTGATTGAAATTGTGAAGTTAATTTAAATGATGATAAAATTCATAATTTAGATCACCTCAACTTTATTTTTTACATCAACTGAAGATATTCATATTCATCTTTCAAAAAAACACTTTGTATATAAGTATCAAAAACAACGAACAGTCTAAAACTGGATCTGGATAGCGACTTGTTTCATTTTATTTCGGGTTGTCAATTTACATTATTTATTTCATTAAAACTAATTTGCGGTTCAAATCCATAATTTATATTTTAATAATATCCCGTATGGTATACAGCTGAAATTATAAATAATATTAAAGTTAAAGGCTATCATCACAGAAAATTTAAAACTACTCGTAACAACTTTCATTTAAATGAGCTAAACGTTTAAGACGCTTAATAAAAAATCAGCTGTTTTTTGATTACAATAATTATCTTATTAACATCCAAGCCAATATTAATAGTGACCCTAAAACGTTTTGGTCGTTTGTTCATAATAAGAAAGGGCACACGCGTATACCTAAGCATGTTTTTTCGATGATCAAGAATTTGACGATCCCAATAAAATTGTTGATGCCTTTTCTAAATTTTTTGCTAGTGTTTTTTCCGATGAGAATGTTCAGAATCCGAATCTTTCATTAGATTATTATCAATCATGCATTAACATACAGAAATTTACAGAATCTGATGTTCTCATAAATTAAAAAACAAAATGTCATGTGGTGACGATCAGATTCCTAGTTTTCTACTAAAAGATTGTTCAAGGGTTCTGTGCACTCCGTTGCTTACTTTATTCACTATAGCATTATCCACAATCGAGTTTTCTGATAGGTGGAAACTGACAAGAGTGTGTCCAATTCTAAAAAGTGGTAACCCTGCAGATGTGAGTTGTTATCGCCCAATTGCAATTTTGTCTAACATCGCAAAGGTCTTTGAGATGTGTCTGTACAAACAAATATTTGATTATGTTAAGTCGTACATATCACCAAATCAGCATGGTTTTGTTCCTAACCGTTCAACATTGTCTAACTTGGCTGAATTTACTCAGTATACGGCGAACTATGTTGATGACAAAGGACAAGTTGATGTCATTTACACAGACTTCTCAAAGGCTTTTGACAAGGTGAATCATAGTATATTGCTTTGCAAGTTGGAACGTTATGGTTTTAGTAACAGTTTACTCCGCCTGTTCAATTCTTACCTATATCAACGAAAGCTGTACGTTTCTTATAACGGTTTCAAGTCGAACACATTTATTGCGACATCAGGAGTGTCTCAGGGCTCTAATCTGGGGCCACTTCTTTTTATTCTATTTGTAAATAACTTATCTTTAACTTTAAAATCTAATCATCTTTTGTTTGCCGACGACTTGAAATTGTTTTTGAATATATCATCTACGACTGACTGTTTGATACTGCAAGACCTTGTAGATTATGTTCATACTTGGTGTACTGATAATTATTTACCTATCAATATAAATAAGTGCAAAACACGTATTCTTTCAAAAATCAGCCACTAATATTTGATTATAATATAGGTATATCACCTTTAACACGTTGCGAGGAAATTAAAGATCTTGGTGTAGTGTTTGACAGCAGATTATCTTTTTCTAGCCATATTAATTCAAATATTAAATCTGCATACAGTACCCTAGGCTTTGTTATAAGGAGTACAAAATCTTTCACTGATGCAAGTGCATCGAGGAGTCTATATTATTCGCTCGTACGTTCAAAACTAGAATACTGTAACCTTATTTGGTATCCCTACTATCAAATCTACAGTAACCATTTGGAAAGAATACAGGGACGCTTTCTAAAACTCCTATCTTTTCGCATCGACAATTGTTATCCTGATAGAGGATATGATCACCAGTTACTTTTGCAAAGATTTCATATGCAGTCGTTGTATACTAGAAGAGTTATTACTAGTTTAACTTTTTTATTTAAGCTGTTTCATGGTATGGTTGATTCTCAGGCTTTACTCAATTTATTCAGTATACGTGTTCCGAGACCTGGCTCTCGTGAGAATTCACTGTTCTATTGTCGAGGTGCTAGAACAAATATACTTTTAAAATCTCCCATTTATTTAATGGCTAATAATTATAACAAACTAGCAGATCAGTGTGATATATTTCATTGTAATATTAATGACTTGTTAAGAATTGCATCAGATTGATCAGATGATGTCCGTATTAATTCTTACCCCCTAGAATTCTTCTTAAGATCTTCCTTTCCCACCTTAAAAGGTTTTCTCTTGACTTTTTATTGAGAACCCAGGTTTCACTACCATACAGCGCTGTCGGTCTCAAAATTGTTTTATACATTCTAAATTTTACTCCTCTGAATAAATGTTTTGATTTCAATAAGTGGTTGACTGCTGCCGAACTTTTATTATTCTATTAATTTCTTGCTCCTCTTAGCGCCCTCAAATACACATATTCTTAACTTCTTCAAACTCCATCTCTCCATGCTGTGTTCTCAATTTTTCTATATATATTTATGCATTGCAAAAAGAAGTGAATGCAAACCTTGGTGCAAAAATAGGAGAGGTGGAAGAAGAAATTAAATCTATAAAGTTAAACAAACATTAAGGATATTCGAAGAAGAAAATAACGACACAAAAGATATGCTAGAAGAAATTCAAAGAAAACTGGAAACAAATAATATAATTGTACATGGGCTGGAAGAAGAAACTGATGTAAAATCTCTTATTGATAAGATTTTAAGTCTAGTTAATAATGTCCTAATTTTTAATTTAACGACGGCAAACAATAACACTTTTAAACTGGGTAAAAATAAAAGTAATTTCAGGTCCGTATTAGTATCTTTAGTTTCTTATATAAAAAGTTGAAATCTTAACAAATTATATGAAACTAAAAGGAAGACACATTTTTATATCGGATGACCTCACCGAATAAGGGGTTCAAGAAATAAAATACTTGTAGCTGGATTAAAACAAACTATAACTGGTCACATCCCATGCTGCCAAACGATTCACCGAAAATGACAACTCTTTAATAAAGAGTGTTAAAATTAATCATAAAGCCAGTGACATTTCTAATAAATTCTACGATCAGTTCGGGCCTATATTCTCAAAATTTTAAATTAAATAAAGTGGTACCATCGTATAAAAAGAAAAATCCTTTATTATTGGAGAATTGTAGACCTGTATCTATGCTCAATAGTTTATTAAAAAAAATTGAAAATGCCTATTTGAATAGGATATTTAAGATTTTAGAAATAAAAATATATTTTCAGACTATCAACACTGATTTCGACCGCTAAAATCAACATGTACAGGTATGTTGGCTTTTCTGCAATACATAAGACAGCTCCGATTGCAGTACTTGAGCCGACTTTTCGACCGCGTGAACCATAATAAGCTGTTTAGCATTCTTGAAAATTATGGGGTTAGAGAAATTAAACTGGCTAAGCTTCGCTTCAGTCGCGGTGAAGCATTTACGGAGTCACCACTGAAAATGCCGGCAGTGAAGAACGGCGAACGTTTGTAAGCACGAGATGGAACCAGTTACAGAGACGGTTACGGGACGTCTCGGAAGATCACCATTTCACCATTATTCGTAGCAGTCGTAATACCAACAGCAAGAGCCGAAGTCAATAAATGGGTGGGCCCAGTGATACCGATAATGGATCTGCCCCCCCCCCCCCCCACAGAGCGAATCCGAGAACAACAAGGGCAGCAACAACTCGGAAAATCACTATATACCAAATAATAGCACTGGCCGGGAAAGCTCAAATACTACTGGTATACGATTTGATTCATTTTTACACTCATGTAAATAGTTGTGGTACACCGGTTCCAGCTCACTTTGGTAACCTGTTCATTCGAAGCTAGAAGCAGGAGCGCACGTGGCAGCCACGGGGACGCTGTCTTTCAAGGTCACTCCCCAAGGAGTTCTTGGAGGTCGTAGCCGTCGCCAATGACCAGAGGGTGGTGAAGAAGGAGTGGTCAATGACCAGAAGGTCTTCGTCGAGGAGGATCTAGTATAGGAGGGGGTATCTGAGTAAGAAAAGATGGCTGCTTGTGTGGAGCGTGGTGGTGACGTCAGAGGGGTAGGGAAGCTGAAGACATCGTCAGAGACCAGAGGATCGTCGTCGAAGGGTATTAAGTGTGGAAAAATATGTTTTTCATAAATATTTTACCTAAAAGTTATTTTATCTCGTAAACGGCTGGGAATATCGAAAAAAAGGAAACCCCTACGGCGTCACAGCGTAGTCTGGATAGGGATGCCTCGATCGAATGAAAAAAGTCTCAACACCGTAAATTCAAAGACAAAAAGTTAGTTTGCGGCGCTCCCACAACCTCTAGCATCCAAGCGATTCTCGAATGTTAGCTTTATTTAATGGTACAGATCAATGAATGTTAAGTGGACAATAAATAAGCGATAAGGTTTCATTAGATATGTTGTTGTCGGCAAAAACTCAAAAACCCATGGTTTTATCGGAGGATTCATTGTGGAAATGTATTCAAGGATGCTGAGCTGCATAGATGGTGATGTCATATCAGTCTATAACGAAGTAAACAAGTATAATTTACTCGTATTACCCTACTCCAGGAACTTAATATGTCAGTACGAATATCGGCAAAAATCAAAAAAAATTTTTCTTAGAATTTTATTCCCAGAATTTGTTTACCAGACCAGTCGGCAAAGCTCAAACAGCTTTGTTCTCGTGGGAAAGTACAACAGGCAGAGTTAATTATTTTAAAGGTATAACCGAATTTAACTCGATATAACTGAGGACCGAGGGTATAAATATTTGCAAATGCCCAGCAAGGTCAGTTGCCTTACCATATTATTTTTGAAAGCAATTTAAATATTAATTAAAAATGTCGGGTGAAGATACAGTTTCACAAGTTACCGATGGCGAGACATACAAATAATAAACCAAAATATTCGTTTAATAAATTGTACCATTAAAGCTAAAATACATCGTGTTGATAAAAAATGAGAACATTTTCTGTTTGGAGAATAATGTGGCACTGTTAAAGTATTATCGCGAACAATTTAAAACATTTAAGTTTAAGAATAAAGTGGCTGGTGGTGGATATCGAATCGTGTTTTAAGAGTCGGGTCCAGTCGAGAATAATAGTGAATGAGTTACCTGTTACATAGACATTGAGCCGACCCTGTGTTAACTGACCTACACCATAAGTGATAAAGTGCGGTAGAAGTGCTGACAAAGATTCCTGCCGAAGTTTATCTTTTATACCGTATATTATCAGTAACCTTATGTTAATTCCAGAAATTATCTATTGTTCATTGTTCCTATTGCACGAGGCAATCTAGTAATTTGTATTACGTATGTTTCATGTATATATATTTTTTTTAGACAGCTTCAGTTCAGTTCAGTCTTAATCAAGTCAAAACACTGTTAAAGATTTGAGCTAACTCTGTTTTGTTCTTAGTAAAATACCTGCTGTTAGTTAAATAAAACACAATTAGAAAGAACGAATATCTTTTTTGGGTAATTATTTTAATTAACAAGAGTAAAAGCTGAGTCCAAAACTAACCAAAGAAGAGGAGGGGCTTCTTCGAACCAAGAACTGCAAGAAGCTCAACGTCACTGGCGCAGTCGATAGAATCTGATAGTCACTGTTTAGAAGAAGACATAGTGCCTTTTTGGAAAGTGTTTTTTTCTACTGACAGGACTACTGCAAGTTAAGTGTGTTTTGAGAAGAGAACTGAATATTCCTTGTCGATATACGGGGGCCATCTTCTAGGACACAAATCCAGAAAATTGGCTAGCAACCTACTGGAGGACCGAATATCCCTGGGCAGATTTAGAAAGAAAGAAAGAAGAAGAAAAAAACAACAAAATCAAGCAACCACACAAAGCAAAGTTGCAAACAAACAAGGTTAGTCATTTTTTCTCATAATCCATTTTTTCCTCTCACCCCAACTTTTTCTTATTTTTTTGTGTGAAATAAAATTCAAAAATAATACTTATTTTTTTTATTGTTTGGAAATAAAAATTATTCTCTCAACAAATGGTTAATGTTTAGGAATATTAAAGAAACGTCAAAAGCAAACAAAAATTTTAGGCATCAAACTAAAGCTAGTAGAAGTATTAATTCTGAAGATTCAGATTTAGATAGTGTTATCCAAGATTTATCTGCGATTAGATTAGAATATGAAAAGAAATAATAGGGACAATATGGCTCGCGAAATAAATTATCAACTAAAATTATTTTTAGATATTATTCCAAATTTTAGTGGAGACCCATGTGAATTAAATAATTTTATTGGAGCTTGTGATGAAACATTTGTTCAGTATGCTAACGAATCTGAATTTATAAAAAAACTAATTTTTAGAGGTATAATTGGCAAACTACGAGGCAAAGCATTAACATTAATTTCAAGTAAAATTGAATTAGATACTTGGGATAAAATAAAAGAAATTTTGAAAGTTTCCTTTACTGATCAAAGGTCATTTACTTGTTTACTTCATGAACTTCACAGTTTGAAACCAAATCCTAAAGAAAGTCCTTATAATTTTGGTATTCGTTGTCAATATACTAGAAGTTTCATTTTTTCGTCTATTAATAATGATAATTCAATAGACCATGTACAAAAAATTGCTCAAATTTCTAATATTGAAAAATTAATTTTGGTAACATTTTTAAAATATCTTCCACCACAAATTCAAACCGGTGTTAGACTTAAAAATCCAAATTGTTTAGAAATAGCAATGCAATACGTAATAGAAGAAGAAAATTTTAATACTATTGTAAATGAAGGTAAGAGAAATTTAAATCAACATATTCCATCTCCAAATATTAAAGCACCTGTTCAAAAATATTCTCAAATTCAACTTATTTTAAATCAAACATTTTCACATAATAATTCACATTTAAAACAACGATTTCATGAACAAAATAGGAAAATATTTCCTAGTCAACCAATTCAAATAACTCCAAAACAAGTACCACAAAAATTTTACCCAAATCAATAAGTATTCGGTAAACAAAGTACGTCAATAACCAACGTCTGGAAACTCAAAAATCAAATACCTACTTACAAACCTACTCCTATGTCAACAACATCTAGGCAAACACCTACTCAACCATATCAGTTTAAACCCCAATCGAGACCGACATTTATGGCAGAAGAATTAGACAACATTGATGAAGAAATTTATTCTGAAGCAATTGAAGAAAATCCAGCAGCATGGTTATGAACAAGAAGAATTACCCACGCAAGATTAAGAAGGTATGGAACCATATACAGAAGAACAAAATAATGATGAAGAAAATTTTATCCACCTAGCCTCTGGACAGAAAATCACTTAGAATTAAATCATATTATAGATCAACGCAAATTGCCATTTATCGAAATTTCAGGATTTCTAGACCTTTACGTTTTCTTATCTGGTAGTCATATATCTTTAATGAACCCTGTTTTAGTAAAAAAATATTTCTCAGAGTGCATCATTATAAAACCAAGTTTAATAAAAACATCATGTGGTCAGCAAACAGCAAAATTTAAGGCACATATCCCAGTTTTTAAAGAATTTCAAGCAAATGGAAAAATTATTTTCACTTTATTTGACTTTCATCCGTTTTTTGATGGATTAATCAGCTTTAGAGACTTAAAAAATATGGGATTTCATTGGAATTTACAAGAAGGATATCTACAGAGAAGTAATTTGAAAATTCCTGTACGACAATGTTCTCCTTCAGAATATGAACACTTTAACATTACTGTTAATGAAAATGAAATTT
Source organism: Monochamus alternatus (assembly GCA_037114965.1). Taxonomy (NCBI): domain Eukaryota; kingdom Metazoa; phylum Arthropoda; class Insecta; order Coleoptera; family Cerambycidae; genus Monochamus; species Monochamus alternatus. The sequence goes on along the minus strand of CM073432.1, from coordinate 3,629,558 downwards.
TAAGAACCAAAATTCTAATCAACGCTGTTACCGATGGATCATATTATATCCCAGAAACAACAATTAATGAACACTGCTATATACCGGAATGTATAACAACAGTAGAAAATGGGCAAGCAACTCTTGAAATACATAATGTTAGTGTTGAAGATACATATGTAAATCTAACATCTCCGCTGGAAGAGAATTACGAAATTTTTCAAGCTCAAATTACTGATATAGGAATGTATCCAAGAGATCAAGATATTGGAAACTTACTACGATTAGATCACCTAAACCAAGAGGAAAAGTCGAGGTTAACCAAATTATGTGAACATTTTCATTCAATATTTCAGTATCCAAATCAACCTCTTTCAGCTACTACACAGACAACTCACATAATACGGACAACAGATGAAGAACCCATCCATACGAAGTCATATAGATTCCCAGAAATCCACAAAAAGGAAGTTAGAGACCAAATAAAAAATATGCTGGAAACTGGAATAATAAAAAACAGTACAAGCCCATGGTCAAGCCCTATATGGATAGTTCCAAAAAAACTTGATGCAAGTGGCATTCAAAAATGGAGAATAGTCGTGGATTATAGAAAGTTAAATAATAAGACCATTCAAAACAGATACCCATTGCCTAACATCGATGATCTCTTAGAAAAATTAGGCAGATGCCAATATTTTACTATATTGGACCTGGCGAGCGGATTTCACCAAATTAAAATTTATAAAGATAGTATTGAAAAAACTGCATTTTCCACCGATTATGGACATTACGAATTTTTAAGAATGCCCTTTGGACTTAAAAATGCCCCAGCAACATTCCAGAGAATGATTAATGAAGTTTTAAAAGATTTAATAAATGAAACATGTGTTGTATATATGGATGACGTCATTATATTTTCGTCTTCATTGGATGAACATATTCAAAATCTTAAGGAAGTATTTAAAAAATTTCAAGAACATAATTTAAAGGTACAATTAGATAAAAGTGAATTTATGAAAAGGGAAGTTGAATTTTTAGGACATATCATTACAATATTACAACTGAAAGTATTAGGCCAAACCCAAAAAAAAATGACAATATCAGAACAAGACCAAATTTATCATAAAGAACAGACAAGAGATAAATTAGCAAATAAATTTTCTAAAATTTCGCCTGTAGCGCAAACGAAAAATAAGGTGAAAACTGAAAGATCAAAATATTCTAAGCATAATTTAGAGAAACTTAAAAAATATTAATTACTAATGTTTTATTTCCTTTTCCAGATGAGGATATTGATCATTTTCTCGTTTATCCTTATCCATAACTTAAATAATGCAATTATTCAAAAATTAACCAATCCTATTTTACCAATGAACTTGGAAAATTCGAGAATAATTATAAGCAAACATACATTCGTCAGTTATCTAGATATTTCTGAATTGAAGAAAATTAAATCTAATTTACAAGCACAAGTCAATATTATTATTGAAAGAAAAATTTTTACTGATATGTCAGATAAACTAATAAAACAAGCACAATCACTGTTATTTCAAAATGATCATTTATTAGAAACTATTTTCCCTAGCATGAGAAATTTCTTATTCAAAGGAATTTATGTCAAAAACAAATCATAGCCTTTTTCAAATCAAATCAAACATCTTAACTATAAAGAGTTTAATCGATAAATACCAGGATAGCATAAATGAAATCAATACTTTGTAATTAATTATTAATTGCCTAATAACTTTACAGACTCAATTAATTGAAATTGTTAATGCTATGATATTTGCTACTCTTAATAAAATACATCCAACTTTGCTCTCTATTGAAAATTTGAACATTATAATAAATAAAATGCAAGACTTATACTCACTAAATCAAAATACTCAATTCAAAAGTAAACACAGGTAGTATATGTTTTTTGGTATTCAGCTATTATATAAAGACGAGAGAATAATTTTTTTAATTCATTGTCCAATTTTAATGACTACTCCGTTTAAAACATTTTTTTGTATCCTGTTCCTATCCAGAATAAAATAATTCCCCCTCAAAAACCATATCTTATCCTTAATGAGAAAAATGAACTCTATCAAAATCAAGAAGAACTGTGTGAAAAGATCGAAGATACCTTTTATTGCCATAACCATCTTCAAGCCGAAGAAGATTGCATATTCTATATTATTTTGAAGAATGAAGCCAAATACTGTTCTACTGTGTCTGTCCATGTAGAAAAGATCATTGCAAATCAAATTTCTCCCCAAAATATTTTGTTAACTACACCTTCCTACGCAATAATTACGGAAGGATGTTTCATAGAAAAACATCAAGAACTTCAACCTGGAAGTTACCTAATAACAATTCCTGAAAAATGTCATTATACAATAGTATAATGATTGATTAATAAATCAAGAACAGTTTTCTTCCGAAAATGAAGATCTTTTGCCTGTTACAATCATTGAACTTCCACCACTGGATGTATCCAAGCTGAAAGGACGATCAAATAAAATCAAATTTAATAGCATGGATATTGAAGAGCTTTCTCATCACCCTTATCCAATCAAACTGCTTAGAAGGAAGAAACATCCGAATGAGGTCTCTTCTCTTAATGATGATCAACCCAGCCAACCATTGAGGCGACATAGACATTGAGGCGACCCTGTGTTAACTGACCTACACCATAAGTGATAAAGTGCGGTAGAAGTGCTGACAAAGATTACCGTACCGTATATTATCAGTAACCTTATGTTAATTCCAGAAATTATCTATTGTTTAATGTACCTATTGCACGAGGCAATCTAGTAATTTGTATTACGTATATTTCATGTATCTTTTTTAGCTTCAGTTCAGTTCAGTCTTAATCAAGTCAAAACACTGTTAAAGATTTGAGCTAATTCTGTTTTGTTCTTATTAAAATACCTGCTGTTAGTTAAATAAAACACAATTAGAAAGAACGAATATCTTTTTTTGGGTAATTATTTTAATTAACAAGAGTAAAAGCTGAGTCCAAAACCAACCAAAGAAGCGGAGGGCTTCTTCGAACCAAGAACTGCAAGAAGCTCAACGTCACTAACGTGAATTTAATTGAACCTAAGCAGTCTTTAAATAAATCTCTCAACCGTATTTTAAAATTAAATTTTGGCAACTTAGGCACAGCTTTTCCAATCAACACAGACACTCGCCTTCATGGGCATTCTTTAAAACTTAAGAAGGACAAGACAACATTTTCTGTGCAACAGAGGTGTTTTCGACACCTGAAATTCACTAGCTCAGAACATAGTGGATTCGTCAACAGTTTACTTGTTCAAAAATAGAATTGATAGTTATCTATAACAATTAGATTCATTTATGTGGATGCAAAATTTTAGTTTTCTTTTTGTACTTTACATTAGGATAATATGTGTTACTTCATCTTTTTTGAGCAAAATAGGACAATATGCTGCTCTTCTATAATTTAAAATCTTTTGGAACAAAAAATGAAATTATCCATAATAATACGGACTTAAAAATGGTGGAAAGAAAATGTTTTTCAACTTATACTGTATAAATTGGAAAGTTTCGATTATAGAAATTGCGGTTGGAGGTTGTTAGAAATAATCGGACTACGTGTATATTAATAATTATTCGCTTATTCCGGCGAGCTTGTTAACGTTTGCTGAGATGTCAAAATATATTAAAAATAAAAAACATGTGTAGTTAACGTTAACAATAAGATTCTTTATTGTATTCTTTGGGGTATAGCCAGTCTGCTTTACATCCAGCTAAAAAGACCGATTGCATTAAGGGATATTCCAAAATTATAACGAATTAATGATCTATGTATAAACGTCAACTCTGTTGATAAACGGAAAGTCCTGCCGGTATGTTTAAGCGAAAGTACTACTGACCGTGTAATCAGTTTGATTATGATTCTTACAAAAGCCGGCGGACTCTGACGACGATGATGATGTGAACAAGCAGTTTACCACTTGGCGTGGATCAAAACTATGTCCCGTCTGTTATCTAAATAACTATCAAAATATGCATATAAAACGTTTATATACAATCATTGTCTTAATTATTTCAGTATACAAGACCCTTTGGACGACCATTCAAAATATTGTAATTCTGGGACAAATACATGCAAAATTGAGTTACCAGTTTTTAAATTTTAAGAATTATTGTTTTAAAAAGAGTGCCGTTTGCCGTGTATGCGGATTTTGAATGTATTTTGGAGTCCTGTAGTGATGATTAAAATCAAAATTTAAATACTCAACGGGTACAAAAGCATACAACCTTTAGTGTTGCGTACTATCTAAAAATGCTTCTACTATGACAGCGTTTCTCGTTTCAACATATACCGAGGTAAAGATGTAAAAATACCAGAGTCAAGCTTCAATTTATTGACTCATTTCTATTCATGTCAGATAAAATCGAGAAATTAGCCTCCTGCCTCGATGATAATCAAAAACAAATTACAAATAAATATAAAAAAAAATATCTTAAAATAAAAATGTGATGAAGAGAAAAAAAATAAAAGAAATATTTAATAATAATAAAAATCATTTTATTTATTTATAAATTCAAATAAAATAATATAAAAAATAAAATGATAAAAATATAATAATAATATAAAATAAATTATTTTTTGTTCCTCTCCTCAGTGAGGCAGCTGTGGGCTTCTGGGAGCCTCCTGTAGAGCTCCTAGAAATAATGAGAGAGCATTTCTTAGATATTTTAATATTTGAAATGAAACATACCTGTAATAATTTTCTTTATTGGAATCAAAGGAGGAGGAGGCCTATCTCTGAATGAAATGCATTGAATTTAATAATATTACAGTTTATTAATAATTAAAAATATAATTACAATCATCAAGCTTATCTCTATTAACTAATATACCAATTATATAATGAAAAAACATTGAATCTAGTGCATCTAAGATTATTAATACTATGATTATTACAATGATAATCTAAGCTAGATAACATTAAATCCTTTATTCTACTACAACCATACGTCCATAATAACACTATTAGGTAAATATTGCTCCAACCATCTCTGTTTTTGAAGTCCCTTCACTAGTATCGTAGACTCTTCTAAAACACTATCGGCTGTGAAGTTTTGAATTACATGATATGATAAATTCATCTAAGGCCATGCAAGTGCCTTACATTCCAGCTGACTTGATCTCTTACATTCCTACTGAAATGCCTATAGAGAATTTTAGTTCTGATTATCCTAGCCACGCAGGATTTATTCCGAACATTAAAAATAAATATTTCTTTACACATGAAATGTATTTCATGTTTGTAGTGAAAGCATTGTATATATCGATTAACATAGCAGTTAATAAGTTCGCACTATGCTAGTAAGCGGGTTATAGTTCACAATCCTGTCGTGAATTATAAGACAATAGGCTGCAGTATCCTTAGGGATAGTCCCGCTAGTAATAAATTCCAGTCTAATGTCCAATGTCTAATGTCTAATTCCAGTCTAGTATCCTAGGTGTTTGAAGATATATTTACTTAGAAAAGGCCCGCTCTCCTTCTGCTGGTAGGTCTATTGAAATTGAGCATACATATCATACAGAGTGGCATAACAATACTTTGTAGCGTTCAAGTTATCGTACGGGTGCGAGTCAGAATTTAGGAAGACCTTGAAACTGGTTAGATTGCAATGATCAAACTGACTCATCGCTTTAGTAATGTTATTTTTACGGGTCGGGTTACGTGAAACCCAAATATGATGAACTGTATGCGTATGAGTCTCAGCAAGCAAAGGATATTTGTGCAGCTCCCAGCTGCGGAAAGGTACAGTCAAGTTAACGATAATTTTTTGGATGTATTCACCGAATTCCATGCATATCCTTACAGGGATATACCGGGTGTTCTCTTTAAGACTTTCAGTGTTTATATCTCAGAAACCATCATAGTCAGCGCGACGAAATTTAGTATACAGACTAGATGGCGCGTAGAATCTGATGATAACATCAATTCTTATACAGGGTGTTCCATTTTTTCAGGAAATCGATTTAATTTTGATTTTTTGGTACTCAACCCCGCTAAAACTTATGTTTAAATTGAAATATATTTAATTATGAACACATTCTGAAAAATAAACATTCAAAAATTTAACATAGAGCAACGCCTCCAAAAGTGCCCAAATGTTTTTTCATGTAAAATGTATAGCTTTGAGCCAGATTTACACAGAAGAAACTAACATCGGTAAACGTCAATACTATGAATTGTCATTTAATTTTCAAATATTAATGGCATAAAGTATTTTATTACACATAAATAACGCTAAACAATGTATTGAATGCAATTTACGTATACACAATGGTGTTATTGAGACTTGTCGATAAAAATTTAGACTTAAGTTGAGACTTTTGGAGCATTGAATTTGCTGCGGCTGCGCAGTCTTCCGTTACAGCTCCGTTCAGCGTGAATATTGTGTAAAATAGCTGTGGATATTTTTAAATTGTTCCATGTAATGTAATAAAGCTTCAGTAAATTATTTTTTATCACAAAATAATTTACAAAAGTGTGTAAGTACCTAATATTCCTTTTTTCCAACTGCTGTAATAATTATTGATTACTCGGACACCAAAAAAATAAGCAAAAAATTTCACACAGACATTTTCTTAGAATTAATTTAAAACATGGAATGATGGTTATAAAGAAGTCCCTAACTCACTTTGAAGACGATTCTATAAGACTTTAAATTCAGTTGTCTGTTGTGGGCTTTAAAATTTCTAAACGAATAAAATTAAGAAAAATAAACTAATTTCATAATTCTATGTACACTACGAAAATATATCTTTGGAATATCTTAAAAATGATTAAAGCTAACTGTTGTTACAATATACATAACGTAACGTAATAAGGAACAATGAAATGGCAAAATTCGTTTCTAATCGTACATGCATGACCATCCCTTAGACTGAACGGTGCTTTTTAAAAGAAATTAGTATACAGAACAACTATTTAATATAAAACCAGATGTAATAATGTAGATACTTAATGTAATTTTATTTTATTGTTAATTAATCCAGAAAGTACCTATAACATAGTCATTTAAAACTAGACAATAATTTGTAATTATTGGTTTTATCTTTTAGGTATGTGTGTAGTGCCACAAATTACATTTAAACAAAACGATTCGTAACATAGGACACCAAACAGAATGAACGAAAAATATCACACAGACATTTTCTTAGAATTAATTCTAAACATGGGATGATGATCAGATTCTACGCGCCATCTAGTGTCTGCATACCAAATTTAGTCGCGCTAGCTATGACGGTGTCTGAGATATAAGCACTGAAAGTCTTAGAGGGAACACCCGGTATACGTCGAAATTACCGTGGCAATCGGTATAGTAATTGTCGACTTCAACCGGTATTCTGCAACTTGATGCTCTCGTTCTGATTAACAGTCATCAGTATCACATAGTTTCTCGTATCAGATTTCATCGAACAGCAGCAAAATATCCATCTTGTCGAACTTAGCCGTCGCCGAAACCATCCCTAATAGCACAAGGACGTCCTATGAACATTCAAAGGATGTCCAAAGTCGGGAGCTCGGACATCCAATGGACGTCCGTTTTTTGTTCGATAGACGTCCATTGGAAGTCCCACGGGCGCACAAATGTCACAACTTCGTGCAACCCAGGGACGTCCACTACTGTACCACTTTCGGACCCACAGATGTCCGCCTCTGTACCAAATTTGTGCTACCCATGGATGTTCTGTTCTGGACATTTAATGGAGATCTGCATTGAAATTATAGAAATACTTTTTGGAAAATTTATTGTTTTTCTAATTATTACATGAATAACAAATACATAAATAATTAAGAGATACAAATAAAACAACTACTTATGTAACAAGTAACAAGAACAAAACCATATAATTACATTACTTAACCTAGAATAGCTAAAGAGGAGAAAATGATAGAATTTACCATTATTTGTGAGTATATTATACTTCTGTTTAGTTTATGTTCTATGGTTGACCCCCAACTAAAATTTCTGTACCTACTGTCATTACGTTTAGTCTGTCTAAAAAGTAGTTGATGTAAAATTGTCGAAGTCTATTAATAAATACATAAAACAAACATGTTTTAAGTTGTTGCTAGTAAATAGTACCCCGAGCAGTACCCATATCTTTTATCAGGTTATGGGCCCAGATATACGCAGACAGTAGTGAAAAACGTTCAGCAATCTATGTCGTTTTTTCGTGGACAAAAAAAAAAGTAAACAAAAATGGCTACTGGATATTCAGGTACTATTGCTGTGCCGGTGTTGGAGGCAAATAACTTTAATAATTGGTGGTTCCGTATACAAATACTCCTAAAAAGGGATAAGTGTATTGATGCTATTACTACCGAGCTCAGTGAAACCACAAACCAGCAAGAAATGTCAGCATGGGAACAAAAGGATGCAAAAGCACAGTCCATAATTGTACAAGGACTTTCAGATAAACACCTAGATATGATTAAGGAATGCCAAAATGCAAATCCCAGGTAGATGCTCTCAAAGAAGTATTTGCTCGTTCAAGTTCGTTTACAAAACTAGCTCTATGGAGGCAGTTAAATAATCTCAAACATGCCCCAGGCGACCGATTGGAAGATCATTCTGTTAAATTTGATGCTATTATAAGGCAGCTTAAAGAGCATGTAACAGATTTTAAAGAAGATGACAAAATATGTCAGTTATTTTTAACATTACCGTCCAAATTCGACATGGTTGTCACAGCATTGGAAACCGTAGACAAAGTGCAACTGGATTATGTAAAGGCAAGGTTATTAGATGAAGAGTTAAAACTAACATCGAAAGAAAGTCAAGGTAAATTTGAAGCAAGCTTTCAAGCCCAAAATAGAGCATGTTACAGGTGTGGCAGCTTGACAAATTTTATAGGGAAGTGCCCAAAAAAGGGCAACAATTTTAGATCTCGAGGACATAGAGGTGGTTTTAATAATCAAAGACAACAAGGCTATGAGAATAGGCAACAAGCAAATGCAGCAGAAAGTAAAAGTAAGAATTCAGAAATACAATTATATGCAGCCAATTTATGCAATGATAAAGAAGGAAAGTTGACTTTTGTGTTAGATTCGGGAGCCAGCAATCATTTCGTTATTGAGAATTTAGAGAAGAATTTGACCAACATAAAAACATTGCCAAATACTCTTTCTATTCATATTGCTAATGGGGACATTTTAAGAAGCAACAAGAAAGGAACATTAAAGTTTATGTGCCAAGGTCACAAAGTGTCCATCGAAGCTATAATAGTGCCTAACATGAAGCATAATTTGCTATCCGCCTCAAAATTAACAGATAAAGGTTGCAAAATAATTATGGAAAGAAACAAATTGGAAATAAGTGGACAGAACTTTAAGCTATTCTGTGCATTCGCAAGTGGCTTGTATATTTTAACAGCAGATAGGATTTTGACAAATACAATCGAAAGTACCAATGAATTCAGCAACGTTGCAAACGAATTGTGGCGTAGGAGGTTTGGACATCCTGGAAAAGAAGTTCTTATGGATCTAGGATTGCCCACTAGTGACAAAATTTGTTCTACTTGCATTGAAGGTAAAGGAACTCGATTACCATTCAAAGACAGTGAAAAAAGAAGTAAAGACATTGGTGATTTAATTCATAGTGACGTTTGTGGCCCATTTAATCCTGTATCGTTCGATGGGTCAAAGTATTTCCAAACAATTATTGACGATCACTCACATTTTCTGATAGTAAAAACTTTGCAATCAAAAGACGAAGCTGAAAATAACCTAATTGACTATATACAAGAATTTAAAACACAGAAAGGTCATAAAATAAAAGCAGTACGACTAGATAATGGTGGAGAGTTTACTTCAAGTTTTTTTAAAAATTATTGTAAGAAAAATGGCATAATTTTAGAATACACAACACCATATACACCACAATCCAATGGGACAGCAGAAAGAATGAACAGGACATTATTAAATAAAATTAGGACAAAAATTATTGATTCAGGAATACCCAAATATTTATGGTCCGAAGCTTTAAAGTGCTCGGTATATGAGCTTAATCGTTTACCTACAAAAGGTTTATCAAAAGGAGCTACACCAGCACAAATTTGGCATGGTAGAAGTGACCACTCAAAATTGAGAATATTTATAAGTCGTGCCTGGTATACGGTGTTGCCAAAAGGCAATAAATTAGAACAAAGAGCTAGAAAAGCAGTTTTTGTCGGTTACTGTGGTGGTGGTTATAGGCTATGATTACCGGAAGAACGAAAAATAATAAGATCAAGAGATGTTAAAGTTGATGAAAGCATCATGGAATACAAAAACATAGAGAAAACAAAAGAAGTTACAGAAGCTCAGCCACGTCAAGGAAAAATTGAAATTGAAGAAGAAGAAAACGAAGAGAATATGCACGAAATTGAAAACAATCCTGAAAATGAATCAAACTCTAGTAGTGACAGTGAAAGTTCAAGTTCAAATGCAGAGAACAATGAAACAAGGCTTCATGAACAAAGAATGTCAAGGTATGGTAGATCAGTAGCATTACCTAAAAATTTAGAAGATTATGAAATTTACACTGCCTATTGCTTGTTGACCAAGACGAACCAAGAACCTAAAAATTTTATAGAAGCCAATAAATTACCTGATTGGCAAGAAGCAATAAACAAAGAACTGAAAGCTCACGAAAAATTGCAAACTTGGCAACATGCAGAATTACCTAAAGGTCAAGTTGCTATAGACACTAGGTGGATCTTTAAAATTAAAGATGATGGGACTAAAAAGGCCAGATTAGTGGCAAAAGGATTTCAAGTGCCCTACAATAATGGCGATGAATTTTGTTATGCTCCAGTTTGTAGACTGTCAACAATAAGACTACTATTCTCAGTTTCTATGCAAAAAGACTGGAAACTATATCAAATAGATGTTCCAACTGCATTTTTGAATGGACTTTTGGATACAGATGTTTTTATTAATATCCCAGAAGGCTTAAAAACTAGTGTCTCAAACTAAATCGTGCGTTATACGGACTGAGAAGTGCACCGAAATGTTGGAACATTAAATTTAATCAAGTCATGGAAAAATTAAACTTTCAGAGGTCGAACTATGATTATTGTTTATATTTCAAAGATGACGTCTACTTAGTATTATTTGTGGACGATGGTTTAATTATAGGACCAGAAAACCAAGTACAAGATCTTTTGGAAAATCTCCACAATGAATTTAAAACTAAAAATATGACTAAAGTGAAAAGATTTCTTGGAATGGAGATTAATGAAACAAACAAGGGATTGAAAATTACACAACGTGACATGATATTAAGACTTCTTAAGGAATTTAATATGGAAGAGACTAGAAATGTGGCTACACCTATTGAGGTTAATTTCAATGTACAAGAAGATGAACCGATTATTGACAATGTGCCCTACCGAAGACTAATATCTAGTCTAATGTATTTGTCTTTAGTCAGTCGACCAGACATTTCATACAGTGTTGCCTACTTGAGCAGATTTTTGGATAAACCAAGAAAAACTACATGGGAAGCTGGTAAGAGAATCCTCCGTTACCTTAACTACACCAAAGATCATGGTTTATTGTTTCAAAAGGGGAATATGAATGAGTTAATTGGTTAGTGTGATGCAGATTGGGGAGACGATCGTGAAACCAGAAAAAGCGTTAGTGGTTTTGTATGTTTTCATGCCAAAAATCCCATTGCATGGCATTCACGAAAACAGTCATGTGTAGCTCAATCTTCAATGGAAGCAGAATATATCTCAGCCGGAATTGCATCTCAAGAATTGATGAACAGCAAAGGACTTTAAGTGATTTCAATATTTGTGAACCAGTGGTACTAAAAATTGACAATGTAAGTGCAATTTCTTTGGTTAAAAATTTTGAAAACTCCAAGCGTGCTAAACATATCGATATTAAGTATCATTTCATAAAAGATTTGTGTTTACGAAAGGAAATTATTTTAGAATATGTTCCCTCAAATAAAAATGTATCGGATATGTTTACTAAGGCGTTGGATAAAGAAAAGTTCATAAGATTTAGAACAAGTATCTTAAGTATGTGATTTGTTTGTAGCAATTTAAATATTTTTTTTGGCATGGTTAGAACCGTTAAAACATTTAAATTGAAAAGGGGTGATAGAATTTACCATTATTTGTGAGTATATTATACTTCTGTTTAGTTTATGTTCTATGGTTGACCTCCAACTAAAATTTCTGTATCTACTGTCATTACGTTTAGTCTGTCTAAAAAGTAGTTGATGTAAAATTGTCGAAGTCTATTAATAAATACATAAAACAAACATGTTTTAAGTTGTTGCTAGTAAATAGTACCCCGAGCAGTACCCATATCTTTTATCAGAAAACTCAACAACTAGAGTGGAAATGAGAACTTCTTTATCTAAAAACGAAAACGAGTGTTGTAGGTTGTTAGTACATAATTATACTGTGACATAATTGTCTACATAAAGATGTTATGAATTTAGCCTAGCCAACAAACAATTCAATTATTTATAAATAGACTAATAGTAGAACATACAAATTTACTTACAAAATGTGATTTATATTGCTTCGGTTTTTTAATTTATTCTTCTATATTGTTTACTCATCAACGTTTGTCACTTTATCAGCGTCACCAAAGGGAACAGAACACTTTAGAGGTTAGCGTTAGCGTTACATCTGTGTAAATTTTGCTTAAACTACTAATATCAGATCTCTTATTTAAATTGGTTTTTTCACAATTAATATGTACTATTTCTAAAAAAGTTATTTTCAATACATTTTATTCATTGTCCAAAACAGTGACATTATCATAATTCATCCGATCATCTGATTGAACCACATGCTCAGACGACCCGCATGATTTCTTGTTAAGTCTACAGTCACTCTTATGTGACGTAGTACGCCCTTTTAAGGACCTTGACGTTTGACCTATATAAAATTTATTATAAATAAAGCACGGAATTTTATAAACAACGTTTACATTTCAAGAAGTGTAACTGGAGATTTAATTTTGGAAAATAATAATAATAATAGTTTTAATATTTTTGTTAGCGAAACGTATTATCAAATTTTTAAAAATATTAATTAATAAATGCAAATAAGGTAAAGATTTATAGAAAATTAGAGGATTCTCAACATTAGATATAACATTATTGTAATTATTATTTGTGGAAGGAGCAGAGACCCTGGAAGGTATACTATTATTATCCTCTTTTCTAGGCATGACTGTTCTACGTGGCCCAAATAATATTTTGCTCACTAAATGGTATAGGAAACCGATGAGTAGTGGTTGATACCTGAATTTCCACTCATATCACAATTATAAAATGAAGGAGAACATAATGAATATAAATGTATTCATTTCACCTTTGTGATGTACAGAAATTAAAAATATCCACGAAAATGTTTCGTCTTACCTCTAGGTAGGAACCTAGAAAATAAAGTGCTGTTATGAAAGCAGGTTGACATACACAGTTACGTTAATCATTGATTAAAAGATTCCATAAGATACTGAAGAAGCCATATGCCAAGATTAATTAATATGCGTGCGACAGATATATGATAGACGAGGAAAATTTTGATAGAAAACATTAGACATTACATTTTGCCATAAATAAGGACATACCTAACTTTCTATATTTGGTTTAATTATTTAATAAAATTAAAGTGCGTGGAATGTGTAAGTTAACGTGAAGTGAACTAAATAAAAATGTGAATAATGCAAGTATGACGGAAATTAAAGTGTATTAAATTGTTATTGTTTGTATTATTATACAATACAGCAAGTACTACTTGTGTTTAATAATTGTATAACAAAATTAACATGTCTAAAACATACATTTCAATGAAAACTATTAATATTCAGTTTTTAAATAAGGTAGATATAATTTTAAGTATGAAATGATAGGTAATATAAAAAAGTCCCCTAACTTACTTCAAGACTATTCTACAAGGAAATAATTTTCAAAAATGTTACACATGATTAAATGAATGTTTTTTTGTATTTTATTATAGTTATTATTCAGTTGTAATCAGCATAATTTCAATTAAAAAGTAATACGTACCTACATAGTGGTTTATTTTTTTATTAGTGACTAGACTCTTCATCTTTAAGTATTCATTGTTTCTTAAGCACTTCTGTTTAATAATTTAACAAATACAAATTTTAATTTATTAACAATAAAATAAAATTACAAATAAATTAAAAGTATCGAAGTACTTACATAGATTTAATTGATTTTATATTAAGCAGTTGTTCTGTATTCTAATACAGCAGTATTTAGGACAACTTGGGTGTCTCGCTTAAACTTGGAACAAGCCTGCAACGTGTCTACCGTTCGACCGATTTCAATAAACTTTTTTTTGTTGGATACAGCTTCAAAAATTCTATCTTGGACATATCTGGTGTTCTCTAAAATTCGAAACCGAAGAGATTATTTGATTCGAATAATTCCTACGAATTCTTTATCAGGACCCCAGAACACCCTACCAACCAAATTTTCGTTGACGCATTAGTAGAATAGCTATGCAGATTCTGGTCCACAATTCAAGATGACGACTGGAGCAGGATCGGCATAGCTTTCAGCCGTCTACGTCACATTGTTTGGGAGGGGTTACAAGTGTGTAGATAGATGACGCTAGGCTACTTTAATAATAATAATCGTATTATACTCGTGCTGAGCGAAAGTGTTTAACACTTGAAGTTTATTGTTTAATCGATTTTCTTCTGATACAATGAGTGGTCAAAAGCGGGTTGTGTTTAACTTAGACAATAATAAAACCATTATACTTATGGATCCTGATGGTTGGTTTGAAAAAGCAAGAAAATCAGATTGGATTCAGATGGCTAGAGATAGAGCTCGCTTTCAAAGAAGAATCATTTTTTATAAGTAGTGTTTTAGATAATAATCATCGATCACGTATTTACTATGAAAGGTTTTGTTGCATGTCCATTACTATAAAATATAGTTTTATTTTCATCACTGTATATTATTTTGAGGATACCTAATCTGTTTAGTGTATGGGCTGTTATGAAAGTATGTGACGCTCAGTTATTTCAATTATTATCAAAATAGAATCGTGCTGAGTGTTATTAATTGCAATATACCTGTTCCAGTAAAGTATAAGTGCATCAAATGTGGTGGAGATTGCGACCTGCCAAACAGAAAATGTTTCACATGTGAAACTAAGGATTATTTTGAGGGTGCTGATGGATCAGAACATGTTCCTAGTTTTTACTTTGATAAAAGTGATTCCAAGTGACTGTTGTTGGTTGTGTTAATTGAAGAATATCTGCATCTTACTTAATTTCATTATTTTTTATTATTTAACAATTAAACACAGTGAGGTTTTAAAATATGTTATTTATTAAAACAATTGAATACAATTCAATTTAGCCTCTTTCTCTTCCACGTCTGCAGTTGGTGTGGTTCCTCTTCTTGTTAACAGTGCTCTGTTGTCTATCAGCGATATTTTCTCGCTCTCCATCATTGTTGTTTATCCCATGAAGCCCTTATTGATATTTTGTTGCTGATACAGGCTGCGTCTACTATTTTATCAAATGGTTTTCCAACCGATGTCGTAAGACACGATGGACAATTGACAAAATCTGTAACGAATATATACAGAGAAATTTGAATTAAAATTAAGAAATATATGTATTACTTACCACTGTGTTCCATATTAACAAGAAAGTATATTTTAGTATGTTGAAATAATGATACAGTTATTTATTTGATGGGGGATATATACAGCTAACAGATACAACTTATTAGCTTCTCTACTATAAAAAGTAGGAGAGTAAATTATAATTCAAAATGTAAGATGGAGGGGGTACTAGAGAAATATGGGTGGGTGGTGTAACGTTCATAATTTAGCAGGCATTATTTCTTTATTATTACTTAACTTTATTCTAATATTTTTGTTGAATATTATTTCGAGTTACCTGGTATACTAAGATTTTAGATTTATATTTTAGGCATGATCAGTAGGCAACCAAATATTCGTGTTTTACAGACAATTTTTGTGTACAACTATCGTTTAGATTTATCAGACCTGATATGAACGGAAGGGGAAAAAAATCGTACAAATAAGAAATGTTCACTACTATGGTAATGTTAGGTATTATTACTTTAAAGATTTTTCTTAAATTTACTTGTGAAAAATTCAAATTATCTTCCTTATTATAAAGCGATCTCATTGGCCATTCCCATTTAAATATCTGTCAATTTTAAATCCTTAATTCTGTAGTTAGGACAGCGTTTTAAATTGCCTAACTTCTACTGTAACTCTCAAATATAGTCAAATATCATGTAAGGTTTATGTTGTGACAATTTTTGCCGTAATACGTCTAAATAGATTCCCGCCAACTTTTTTCGGGTAGATTTTGGAGGGAATCGTGGTTCTAGAACGTCTTCTTGGGTGTGTGCTCGGCTCGGCAAACATTAATATATTGTCGCCGTGCTATGTTATGATTTCTATTATAATATTGTTGCTATTTTACAACATCATGCGTATGAATTTTGTCTATAATTAAATAACATACTAGTATTTCATATTCTAATATTTTATATATATTTGTTATACTTATCGTAATATTATTATCTATATAGTGGAAAATTTCGAATAATTAGGTTTGTACCTAATAAAATTAGTTATAAGTTTTATTATTAATTTTACAGTGATATAATTCCACTGTTATATTGTTCACCAAACGTGATCACGTGCGGCTGGCGTTATTTTCTTGACGTATTATTATTATTATTTTTTTTTTATTAGAAGAGTTTATCTCTTTTAAAAATAGCTTAGAATAAAAATAGTTATTAGCATATTCAGATAAGTGTATCATACCGGGAGGAATCAAATTGAAAAGTTCCATCAATTATTATTGTTATTGTCTAATGTTTTTTTTTATTAAATAGTTATCTCTAAAAATATTTCATTCGTACTGATAGTCCAACACTATATCGGGTAGATAAATAATTTGAAAGAAATATATGTGTAACTATTCATTTTTTTATAGAAAAAACTCACGTTGCGGTCCCGCTAGTATATTCTGCTATTCTGGATATATATATATATATATATATTTTTTTTTTCTTGTTTGCGATAATTAGAATTTAGTAACCGGATTCTAACTCGTTTTGAAACGTAAGGTAAATGGTTACTGGCGCCCATAAATTACTGGTCCAATTAATTTTACCACACGACCAGCTCCGACTGTGGTTAGCCCAGCGTTTCAGTGCTCCTGACCACCAAGGACCAACAATTAACATCGAAGTGGTTCCTGACCGCTCCTTAAGCAAAAGAGAAGGTAGCAGTGGGTCTACTATATTCATTTATATTCAACATGGATCTGCAAAAGTTGAACAAGGCAACTTCATATAAAGAAATGAAGAATGTTAAAGATTTAGAAATAAATCAAAAGTTTAAAATAGTGAAACTGAGGTTTAGTAAAACCAAATATGGTGGCAGTATTGTGGATTAAACTGTATATCTGGTTAGTAAAGGAAAAATTGGTTTAACAACGGACATTACATATCCAAGACGATGCATGAAGAATTCATAAAAGGATTGTTAATATCTTATATTGACATGTATTTGTCTACAGGTCTTATATTCCAGATCAATGTGTTATTATACCTAGTTATAAAATAAATATGTTTGTATCGAATTAACAATTTTATTATTCTACCTCGTACATATACTATAAATAAATCCTTGTATACTATATCTTCTGCTCCAGTGTATTACCGAAGCATGAAAAATTAATAAAACGAATATTAATATTTTATATTGATATACATTTGAAGGAAACCTTTGTCTACAAGTCTTATATTTCAGGTGAATGTTTTATTGTATCTAGTTAGAAAATAAAAATATTTTTATTGAATTAGCAATTTCATTATTCTACCCCGTACATATACTATAAAATACATGAAACAGTGAATGTTTTGTCATAGTTTTTCTCCTGAAACTTGATCGAACCTTGTATCTAACATTTTACACATATATTGTTATTATTATTTTATATAAAAAATGTAACAAATTACTGGAAATAAGTCGTAACCTTTCTATCGGACCGTTTTTGTTGTAAGCGTGACCATAGACTTAAACAAGACATTTGCGTTTAGCATTGGTTACTTAAAAAATCTATAAAACACTGCAACAATAACCACCCCAACATTTTGGCATCTCATTTAGTTTAAAATTTTTTACTAGGTAATATATATTTTTAAATTTTTTAATATTTAAAATATAAACTATAATCCATTGCATTAATAATATTTTATATGGTGAAAAGCTGCTATGTAGCACATATTTTACTTTAATGTTCACAAGAAAATATATTTATAATTAAAAAAAAATAAATTTGTTATTTTACTTGTAATCAAAAACTAAATAATTTCAAAAAATGCTTTATTATTTAGTAGATATTCAGGTTTGAATTGGTAAAGAAAACAAATGAATAAATAATAATACTATGTAATTTTTAAAAACTATACTACAATATTTATAATTAAAAAAAAACACAAAATATAATATAAACATATACAAAAAGAAGATTAAAAAGTAAAAATTAATTTAATGAAATTAATAATTAATTATTAATTTCATTAAACTTTGCCGCGATGGCCTCATATTTTTTTCGCGTCTCGTTACCAGAACGCTCCCTCTTATCGAGGGAGCGTTCTTGCTCATCAAGAAGACGAATCTGTTCTCTATGTACCCTCAGCGATTTTCTTTCTCCCTTGAGACGCGATATCAGGTCATCGCTGTTTTTAATTTTCTTTTTTATGGCAGACATCTTTCCATCCATCCGTTGACGGAATTCTGCTCTTCGCTGCAGTTCTTCGTTTATTGCTCTTATCCAGTCTTCGGAATCCGATGAGGAACAACAGGTGGAGGGCGTCGGCGACAGCGAGCGAACGGGTGACGAAGGCTGCCTAATATGTTTACGAACCAAATCCAAATCTTTGCCTCTGCAACAAAAAATAACAGATAATAATTCATACATTTTTTCGATGATGTTTTCAGACTTTTTTAAAATTATTTTTTGAATATTTACCTAGAAGGAAGTGCAGGAATTTCTCGCGGTGGATTTTGGAATACATCAGCGTCATCCTCTTGCTCATAACACTTTCTTTTAGCAGCCACCTTCGATGGACTTGGACTTGGCTTGGTCGAAGCTTCCAGGTAGCTAATCGCCTTCACCGCCAAATTTAGTTCCTCTGATATTCTGTAAAAAAACGAGAAAATAGTTTAACAAAACGTAGAAAAACATTGGAAAAAAACTTATGCCTCATTTATGGCTTCGTCTAAATCAGGATTCTGCTGTTGTTGCTGATAGGTCTCCTGCAACTCGAGACGGGCCTCTTCGGATAAATATAAAGTCATTGTTGAAACAGTATAAAAATTAATTGATGAATTGATGTTAACACTATTTGTTACCTACTAATAGGTTTGTATAAGAATGAATATATGTAACAAATGCAGCATGCTTATATATCAAATTGTTGCAACTTACACAGTAATATCAACATCCGATGAATTCCGTTGAACTGTACAGGTCACTAACTTTCTGGTGTCAGATAAAATTCAATTTCATACTTGTTCTTTGAGAATTGTAATCCGACACTATTTCCTGCTGAGTTAACAAAAAATGTAATTTGACACCATTTTCTGCTGAATCAGCAAACCATGTAATTTGACACTGCGTTTTGTAATTGGACACCGTGTTTTGAAATATTTGACACCGCGTTTTGTAATTTGATACCGTGTTTTGAAATTTGACACCACGTTTTAAAATTTGACACCTTATTTTGAAATTTGACGCCGTGTTTTGAAGTTTGACACCTTTGTTTTGTAATTTGACACCGCGTTTTGTAATTTGACACCGCGTTTTGAAATTTGACACCTTATTTTGAAATTCGACACCGTGTTTTGAAATTTCACACCCTGCTTTGTAATTTTACATCTTTGTTTTGAAATTTGACACTGTGTTTTGTAATTTAACACCGCGTTTTGAAATTTGACACCTTATTTTGAAATTTGACACCGTGTTTTGAAATTTGACACCCTGCTTTGTAATTTGACAGCTTTGTTTTGAAATTTGACACCTTTATTTTGAAATTTGACACCGCGTTTTGTAATTTGACACCGTGTTTTGAAATTAGACCCCGCGTTTTGTAATTTGACACCGCGTTTAAAAATTAAATACCTTATTTTGAAATTTGACACCGCGTTTTGAAATTTGACACCGTGTTTTGCAATTTGACGCCATTGTTTTGTAATTTGACACCGTGTTTTGAAATTTGACACCTTATTTTGTAATTTGATACCTTTGTTTTGAAATTTGACACCGTGTCTTGTAATTTGATACCCTTGTTTTGAAGGTTGACACCGTGCTTTGTAATTTGACACCCTTGTTTTGTAATTTGGCACCGTGTTATGTAATTTGACACCTATTTAAACAACAACAACAACATACATATAAAATTATGAATTTTAGTTTCCTTCTTTTTTAAGTCGCTTATTTTTTTATTGCATTTTTGGAAAATAATTTTGTTCTAGAATTCAAAAAGTAACATTGCAACCCCTCATCCTTATATAAAATTTTGCGCTACCCCCGATTTTCATACTAGTTGTGAAACCAAAATTATACCATAGTTCGATAGCTTTCTCTTTTCTCTTCATAATAAAAAAAATCAACTTTCTATATCTTACAGTAATCAAGTTATAACGAAAAAACTGTTTAAGGGTATTTTGTTTTTTTCACCCCTAGCCCTTAAACGTGACGTTTGATGATGAAGTTTATATAAACTGTTTTTCCCTACTCGACCTCTAATATGACTTGTTAGTATTTAAAAAAAATTCAACGATTGGTTTCATTTTTAGATTTCAGAAATTTCTTTGAAAATGTTCAAATTTTAGATGTGTATAGGATCTCTGTTATAGGTTTATTTTTGGGATAATCTGATACAGGGTCAAATCATGTAGGATATTTCTATAATAAGCAAAAA
Organism: Monochamus alternatus; assembly: GCA_037114965.1. Lineage (NCBI taxonomy): Eukaryota > Metazoa > Arthropoda > Insecta > Coleoptera > Cerambycidae > Monochamus > Monochamus alternatus. Next base: position 3,608,558 of record CM073432.1, on the reverse strand, counting down.
AATACGTGACCTTGACATACTACCTATTACGATTTCCAGAAAATAGTATTGGCCAAATTCATCTAATCTATTTAACTTTATACTATAAGCTATATACTTTAGTTTCATGTTTTAAAAAAATCAAAAAAATTTTCAAAATCCAAATTTTTTAAAAAATCATGGTTTTTTTCGAAACAGGTTTTTTCTGATCACAAATTCTGAAAGAGCACCGTCGAAAACATAAAGATACACAATTTCATATTTTCACCTTTTCTATCTAAATTACAAAAAGAGGCGTATTGGGTAGTCAACTTCCATCATGGTATTCCTGGAATGATGGCTACGAATCTCTTGAAGATCTTCAAGAAATTCTTAAGGGAGCAACCCAGATAGCTGGAATAATTTATATGAAGGGGAATCTGAAATCCTCAGGAAATATGTGGACAAACCGGTGGTTGAGCTTCTCGAACGTCCCAAATTGAAACCGATGGTTCCGGAATGTTGGCACCACAAACTGCAGCATTGCGCGTGTGCGTTAGCAAATGTATACAGTTTATATAATTTTTATTTAGAATTTGCAAAATAAAGAAATAAATTATATACTTTTTTATTTTGTTGTTTTCCCTGTAATATAGTTGTTGTATGTAGTATATTTTCTTTAAGAACATATCTTGTTCAAAATCCAAATCAAAATATACAAATAAGGTATAAATTTTTTAAAGGTTTTATTAGTTTGCCTACAAATAATAATATTGTGGTGTTATAGTTAAGAATATATCTTGTTCAAAATAAATGTGAAGAAATAAGGTATATATTTATTAAGTAATTAAGGTGTTACGTTTAACCAAATGCAAAAATGCAGAAATATGCTTCAAAATGAGCTAACGTTTCAATTTATCTGCGCAAGCTCCAGCAAGATTGCGCATATAAATAAGTCGTATTCTTTAAGAAATCACACAGTTTATATTTACACTTCTCATACTAATCTGGTATACTTGCTGCTGTTGTTGTTGTTTTCCTTGATTCAGTGCTACCGTACAGTGACATAAAGTAGACATGAATCCTGAAACCGTAACCTCTATTAGTTCTACAATTGTGAAAACTACTGAAGAAACCGTAAAATTGGTAAGAACTAAAGAAGAGATAATAAGGCAAATAAAGTTAGTAAAAGGTAATGTGAAATTGTTGGAGACGGCGATAAAAAATAGAATTCACCATCAAGAGGAGACTGAAAATCCTTTTAAGTTAGAAGGAAACTTAGCAATGTTGAAATATTATTTAGCTAAATTGCAACACTTACGATATACTTCTAGTAAAGCTGGAATAGGCTTGGAGAACAATACTGCAAAAAGCGTAGTCGAAATTTAGTTTGGCATTCGATTGATTCTTGCTTCGACGGACGAGTGTGTACAGGATTAATTGCAAATTTAAGTATCAAAGACCCATTATGATTCTTAAATAAGGCATTTCATAATTTTCAAAGAAAAATTAGATTATGTCGTCAAAAATCAATGCTTAAAGTTAATGTTGTATTAGTATGTAATTTTATTAAACTTCAAAATGGTGATATCGATATGAAAACGTTTTCTACAAAAAATCATATAATCGATATAAATACTAATTTAAAAACTTGGTACAGGGATAACGTAATCCATACTTTAACTAATAAATCAGAAGAATTTAGTGAAAAAGATTCAGGGTGGCTTATTTCAGAGGATTTGCACTTAAAAGCCAATATTAACAAATTTTCACCTACAAAAGGGGGAGCATCAACTTATGTGAGTTTACCAGGTCTTATATCACGGAAAAAAGCTGTAATAAATGTTGAAAATAACGATTCATTTTGTTTTCTGTGGGCTGTAATCTACGCTCTATATCCAGCTAAAAATAAACATCCTGAAAGAATAACAAGTTATCCTCATTTTAAAGATGTTCTAAAATATGATTCCATCGATTTTCCAATAAAACTTAATGATATAAAGAAGTTTGAAAAATTGAACCACTTCGCATGGATAAAGAGAATGTCAGTACTACTTTCAAAACAACTATCTTCTCATGGTCATAAAACTTTCATATGCTATAGGTGCTTAAATCATTTTAGTTCTGATGATTTACATAAAGGACATTTAATTTACTGCATTAACATGAATTAAGTGTGCCCTTAAATTACCAAAGGAGTCGGATAAAATTTTACATTTCAAGCATTTTAGTTACAAAGAAAGATCTTGATCTTGCCGATCTTGAAAGTATTCTTGAACCGTGTGAAACCTTAGGAGTGGAAAAGTGCAATTCAGTTAATTATCAAAAGCATACACCATTCAGTGTAGCATATTATTTGAAATGTTCATATGATAATAATTTATCAAGGCTTAAACTATATCGAGGTGATGACTGTATAAAATGGTTTATTTCAGAACTACAAGATATTGCAATGAATATTGATGGCATCCTTAAACATTCAAAAGAAATGGAAACTTTATCATTCGAACAAGAAATAAATTATGCTACCTCAACACACTGTCACATATGTACCAAACCATTTACATCGAGTGATATCAAAGTTCGTGATCATTGTCAACTCAGCTCTAAATACAGAGGTGCTGATCATCAAGATTATAATCTAACTTATCAAAACTCATTTAATATACCTGTTGTTTTTCATAATTTAAGCGGTTATGATGCAAATTTTATAATGAAACAATTGGCTACCGGTTTTGCAGGTCCAGTTCGGTTGCTACCAGTTAATAAAGAAAAATATATTTCATTTACTAAAACGGTTGAAGGTACTGTTGTACACTTACGATTCATCGACTCATTCCGCTTTATGCTTAGTAGTCTTGATAAATTATCTTCCTATTTAGAAAATGAAAAGAAAACCATTAAGGCTTATTGTAACACTGATCAAGAATTTAATTTATTAACAAGAAATGGTATTTTTCCTTAGGATTATATTGATTCGTGGAAAAAACTCACTGAGGCATGTTTACCACTAAAAGCGAATTTCTGTAGTCAATTACATGAATGATGAATGTATTAAAGATGAAGATTATCAGCATGCCCTTAATGTTTGGAAAACATTTAACATAAAAACGTTAGGTGATTCTGATTTATACTTGAAAAGTGATGTTCTCCTTCTTGCTGATATATTCGAAAATTTTCGACAAACTTGTTTATTAACATATGAATGGGATCCATTATATTTTTATACTGCTCCAGGTTCGAAAAACTTATGTTAGATATATCTCTATGATTCAAGTCAAGTATCTGTATATTTAATGTATTTTGATATAAACAATTTATATGGGGCTGCAATGTCTGAATATTTACCATATGGAGAATTTGAATTTCTGGAAGAGAATGAAATTGAAATTTTAGATAGAATAAATATTCCAGATAATGCAGAAGTTGGCTATATTTTCGATTGTGACTTAGAATATCCCACTTATCTACATCAAATTCATAGTGATCATCTACCTTTAGCTCCACAACACATGACACCACCAGTACCTTCAAGATCAAAATTAAAGAAATTATTACTAACATTGTATCCAAAAAGTAATTATAACAACATAATAACTTTTTGAAGATAATGAACACATTATGGATATTTAAAACTATATTTGAAGCATGGATTGCGTTTAAAGAAAATTAACAGGGTTCTCAGATTCAAACAAGCTGCGTGGTTGAAAATATATGTCGAGCTAAAATGATTTTTATAAGAATTTTTATAAATTGATAAATGCTGTGTACGGCAAATTAATGGAAAACGTACGGAAATATAGAGATGTCCGTATGACCACTACATGGGACGGGCGTTATGGGGCTCAAAATTATATTGCAAAACCTAATTTCCACAGTTACAGCATTTTTGATGATGTTATGATTATTGTAGAAATTAATAAATTATAAATTTTATTTAATAAACCTATATACGCAGGATTATGTGTTCTAGATATATCTAAAACCTTTCTGTATGAATTTCACTATGATTATATCTTGCAAAAATTTAAAAATAAAGCAAAACTCCTGTACACAGATAACGATACCCTTATTTATCAATTGAATGTGACTGATATTTATGAGTATATTAAAGAAGACAGTCAGAGGTTTGATACATCTGATTATGATCCTCATAATCCATATGGAATAGAGCAGAAAAACAAGAAAGTGCCAGGTTTGATGGAAGATGAAAATAATGGAAAAATCATCCTAGAATTTGTAGGCCTTAGAGCAAAAATGTATGCTTATAAAGTTCATAATAACAAGATAGTTAAAAAGTCATAAGGTTCTACATCAGCAAGTGTTAAGAAAATTACATTTGAAGATTACGAAAGAACTCTGTTCGATCATAAAATTATTTACAAGCCACAGCATCTAATTAGATTTAAAGAGCATTGTGTTTATACAATTCGACAACATAAGATGATTCTTAACCCTTACGATGATAAAAGAATTTTAAATTCTAACAGAACAGATACGAAACCATGGGGTTATGAAAAAATTTCTGATGACAACGATAACATTCCAAACAAAAGAATTTGTATTCGATAAAATTATGTGTGGCAATGTCTACTGTAAACTTAGTAGTGTGTTCGTGAGTCAGCAAATTACTGGTATATAGTTGTAAGTTAACAGATCAAAATCAGTTTGTTCTTTTATCTTTCCAACGAATAACATGACTATGAAGAATCTGTGTAGTGAGATGCATATTGTTGATATAAGTTTACAGTAACTTTATCGAACGTTGCATTATAGAGTGCTGTTACGATGAAGAAGTTACTAAAGAGTATCTTGGAAGTGGTAATACCAGAGTAAACCTTTAAGTGGTTATCGAAATATGATATAGAACCTCCTTTTCAAATCATTGAATTGTTGATGGACAAGAAAATGGAACTTGATGAGTTTATTCACAGCGTGTTGGCGGTGTGTCACAAAGAAGGATATACGTATCCGTTAAACGGTTGAATGATATTATGCAAATATTACATCCCTCAATTAAAATATCATTCAAAATATACTTATTTCAATTGTTACTAGATGGCAAATATTATCCATATCTTGACAATACCACTTTTCCACTAAGAAATATATTATGTAATTATAAAAGTATTGACAAAACGATCGATGAAGTAAAGCGGCATACTATCCCAGAAGCCGTACACTTCGCAAATTGTGCACACTACAAGAGTCTAAAAAGTTGCACTGGAAGTTTCATCCATCTACAAATTTTCATCATGGTAATATTCTTAAATGGATTGAGGATAATATACTGTCACGGAATTTGCCCCACTCACACCCAAACCGACGACTGTGGTATCGCGAAATGCTAAGATTGCCCCGATCGCCCCTACATGATTCTGTTAAACAAACAAAAAAGCCGTGGATCGAGACGGGACTAGAAAATTTGAGAAACGACGAGAAGCGTTCGAGTCGTTCGAGAGATGCTAGAAAATAGATCTAGAGATGCTAGAATATACCTGGAATATTCGTTGGGTCTATAAAAGAAAAATAAACGACCGATTAAGTTAGTCTTGTATAAGCCTTGTATTACAGTGTTGAATTGAAGTGTTTAGTTAGAGAGATCAAAGCGATTTAGATAGCGATTAATAAAATAAGTGTTTAGTTGAGTTCTAATTAGTGTTCAGTAGTGTACTGAGTATAGTTAATAAAGAAGTAGTTAATTAACGGTTTGTTTTTCTGAAAGTAAGAAATTCGGATTGGGAAATCCGTGACAATTTGGTGTCGGAAGTGGATTTAACTGGAAGTTTTAAAGAGCTTTCTGGAACCCTGTCCACAAAGTGGGATTTAACTGAAAGTTTGAGGAGCTTTCTGGAACCCTGTGCGTGAGTGGGTTTAAGTGGAAGTTCGAAGAACTTTCTGGAACCCTGTGCGTGGGTGGAATAAAGACCCAAGTGTGACATATCACCGCAATCGTTGTGACTTGAGGACGTGAACGGTGGTATTCGCGAAGGACAATCTCGAACATTCTAGAACTTTGTACGGAAGTGAAACAAAGACCCAAGTGTGACATATCACCGCACTCGTCGTGACTCAAGGAAGTGAACGGTGCTATTTGCGAAGGACATTCTTGAACATTCTAGAACTTTGTACGGGAGTGAGACAAAGACCCAAGTGTGACATATCACCGCACTGGTCGTGACTCAAGGAAGTGAACGGTGCTATTTGCGAAGGACATTCTCGAACATTCTAGAACTTTGTACACGAGTGAGACAAAGACCCAAGTGTGACATATCACCACACTCGTCGTGACTTAAGGAAGTGAACAGTGCTATTTGCGAAGGACAATCTCGAACATTCTAGAACTTTATACCGAAGTGAGACAAAGACCCAAGTGTGGCATATCACTGCACTCGTTTTATTGTAAGAAAGTCAACAGTGACATTTACAAACACATTCGTGGATATTCTATAACATTCCAAAGAAAATAGAGTGAATGCCTGTAACTAGAAGTCAAGTCAACATGGATGCACAACTGGCGAAGCTGTTAGAAATGATGCAAACGATGCAGGAACAGGGACGGACGATGCAAGAGAAATTAGAAGAACAGGGACAAACGATGCAAGAACAGGGACGGATGATGCAAGAAAAATTTGAAGAACAAGGGCATAAAATTGAAGATCAATCCCAAACGATGCAGGAAAAGTTAGAAAAGAAATTAGAAGAACAGGGACAGACGATGCAAAAGAAATTGGAAGAACATGGACGTAAAATGGAAAACCAGACGAAGGAAATGCAGACGAAATTAGAAAAATTGGAGAATACACTAGAAGAGAAGCTAGAAGAACAGTCACATAAAGTAGAAACACATGTAGAAGAGAAACTGTTGGCACACAAAAAGGAAATAGACGAAGAAATAAACCAGGTTAGAGAAGAGCTTAGACATAAATTAGACAAGATAACAAAGGAAGGCGTAATCAAATCAGAAGGACCTGTTATCCGAACTCAGAAAACAAAACCCCCTGAATTCGACGGCAAGGTCTCCTGGAATGTCTATTTGCGTCAGTTTGAAGCAGCAGCTGCGGCAAACGAATTGTCTGATTGTGAGAAAGCTACTGCTCTGATAGTTGCTCTACGAGGGGAAGCTCTTGACGTCCTGCAAGGAGTTCCTGCAGGGCAGCAGAATAACTACGACATTCTAAAACAGCATATGGAAATGAGATATGGGGATAAGCACCTGCAGCAAGTTTACCAGGCACAATTGAAAAATCGTCACCAACAGAATGGAGAGAATTTACAGCATTTTGAGACCGATGTTGCCCGACTGGTTCGATTGGCTTATCCAACAGCCCCGTCCGAATTCTTAGACCATCTGTCCATCCAAGTTTTTACCGATGGCCTAAGAGATTGCGAAACCCAGCAGGCATTACGACTCGCCAGACCTAAAACGTTGAACGACGCTCTTTCGCATGCACTGGAATTCGAGGCAGCAAAGATGGCATCTGGTAGGCATGTTAAAGTTCGGGCCATCAGTGATAACAACAATAGTATGGCAAATGGAGACATAATAAAAACGCTAAAGGAGATTATTGATAAATTCAGTCCATCTACTAGGACAAAGAAGGAACAATCTGATAGTCGAAGTGATCGCTTTCTCAAATGCTGGAACTGTGGACAGACAGGACATCTAAAAAGACAGTGTAGGGCCCCAGTCACGGATCAGCAAAAGCGCGACTCCCAGGCAGCAGCACAGGAAAACTAGGCAGCCGGCTTCTGCCCCGCCAAGCCGGCTGCGTCCTCCTACCATGCCCCACGAGAAGAAGTTACGTTATCACGTCTCCAGGACTCTGGTTCCTTGCTAGTAGAAAGCATTATTTTTGGTCGTATGTTCCCTATGGTAATCGACACTGACGCAACAAGAACTATTGTACGGCCGGATATTATTGGTGATTGGCGTATAAAGAACCCTGCCAAACGTTATGTCCTTACAATAGCCAATGGACAACAGCTGCCAGTCAAGGGGGAATGCGAGCTTGAAGTAGAATTAGGAGACGTCAAGTTCAAACACAGAGCCCTGGTAGCAGATATGTCGGACAATGTCATACTCGGACTAGACTTATTACGAGCAAAGAGGGTGAACTTAGATTTAAATGCTGGCACGCTGCGGATAATGGGTGAGGAAGTAGTGCTAACGAACACCACTGAGAATAACACTGTACGGAGACTCGTTGTTAAAGAAGATGTGGTACTACCTGCTCAGACCGAAACCTTGGTTGCCACTGAAATGGATGGGGAAATGCCTTGCAGTGTAGGAGTGGTGGAACCCAGTAATCCGGATTTGTTTAATAAATCTATAGTCACCGGCCGCACCCTGATTAAACCTGAGAAAATGACAATAGTACGGGTAGTTAACCTGAAAACCTTTCCACAGAAAATTACAAAGGGGACTGAAGTAGGAGTCTGTGAACCTGTTACCATGGTCAGAACACTCAAAGAAAACAACGAAATGGAGAATAAAACAAATAAGACCAGTCTACCAGAATGTTTAAGGGACATCGTGGATAAGGCCAAGGAAAGATTAACAGAGGTGGAGGTGGAACAACTGGAAGAGCTGCTAAGTGAAAATGAAGATGTGTTTGCACTTAAACCAGGCGACTTTGGGAGAACCAATGTAGTGAAGCATCGAATCGATACTGGTTTATCGTCTCCTATAAAGCAGCCACCACGAGGACTTCCACTAGCCAAGCGAGACGAAGTTAACAAGATGTTAATTGAGATGCAAAACCAAGGCACCATAGAGCCATCTCAGAGTCCTTGGGCTTCTCCTGTAGTCCTGGTTAAGAAGAAAGACGGCTCCACCCGATTTTGTGTGGACTACAGAATATTAAATGACGTCACCAAGAAAGACAGTTACCCACTACCAAGAATTGACGATACTTTGGACACCTTGGCTGGTGCGCAATGGTTTTCCACTTTGGATTTAAAGAGTGAATATTGGCAAGTCGAGGTCAGCCCAGAAGACAAGGAAAAGACAGCGTTCACTACCGGAAATGGATTGTAGCAGTTCAATGTAATGCTATTTGGTCTATGTAATGCCCCTGCCACTTTTGAACGACTGATGGAAACTGTACTTCATGGCCTGCATTGGGAGACCTGCTTGATTTACTTGGACGACGTGGTGGTGCTGGGACGCTCTTTCCAGGAGCACCTGAAGAACGTGTCCGAAGTGTTCAAGAAGTTGAAAGCAGCGAATCTGAAGTTGAACCCGAAGAAGTGCAATCTGTTCCAAAAGGAGGTTAGATACCTAGGCCACATTATTACTCCAAACGGTGTGAAAACAGATCCGGAGAAGACAAAGTGCATAAAGAACTGGCCGATTCCTAAAGACAAACATCAAGTTCGAAGTTTTCTCGGCCTATGCACATACTACCGACAGTTTGTCCAAGGATTCTCTGATATTGCCAAGCCTCTTCATAAGCTGACAGAAGACAACATCCCGTTCGAATGGACTCCGAGATGCCAGCAGGCCTTTGAGACGCTGAAAGAGGCTCTCTGCACTACCCCGATTTTGACATACCCAATACCTGGACAACCATTTATAGTGGACACGGACGCAAGCATTGGAATTGGCGGAGTTCTTTCTCAAGTACAAGATGACCAAGAGCGAGTAGTGGGCTACTTCAGCAAAGTCCTATCAAAAGCCAAAAAGAACTATTGTGTGACTCGGAAAGAATTACTTGCCATCGTCAAGAGCCTAGAACACTTTCATAAATATCTGTATGGCCAAGAATTTCTTCTAAGAATGGATCACGCTTCCCTTAAATGGCTGCTTCAGTTTAAAAACCCTGAAGGACAGATGGCAAGATGGCTGGAACGGCTGCAAGAATATCACTTTGTTGTTGAACATCGAGCCGGCAGGAAACATGGAAATGCAGATGCCCTTTCTAGGAGACCCTGTCCTGTCAACTGCAAACACTGCAGTAGTCTTGAAAGGAAAGAGAACATCTCATCAGTTTCTTGCAAGGTAGTAGCAGCCCAACCTGAAGGCCGATGGAGTTCAGCAGCGATTCGGGAAGACCAGCAAGCTGACTGTGACATCAAGCCTTTACTAGACTGGAAAGAAGCGAACAACCGACCGTCTTGGGCTGAAGTCAGTAGTAAAAGCCCAGCATTAAAGAGCTATTGGGCTCAATGGAATTCCCTGGTGTTGGAAGACGGTGTCCTAAAAAGAGCATGGAAGAACAATGATGGAACGGAGGTCAAGAAACAAGTACTACTCCCGAGGTCCCGGGTCAAGGAAGTGCTGCAGGAAGTACATGGAGGTACTGGGGGGTGGACCTTTCGGTATCAATAGGACTCTACAGAAGATTAGGGAGCGTTTCTACTGATTGAGCTGTAGGACGGATGTAGAAGATTGGTGCCGAAAATGTGACATATGTGCAGCAAGCAAGGGACCGAAGACCCGTTCCAGAGGCAAAATGCGCCTACTGACGGTGTACTCATCGTAGGAGCGCGGTTTGAGAGGATTGCCATTGATATCGCTGGCCCCTTTCCGAAAACCCAAAGTGGGAACCGATATCTGCTAGTAGCCATGGACTACTTCAGCAAGTGACCGGAAGTATACCCCCTTCCCAAGAGACCACAACCGTAGCAGAAGCGCTAGTCAATAACCTGTTCTGCAGATTTGGTGTGCCCATGGAGCTACATTCAGATCAGGGCAGAAATTTCGAATCAGGTGTGTTCCGAAAGGTCTGCGAGCTTATGGGAATCCGGAAAACCAGGACCACCCCACTGCATCCCCAGTCAAATGGTATGGTGGAACGCTTCAACGCCACACTAGAAACCAATCTGAGGATGTTTGTGAACGAAAACCAGACAGACTGGGACAAGCTCATTCCACTCTTCCTGTTAGCTTACCGCTCAGCTGTCCATGAAACTACTGGGAAGACTCCCGCAAGGTTCATTTTTGGAAGAGAGCTTCGACTTCCAGCAGATTTGCTATTTGGTCGTCCTGCGAAACAGCCCACAGATCCAGACACTTATATCCATGACCTAGAACAAAGACTAGCAGCCGTACACGACCAAGTCAGATCTCGAATGCGACTAGAGAGCGATCGCATGAAGACTCGATACGATGTCCGGGCCAATACAGTCGGATTCCAACAAGGTGACCTGGTGTGGCTGTACAACCCCACGCGGAAGAAAGGAAAATCGCCTAAGCTACAGAACCATTGGGAGGGCCCCTACACTGTCGTTAAAAGAATCAATGATGTCGTCTATCGGATACAGAGGACTCCCAGGAGTAAGATGAAGGTCGTCCATCTGGAGCGTCTGTTCCCGTATAGAGGTATATCCGATCGGGACGATCGGTCCTAAGGAGGGGGCAGTGTCACGGAATTTGCCCTACTCACACCCAAACCGACGACTGTGGTATCGCGAAATGCTAAGATTGCCCCGATCGCCCCTACACGATTCTGTTAAACAAACAAAAAAGCCGTGGATCGAGACGGGACTAGAAAATTTGAGAAACGACGAGAAACGTTCGAGTCGTTCGAGAGATGCTAGAAAATAGATCTAGAGATGCTAGAATATACCTGGAATATTCGTTGGGTCTATAAAAAAAAAAATAAACGACCGATTAAGTTAATCTTGTATAAGTCTTGTATTACAGTGTTGAATTGAAGTGTTTAGTTAGAGAGATCAAAGCGATTTAGATAGCGATTAATTAAATAAGTGTTTAGTTGAGTTCTAATTAGTGTTCAGTAGTGTACTGAGTATAGTTAATAAAGAAGTAGTTAATTAACGGTTTGTTTTTCTGAAAGTAAGAAATTCGGATTGGGAAATCCGTGACAATACAAAGAGCTGAACAAGATTTAGATGCTTGTTTAGGATGGAGCTGTGGTCCCCATTTTGCCCCATGGCCTTCTACACATTTGCATGATTATAATAGAAGTTTTTGTATATTAAATGAAATTAAGGAATAAAATGATTTAAAACACTTTAAGACTTGTTATTATTTATTAAGTAATATACAATAACAACATACAATAATAGCAAACAATAACAATCATTAATTATATGTTTTATAAAACCCTTACAGTACTAGTTAGAAGATTATATTTAACAATCTACCATGAAGTTTAAGAGCGTACCAACTTGTATTTGAAGGAATATTTTTATTAGTTTCGAATTCTAGTCGAATATCAACTGAACCAGATTGAAGACTTTCATTCTGATGAGAACAATCTATAACAATTAAAGGTGCATATTTCTTGAACTGTGCACGTGTATAAATAGTTCATTTTCCTTTCCATAATACGATCGTTGAAACTTTGCATACATGTCATACAAGGTTACTATCTGATTGTTGTCATAATTTATATTCAAATTGTCATAAGGAGACATCTCAGAATTGAGATACAGTTTCATATTAATTAAATTACAATGATCAAAGTGACTGATTTTTTTTTTCAATTTATTTTTACGATCAGTATGGAAACCTACAATTACAAATCTAGGTTTCTCAAGTTGCGTCGTCGTTTTGATATTCCAGGTGTGGCGTAAAGTTTCTTGTAGAAGAGGATACTCATGCAGTTCCCAACCTCTAAAGGAAACTTGGCTACATAGCCAACCAATTTCAATCTTTCCACATCTGACACTGATATATGGGGCATTTTCCACAATACTTTATTTATTAGAACTTTAACTGACTCGTTCTCTGTAGAATTTATTATAGCGTTGATATCCGAATTTGAGCGAATTAACACCAACTCCTGTCTCAAATTTAAAATAATTTTCTTAGTCTTCGCAGAATCCGAAAATGGTGGATAAAACGATTATAACATTAGAACTCCATGATCGTCAACTATATTTATTTATTTATTTATTTAATTTAGGTGACCGTTATTAAAAATCCCCCACTATTTTGTAGATATTGAGTATCACTTCTCTTGAATGACACGTATCCTTTTAAAACGGATGCAATCTATTACATATCCACCTTTCATATCTGATTTCATCAGATAAAAGCATGATACCGTTATTCACAAATGTAGTAGTTTTGGAGGGTGTATTATCAGTTTTCAGTAATTTACCTTCAATATACAATGAACTTTCACTGGGTAATGTGTAGACATCCTGCTGTTGTATTGGAATACGAATTTCATCATTATTATTCAAAGACGTAGATGCGTACGGTTGATGAGTATGTTTCTCAAAGATAATAATAGTGTTGTCAAAATAAGCCCTCTCGTTGACATTTAATATATCCATTGTTATTATCACTTCTTAAAAATTACCTTAAAACCAAGAGATTCGAGAAACTTTCGATTTCTTATTATTATTGGTTTGATGGTTCGTGTAGAACTGATGGCAGGTTTTAAATATATACCTCCTATAGAGTTTCGATTACTAGAACCGCCACGTTTGTTGTACCTTATTACCATTGTACATATTGATCACGCTTCCTTCAAATGTAGTCTTAATGACACCACCTCTCTTCTGAAATTGATGAGTTCACCATCTTGACTGACTATATTAACAACAATCTGATCGATAAATCGAGTGTTGATGGGTAAATAGACAATGTTACTTGGAGTCTCAACAATTTTGAAACCCGCTGGCACTGTAGGAAAAAATTCGTGAATAACGTGAGCTTACCTGTCATTAATATAGGATACACCCACAATATTGCATTCTATGCAAATGGTAAAAATATCGACTGGAAAATCTGATACATGGTAATCAAATGCAGCCAATTTTCTTGGTTTAAAAGCAAGCAAGTGTCCTATTGAACTTGTTTAGTAAAATCTATGTCTTCACTGCATTTTATTCTACACTTCAGAGTGTTGTTGTTAGCTTTAATAGAAATGAGCTTTTGATGCTCCTTAAGAATTCCCTCTCTTATGCTGTCATCATTATCATGCCATCTGAAGTCACCTAAGGCTCGTTGTAGATATTTATTTATTGCATCAATATCATAGTTACCCTCTGCAATTTCAATGTATTTACCCTTGAAACCATAATAAAATTTGTTGTTCTTATTTTTCTCTATATTTGGATTTGAATTGTAGGCCTCAAAGCTTATTAACCCTAAGACGTAGTCTTTACTATCATCTAATATAATTGGAGGAGTATACCTAGAAGTAAGAGTTGAGCTTCTTCCAGACAGTAAGAAAGAATTCTTCGATGTCGTGAAATATACTATTCAAATAGAGCACTGCATTTTTAATTATACAAAAATTTCAGACATAGATGACCACAGTTGAATGTATTAAATGTTTGTAACTGTTCATGATTATACAATATTTTACACGGTCCATTTGTATTTAGGTAATGTACCAATTCTCGTGGAGGCCTTAAGTTACCATAGCTATCAAAATATACTGCTTTTTCTTCAGTTTTCTTATATGCAGTCCAGTGTGTCCCTGAGCCTCTTTCATTGTCTAGATGAATAAAACCACATTCTTTATAATGCACCCGACGTGGTAAACTATCTCTCATAAATATGTCTCGAAGATGTTGAATATTTAATTTCTTAGTCAATCTTATTAAACCCAAATTAGTAAGAGCCGTTTTGGTAATTTTATCGGAAACGCTTGGAAGGTTTCTTGCGTCCTAAAAAAAGACCAAAGCCTTGCTTGTAAGGTCTCATGTATAGCTCTTTACCCATAGCTATTTCTTCCAGTGCAGCATTGTGTTTCTTCAAGCTTTTGCTTTGCAGCTTTGGCATCATCAACAGCCTTTGCAATTCCTGCTGCTCCACCACCTAAAGCACCAAGCGCACTTAAGTCTGTAAATAATGGAATTAGTGGTAGAAATCCTCCTGTCTTAGGTATTGGTATTACTCGGGCAGCTTTAATATATTTCTTCTTCTTAACTTTATTAACAGCTTTTAATGAAACTTTAATAGCATCTTTCATATTCTGCACATTTTCACCTTTCAGCCCTACTCGTGCTTGCTTTGTTACATATTTAAATGCTAATGAGCCACCAACCCTATTAGATTTCGCTTTAGGTTTACCAGTTTTACTTTTATTTTTTTAGTTTTTCCGTTAATGCATCCCATTCCTAATTTAGCTTTCATTGCTGCTGCCACAGCCAAGCTGCTGCCTGTTCTCCTATAGATGCGTTTGGTGATTTAAACCTCTCCACTGCCTGCTCCAAGTTTTTCTCTCTGCTATAAGCCAGTCGTGTTAAAAGCTTCGTCTAAACCATTAATATCCACATCACCTCTTGCTAATCTCTTCACAAGTTTTGTACCAGGACCACAAAATGTATATCCTGGAATATGGAGCTCTACTGGTAAATTATTTATAGCAGGGTTCCATATACCGTTGCCAGATTTTCTTGTTGTTCTAAGCATTTGGCATCACTACTTACGAATGACGATAATACCAGTATCACATCTAATATATATATACACACACAATCATAGACTGAGCTTTATTTATAGTATTGCTTCCGTTATGCGCATTATAAAACAACCAATTGATTTACCTATTAACAACAATGATATCGCAGAAATGAAAATCTCGAAGAGACATGGAGAACTGTTACCATCTACAATCCGTTGCTTGGTTGTCGGTCCATCAAACTGTAGTAAAACTAATGTCATGATTAGTTTGATCGAGCATCCCAATGGATTAAAGTTTGAAAATATTTATATTTTTTCTCTATCAATCAAAATATCAGTATTTAGAAGAACTTCTAAAACCAATAAAAGGAATCGGATACTACGCCTTCAATAACTGCGACAACATTCTACCATCTGAAGATGTAAAACAAAACTCAATATTTATTTTTGATAATGTAGCCTGTGATAAACAAAATGTTATGAGAGATTACTTCAGTATGGGGCGTCATAAAGACGTAGATTGCTTTTACCTTTACCAAACTTAGTCTTAGTAGGGTAGTCTTCAAACAAGATGATTTGAATTTGAAGCATATATATATGAAGATGAGTTTTAATAAGTTTAAGGAAATTTGCTCACTGTGCTGAAAAGACAAATATAGTTTTATGGTGATTAATAAAGACAGTGACATTAATAATGGTAGATATAGAAAAACATTTGATCGTTACATACATATATAAAGACAAATAAGCTCTGCTAACATTATTCATCATTATTAGTATTCATACTGAACTGCTCTTAACACTACGCTGTTTTCACTATTAAGTACTTAAGTTAGTTAAGTAGTTTTTTACTGTCAGATACCTATTTTTTACTGCCTGGGACCCGTTTTTTACTGCCAGATACCTGTTTTTTACTGCCAGATACCTGTTTTTTACTGGTTGGGACCTGTCTTTTACTGCCAGCTACTTGTTTTTTACTACCAGCTACCTGTTTTTTACAGCTTGAGACCTGTTTTTTACTGCTTATTGAGGATCTGTATCAAGTACTACAATTAGGAAGATTTGATGCTTCGATATGAATAGAAAGGAAGTTGAAGTAAAAAAATTATTAATACAAAGGAGGAACATAGTAAAGCAAAAGCTGAATGCTCTGAAAGAAGGAGATATAATTCAAGAACAATCGTTTCTCCCCATCACGAAGCGTTTACAAACAATTGCTGAGAAACTTGATGGAGAGCCTAATATAAAAAGTGAGAAGCTTATCAAAAAGGAAGTGAAATCAAGGTTTTCGTTTAGCTCACCAAAGAAAAGCATAGCAAAACATAATAGATCAACGACTGATGCACCAAGTTTCCTAGATACAGTTGTCGCAGAAGGAACTTCAAATGATAATGACATTGCTGATGGAGATAATGGGGAAAACAATAAGGAACTAGATGAAAGTGTAAGAGATGCAAAAGAATATATTCAAGACATTAGTAATTCGCCCGATATGATGTACTATTTAAATTACCTTGTTCCCTTACCTAGAGAATATGTTCATAAAATGATTGGTGATGTTCATAATGAGTTTGATTTTAGGTATGGTGTTAAATATGATCCCGAGCATAATGAACTAAAAATTGGTAATGCATCTCTACAATTCGATGGTAATAATTTAATTATAGGAGGGTTACATTATACGGGGACTCCTGGACTCTACGAATTAATTTTTAAGGAATATCCAATTGGTTTCACAGAAGGTGATAAAAAACCTACTTAAACATTGTTAAACGAACGAATGCTAATAAAAGAAACTAGTCTGAAAATGAGCAAATTCAGGGTAATGCATCTTACAAATATAAAAAAATCATCTCCGCATTGAGTATACAACCACTAACATCAGGAAGACCTCGCATCAAAGCACCCTCAACTTGAAAGAGGTTAGGTCTTGGTATGTTAATGGAAGCCTTGAATAATCCAATCGACTACGTATACTGGCACGATCCTAATGAGCTTGTTGATGTTGTCTCTAACGAGATCGTCGCTATTATCGAAGAATTGCGAGAATCTAAAATTATTGAATAGTAAGCAAAAACTTACAGCTAACTTAAAAAATGACAGTCGATAAATTTGGTAGACACATAAGTCATTGAATGATAAGGCATTGATCTGCGGATCAGGAAGATTTTCAAGTAACGTTAACAAGCATCTCAGGAAACATAGTGAAGGAATTATAATATTGTTTTAACATTTGAGTCTACAACCTTTCATGAAAACAGTAAGAACTATTTAATATCTGATGTAAAAACATGTCAAGTTTTCTTCTACGAAGCAGCTATGATTGAGTATGCTACTGGTTACCCTACTGTTATCATAACAATTATAAATGACAAGAAATTTACTTTGGCAGAACTAGTGAACGTTATGCTATGTCGCAACGATAATATCTCATTTCGAGAAAAAGAAAACAAAAATTTATCCTGTGGGGTAAATATATAGAAATTAGTTTTACATACTATAATTTTAATTGGAATCCAATATGAAATATCTCAACAACTTTAACAAATATGCAACAAATGTAAAAGAAGAACCGTAATAAAAGATCTGAATGATTTAATACAAGCTTATTTAATTAACTTGATACCATATTCCAAGGAAATTAATGGATATAAGTATGTACTAATCGTTATTAATTGCTTCTCTAAATTCATATGGACAGAACCACTAGCGAGCAAATCAGCCCAGGATGTTACAATTACAATGAATACGATTTTACAACGTTTTAAAAAAAATCAGAAACATCTACAAACCGACATGGGAAAGGAATTCTCTAATGAGAAATTCAAGAAACTGATGAAAAAATATAATACTAACCATTACAGCGTTTATAGTATAAAAAAGGCTTCGATTGTGGAACGCTCGATTAGAACTATAAAGAATATACTTTGGCGTGCTTTCAGCTTAGGAGGAGAATATAAGTGGAATCATATTTTAGATAAAATTATTGACAAATACAACAATACAGTCCATTCTACAACAAGGATGAAACCAATTAAAGTTACATCAAGGAATGAGAGATCATTATTAAAATCAACATATACTCATTTAAAAATTGCTAATAAAATAACGAAATTTAAAGTAGGCGACCATCTGAGAATTAGCAAATATAGAGAAGCTTTTAAGAAAGGATACACTCCAAACTGGTCTAGCGAGATTTTTATCATTAGGAAAATAAGATTAACCAACCCTACAACATATTTATTGAAAGATGAGAGAGGGAAAGAAATAACAGGAGACTTCTATGAATTGGAATTAAAAAGAGTAAAACATCCTGACGCTCACTTAGTTGAGAAGGTGTTACGAAAAAAAGGAAATAAAGTTTTTGTCAAATGGTTAGGTTACGATGACAAACATAATTCTTGGATTGATAAAAATAATGTATTGTAGCATGTTATATTGTATAAGAATTATAATAAATGATATACATTCTTTATTCGATTTTTTATTTTAATATTTAACGCTATTAGTTACATAATAATGATAAGCAGGTCATCAACCAAGCTGACGTAGTCGACAGAAACCGACTATATACTTCCGCTCAGCACAAACGGTCATCAACCTCGATCGCGCAGATGTCACCCGCTCTGACGTAGACGGCTGAAAGCTATGTCGATCCTGCTCCAGTCGCCATCTTGAATTGTGGAGCAGAATCGGCATAGCTATTCTGCTCACATTATATAGGGTGTTCAGGATAACTTGGGCGCCTTGCTTAAAAGTGGAACAAGCTTGTAACATGCCTACCGTTCGACCGATTTCAATAAACTTTTTTTTGTTAGATACGTCTTCAAAAAGTCTATCTTGGACATACCTGGTGTTCTCTAAAATTCAAAACCGTGGTCGAATACGATACAATGTATGTGGTCTAAAATCGGAAAATAATATTAGGGATTTTTTTATTCAAAAAACTCCCACGAATTCTTGATCAAAACCCCAGAAAACCCTACCAACCAAATTTTCGTTGACACATTATACAGGGTGCTCAAGATAACTTGGGTGTCTCGCTTAAAAGTGGAACAAGCCTGTAACATGCCTACTGTTCGACCGATTTCAATAAACTTTTTTTTGTTAGATACATCTTCAAGAAGTCTATTTTGGACATACCTGGTGTTCCCTAAAATTCAAAACCGTGGCCGACTACGATACAATTTATGTGGCCTAAAATTGGAAAATCATATTAGGGATTTTTTTTCGAAAAATTCCCACGAATTCTTAATCTGGACCAAAGAAAACCCTACCAACCAAATTTTGGTTGCAGTAGTATACAGGGTGCTCAAGATAACTTGGGTGTCTTGCTTAAAAGTGGAACAAGCCTGTAACATGCCTACCGTTCGACCGATTTCAATAAACTTTTTTTTGTTAGATACATCCTCAAAAAGTCTATTTTGGACATACCTGGTGTTCTCTAAAATTCAAAACCGTGGCCGACTAAGATACAATTTATGTGGCCTAAAATTGGAAAATCATATTAGGGATTTTTTTTCGAAAAATTCCCACGAATTCTTGATCTGGACCTAAGAAAACCCTACCAACCAAATTTTGGTTGCAGCAGTATACAGGGTGCTGAAGATAATTTGAGTGTCTCGCTCAAAATTGGAACAATTTGTATCAATATCTAGTCATATGCATGTTCTCTGACACCAAACATCTATTTATTTACAGTCAGTTTATAAGAAAATTGATATAACGCAGAGTTTGAAATACTGCAGGAATATGTACATTGTAAGACAACTTCCTATATTTTTTAAATTAAGTTAATGATGATTGCAAGAAAACGAAACATCTATGGTCAAGCTGACTACGCCATGTTAAAGCTAATCAAAAATTGCTATGAAGAAGCCTCATTGTCTTGTCAATATTATTATCAACTTTTCTCAGTTGATGTTAAAGAATGGCTGAAATTGTGTAATTCCCAGTAGTAGCGATTAACGTATAAATAAATTGTACATACATACTTAAATTTTAGCCAGTTTTATCATTTTTTCAAAGGGAAAGTAATGCAAAAATAATAGTAATATATTTAGTATTCATTTGAGAGGTATTGGAACAAATATCTGAAAATTAACCGCGTCCCCATTATGTATCTCAATAACGAAGAATTGTATGAAAAATGTTTATATGGCAATAATTTTTAGATTTTCCGATTTTAAGCAAATAAACTATATCGTAGTCGGCCACGGTTTCGAATTTTAGAGAACACCAGGTATGTCCAAGATAGACTTTTTGAAGGTGTATCCAACAAAAAAAAGTTTATTGAAATCAATCGAACGGTAGGCATGTGACAGGCTTGTTCCACTTTTAAGCGAGACACCCAAGTTATCCTGAGCACCCTGTATACTGTGGCAACGAAAATTCGGTTGGTAGGGTTTTCCGGGGTCCTGGTCAAGAATTCGTGGGAATTTTTCTAATAAAAAAATCCCTAATATGATTTTCCGATGTTAAGCCACATAAATTGTATCGTAGTCGGCCACGGTTTCGAATTTTAGAGACCAGGTATGTCCAACGGACCTCACTTTGACAATGTGGAGAAACACTTTGTCAGTTACGTAATCATTCAGTAGATTTGAATGATGCAAAGAAAATGTGGTCCTTATTTGGTATTTGGTACGTCTGAAACCGTATAGTTCCACCTTTTTCCAGTTTAGGCGCTGGCTTCGTGCATATATTTTCAAGACGTATGTTCACACTGTTTGCTCATGCACCACGGTTACTTTGCCGCGAGTTAAGTGAGGACCGTGGAAGTGGCAACGTTACTCGACGCTAACGAAGGTCAAATATCGTATGTTAGCGGGCTATCACATCAATAACAAAATAAATAAAATTTAATTCGTTGCGAATTGTTAGATATAATTATTCTCTTGTTATATGATAAATGTATAATTATAAAATGATAAAAGTATACTGCTATCAATTTTATTTCCGTTAACACACAAATTTACCCAAATACAAAATATGAATTAGTCGCATCTTTAGAGAAA
Organism: Monochamus alternatus; assembly: GCA_037114965.1. Taxonomy (NCBI): domain Eukaryota; kingdom Metazoa; phylum Arthropoda; class Insecta; order Coleoptera; family Cerambycidae; genus Monochamus; species Monochamus alternatus. The sequence continues at coordinate 3,587,249 of CM073432.1, read as the reverse complement.
AGTAAGTATACAGGTATAACGCCCCTTATTCGAGGGCAAAAGCATTTACTTAAAAAAGAACCAATACTTACTTATTAGTGCTTATTACTTACATCTCCAGGGCATGGGCTGTGGGACCTTCCAATCTCTCTTATTGTGAATTTGTGATTTTATATTTGGGCACCACTGATTTTAGATTTATTTAACTAAAGACTAATAAAAACTACCTATTTTCAAATAAAATCAGAAATTTGAATAAACAGGTTTATTACATAAATGAAATAGATAGTTCGTATAATTAATCATAAATATCCACACAACATCCAAAAGACGTTCGTAGTTCACTAGATTAGGCAGAGTTATTCTTAATTTAGTCACCAAACAAAAAAATCTTTGCTGTCTAGACGGAGGTGGTTTTCGAGGTCGTAATCACAAAAGAAACGGAGTGTTTATACTGTACTAGACAAAAATTCAACTTACATAGATAGTCCGGTCAGGCCAAACGTATACCAGACGAAAGTACCCCGGTACTACGGGCGTGAGTAACCTCACACAAAAAACTCAGTTGGCTTTTCATCCCAAGGTAGGAGATAATTGTTGCAGGTTCGTCAAAGCCCTTTATCACTAGTTAGCATCACTGGGCCCCCAAATTCTGGTAAACTTTTCAGCAAAAGCCCAACTCACTTGTAGCGTGTAGCTCTTATTTTGTAGTCCCGGTCCCCGGACAGGTTGTCTACCTCTGAACTTCTTAAAACGGATCGCTGTTCTCCTTCAAAAATGTAAGATGCCACATCAGCGACCTCTTGCTGCGCACACCCCACACTTCTACCGCACGATTTATTAGAATGTACGCATTCACTGCATACAAAGGGTTGTAATTGTCACAAGACAATAATATTACATAAGATAAATGGTTTTTTAATTATCGAACGATTATACTGGGTATAATATAACATAAACGGATTGCATAAAAACGGGACCGTTACACAGGGTGCCTTCAAAACGTTGACGGAATCTCGCAACTGAAATTATTAGAGGTCAATATATGTCGGCGATTGAGTCAAACATCACTTATTCTAAGTATGGATAAATAAAATGACACAGGGTATCAAAGTTACAATTCTAATTACGATTATTGATTTTTTTATCTAAGAAATAAAAATCTGCCTATAATTTTGATTAAACTTCTACAGTGTTCTCTTTGTAAACCAATCCTAAAATATTTGTGCAACCCTGTATGTAATTGCTAATCAAAGAATCGTAATCGCCCTTTTTAGTTACAAAATGTACTTTTTAAGTGTATAAAGTTGATAGTTTTTGAGTTGTTTGCCTGCATAAGTTTTAATTCATTTCGTATTAAATACAGTCAACTGTTATAGACAAGGTGTCCCGTAATTCGACTGCTATAGTGAAACAGGGGATAGATAGACTTAATTTTAAGATAATAGTTTAGAGAAACAAACGTCCGGAAATGCTTAATAAAAATAATATTCAAGGTGTTGAAATCTTCATTTTGGAACTGTTTTCGATTAATATCTCAGAACCTACATTCGATATCAAATTGAAATTGGGTACACATTGTATGTATTTAATATGCAATAAAATGCATACATTTGTGTGCAGCTTCAATCACCAGTGGCGCGCGGAAAAAATGTGCCTCACCCTTTTAAAATATTTTGTACGGCAATAAATTTATTAGAAGGAATTTTATAACTGAAAAAAATATAATGTGCTTTTTCTGGTGAATAAACAATGTTGAGCTTAAAGAACTCTTGCGAATTTTCGAAAAGCATCTTATCTTGACTGTCACTCGTAGATAAATTATAGTGATTATTATTATAGAGTCAATTCAATATGTGTCCAATTCCAAATTATTTTTCTTTTTAAAATATTTTGAAAAAATTAAAATATTTTTTTAAGTTCGGCTATTTCCTCGAATAAAGATAATCATGTTAACAGTTTGTTTGGGTAAATGCTCAAAAATATCTCCATTTGTATGACTACACAGCTAACTATGAAATTTTAAACCGCATTTTATTCGAATATCGAAATGCATTTTCAGTTCGTTTTTTTAAGCTTAACTCGAAAATCACGCTTTTTTTGAAAATATGGAAGAGTAGTAACTTGTAGAAAATTGAAGGACGAATCCGAAAATATCACGCTCGTTGCAATGAAACAGTAGCGTATTGTTTTACTTAGAAAAGTATGCCACCGATAGCCTGTATTTCCGCCACTGGACCACCGCCATAAAAACCAGATCTGCTCTCTGTGATTTTGGGTGAATTAATACATGATAAAATCTAAAAAAGAACAGGTAAGCATAAAATACTGAATTTTTTAGGTGATGATTCGGCACCTTAATTTTATTGGATGATGGTATTTTAACTATGTCTTAATCATGTTTTAAATTTGAAAATGATAAATACGAGGGTTTGTCAAAATGTTCTTGCAACTTTTTCTCGTAGGAATCCGTTGTACCAGAGTTATAATCAATATCTATTCTTTCTATATCATGCTTGAACTATTATAGTACAATTGTCATTTTTTCACTAAAATCTCAAATATCTCAAAAACAGATGAATTGAACCTTATACGAATTTAACTTAAAATTCGAAGTAGAATCCAAAAATGTAATAATATATGAGCTCTTATTTAAAATAACGAAGTTGATATATGTTGAGGCAAAATTGGAACATCCTGTGTGGCTCCCAATACCTTTAGATGATACATTGCCATTCAATAAACTAGAGTTTTGTCTTTGGAATAAAACAATTTGTTTTTGAGTAGCAGATGTTTAATGTGAAGCGTTATTACGACCAAATACCACTTAAACTGAGCTTACAAAAGTTTCAACATGTTTTATAATAAATGAATTTTGATGAATTAACATTTTATTTATCTTAACTAGATATGGCAAAAGCTTAACGTTTATATTATGTTTCTTAGAACACCTTAAAGCAAAAATATATAATATACAGGGGACATAACTCCTCCCTCTTTAAAATGGCGCATGGGGGCCTTGGGACACCATTGGGACATCATTGGTGGAGTTGCCTCTGGACCTTGTAGTTTTTATGAATTTGGATACTTTCTCTTGGAAACAAATGTACGTTGTCATCAGACCCAGGAATGTTAACGTGACGGCAAAGAGGATCCAAAATATTTTGATCTTTTCTGGTAATGCTTCTATTGTAGTGACTGAAGACAGTGAATGGCTCGATTGAATAATTTTATTGATATCTTCGAAATGGACAGTTTTTAAATTGAGATCATGGGAAATGATATTTGATACATTAACTTCTTGTAGTGGTGGTAATAATATACCAGTGCCTACTGTAGTGGAATTGGATGATAATAAGTATAGTTCATCGTCAATCCATAATTTACAATTTGGATCAATAGTGATTAATGTGGGAGATTGAATTCGTTCTACTCCATTGGTATCACACTGGAATCGGATACTGGATTCATTCAATGGTATAACTAATAGTTGACTTGGGTTGACTTGATAGACAATTGGTTGAGTGACTTTTCCTTTTGAAAATTGACAATTTGCGGGTTGTTGGCCATGAATTATTGTTGAAATGCAATCGTCCTGAATGGGTTGTGGTTTCTTATCACAAATGTAATAACCTTGTGGGCATTCTTCATCTAAGTATTGCTGATTCTTCTCGCCAACCATTATTATTGGTTTATAAGGAATGAGGGTAACATTGGCTTGTGGAATTGGGTAGATTTTATAAAGGAATAAATTTTCGCTTGAGAACAACGGTAATGTTATAATAAAATTAAAATTTGGATATTTGAAAAATACATCTTGATGCATTAGTTTAAAATAAGATAAATCATTTTCTACAGGTAATAACTTAGAATTACCATAAATTTGAGAAAGAGTGTTTTTCATAAATGAAACTTCGTTAAGACTAACTATGGGGTTATATACTGATTTTAAAGCAGCGAAAGATATAGCTATATAAATTTAATCAATTAGTGGTAAGAGAGAATTTCCGTTGTCAATAATTTGTTGTCCAATGAATCTAATATTAACGTCTCTAAAGTCATGCCTTAATCCTTCAATTAATTTAGCGATTTGTTGCTGATTACCTGATAAAGTTGATATTGTCTCATTAAAAATCTTAGAAAGTGGCTGAAGAACTGATAATTGTGTTTTTAGTTGGGTTTCTAAATTTTGTTGGTTTTTATTTAAGATTTTGTATTGTTCGATTATTTCTGTTTTATCATCTTCGATTAAAGTGCCGAAGAGGAATTTTGATACTTTACCAATACCATCCACTAATCCTCTTTTATTCTTTCTATTTAAAGGTAAGGAATTAAGTTTTAAAGCTACTTTGGTTAATGTGAAATTTACTAATGACGGAACATCGAGTGTCAAAGAACAAAGCTTTTCATAAGTTTTGTATAAGTTTTCTGCATGTTCCAAGAACATTAATGTATTTATTTGATATACGAATTTATGTGTCGATTCGATTAATTTTGTAGGTCCTAATTGTATAGGTAGGATAGGGTTAGTTATTGTTTGAAACAAAAGGTTAATTGCTTGACTGGTCATCGGCAGTCCACTGAATGCGATAAGCAGTGATAAGGTCTTCAAAGTCATTTTCGTCGGCAACCTGTGACAAAGGAGGTTCCTTTAGTTTTTGTCTCGGTTTTTTAATTACAGTCTTATGGTATGTCCCTAATTTTGTTTGTGCTAGATGTTCTTTATCGGAAACTATTTGAGTTTCTTTATAAATTGGTTTTGTTTTAGAAGTAAATTTATCTTTTGTTTTTAAATAAACTGTTTCATCAGGTTTGTTTGTTATTAGTTCGTCTCTTTTTTGATTTAATTTGGAAATATTGCGGTCTTTAGTTTGAGAAATTTGTTGATTGAGGTTGTCACATAGTTTTTTAGAAATTTCTTTTTGGTCATTAATATAGTCATTTAGAATTTCAGTTTCGTTAATGTCAAATGGAGTTTTTCTTTGGTTTACAAATACTACTTCAAAAGGGGTTAATTTTGTTACTGAATGTGTGGAATTATTATATCCTATAATTGCTAATTTCATTATCTGATTTAAGTCTTTATTTGGATGTTTTAATTTAACACAACGTATCATATCTAATAATGTGGAGTGAAAACGTTCAACGGGAGCATTAGAATTTGAATTTTTAGGAGTAGTTATATGGAAGTCAATTTGATGTAAGTTACAAAACTCTTTAAATATATTGTTATCAAATTCTTTACCACTATCACAAATTATTTTGTTGGGAATACCGAAATGTGAGATGAACGTCAATAGAGCTTCAAAAGCATCTAGTGTGTTTTTGGATTTTATATTGACTTGACCTAATTTTGAAAATGGATCTAAAATTGTAAGGAATATTTTTGATTCTGCAAAAAATAAGTCCATATGAATCATTTCGAAAGGTCTTTTTGGAGTGGGCGTAATTTGGAATTTTATTCTTTGAGGGTGTCTCTCGTATTTTGCTCTCTGACATATTGTCACGGAATTTGCCCCACTCACACCCAAACCGACGACTCTGGTATCGCGAAATGCTAAGATTGCCTCGATCGCCCCTACACGATTCTGTTAAACAAACAAAAAGCCGTGGATCGAGACGGGACTAGAAAATTGGGGAATCGACGAGAAGCATTCGAGTCGTTCAGGAAAATGAATCTAGAGATACTAGAATATACCTGGAATATTCGTTGGGTCTATAAAAGAGGAATAAACGGCCGAGTTAGTTAGTCTTGTATAAGTCTTGTATTACAGTCTGAATTGAAGTGTTTAGTTGGAGATATCAAAGTGATTTAGATAGCGATTAATTAAATAAGTGTTTAGTTGAGTTATAATTAGTGTTCAGTATTGTACTGAATATAGTTAATAAAGAAGTAATTAATTAACGGATTGTTTTTCTGCCAATAATAAAAGTCGGATTGGGAAATCCGTGACAATATTTTACATGAATTTATATAATTTGTAACATCGTTAATTAAGTTAGGCCAATAATATCGTTTGAGTAGTGACATTTTTACTTCATTGATTCCTCTGTGACTGGTTTTTCCTTCATGATAATATTTTAATTTTTCAGTTTGATCGTCTAAATTTTGTACATCTTGTAAGAGTTTTCGTGAGATACACAATTTTAAGTTAGTGAAATTTTGTTGAATGATACGTGTTACTTTTCTTTCAATTTCAGGGGTTTTAAAATATAGACAATATGTAACTTGTGGGGATATTATGGATTTTAATAATTAAGTAATTAATTAACGGATTGTTTTTCTGGCAATAGTAAAAGTCGGATTGGGAAATCCGTTACAATTTGGTGTCAGAAGTGGGATTTAGCTGGAAGTTTGAAGAACTTTCTGGAACCCTGTGCGTGGGTGGAATAAAGACACAAGTGTGGCATATCTCCGCACTCGTCGTGGCTCAAGGAAGTGAACGGTGGTATTTGCGAAGAACATTCTCGGACATTCTACAACTTTGTACGGGAGTGAGACAAATACCCAAGTGTGACATATCACCGCACTCGTCGTGACTTAAGGAAGTGAACGGTGCTATTTTCGAAGGACATTATCGAACATTCTAGAATTTTGTACGGGAGTGAAACAAAGACACAAGTGTGACATATCACCGCACTCGCCGTGACTTAAGGAAGTGAACGGTGGTATTCGCGAAGGACAATCTCGAACATTCTAGAACTTTGTACGGAAGTGAGACAAAGACCCAAGTGTGACATATCACCGCACTTGTCGTGACTTAAGGAAGTGAACGGTGCTATTTGTGAAGGACAATCTCGAACATTCTAGAACTTTATACCAAAGTGAGACAAAGACCCAAGTGTGACATATCACCGCACTTGTCCTGACTCAAGGAAGTGAACGGTGGTATTTGCGAAGGACATTTTCAAACATTCTAGAACTTTATACCGAAGTAAGACAAAGACCCAAGTGTGGCATATCACTGCACTCGTTTCATTGTAAGGAAGTCAACGGTGATATTTACAAACACATTCCTGGATATTCTAAAACATTCCAAAGTAAATAAAGTGAATGCCTGTAACTAGAAGCCAAGTAAATATGGATGTACAAATGGCAAAACTGTTAGAAATGATGCAGACAATGCAAAAGAAACTAGATGACCAAGGACATAAAATGAAAGACCAGACAAAGACAATGCAAGAAAAATTTGAAGAACAAGGGCATAAAATCGAAGATCAGTCCCAAACGATGCAGGAAAAATTAGAAAAGAAATTGGAAGAGCAGGGACAGACGATGCAAAAGAAATTAGAAGAACAGGGACAGACGATGCAAAAGAAATTAGAAGAACAGGGACGGAGGTTGCAAGAGAAATTAGAAGAACAAGGGCGTAAAATGGAAAACCAGACAAAAGAAATGCAGACAAAGTTAGAAAAATTGGAGAATACACTAGAAGAAAAACTAGAGGAGCAGTCACATACAGTAGAAACACAAGTAGAAGAGTAACTATTGGCACAAAAAAGGAAATAGACGAAGAAATAAACTTGGTTAGAGAAACCTGCGAAGAACTCCGACATAAGCTAGACAACATAAGAAAGGAAGGCGTAATAAAATCAGAAGGATCTGTTATCCGAACGCAGAAAACAAAGCCTCCTGAATTCGACGGCAAGGTCTCTTGGAATGTCTATCTGCGTCAGTTTGAAGCAGCAGCTGCGGCAAACGAATGGTCTGATTGTGAGAAAGCTACTGCTCTGATAGTTGCTCTACGAGGGGAAGCTCTTGACGTCTTACAAGGAGTTCCTGCTGGGCAGCAGAGTAACTATGACCTTCTGAAACAGCATATGGAAATGAGATATGGGGATAAGTACCTGCAGCAAGTGTACCAGGCACAATTGAAAAATCGTCACCAGCAGAGTGGAGAGAATTTACAACATTTTGAGACCGATGTTGCCAGACTGGTTCGATTGGCTTATCCAACAGCCCCGTCCGAATTCTTGGACCAGCTCTCCATCCAAGTGTTTACCGATGGCCTAAGAGATTGCGAAACCCAGCAGGCACTACGACTCGCCAGACATAAAACACTGAATGACGTTCTTTCGCATGCACTGGAATTCGAGGCAGCAAAGATGGCATCCGGTAGACATGTTAAAGTTCGAGCCATCAGTGATAACAGCGATAGTATGGCAAATGGAGACATAATCAAAACGTTGAAGGGGGTCATTGAGAAACTCAGCCCAACTACTAGGACAAAGAAAGAACAATCTGATAGTCGAAGGGATCGCCTTGTTCAATGCTGGAACTGGGCAGATGGGACATCTGAAGAGACAGTGTAGGGCCCCAGTCGCAGATCAGCAAAGGCGCGACTCCCAAGCGGTAATCTCCAGGGAACATGTTAAAGTGCGGACTATCAGTGATAATAGCGATAGGATGGAAAATGGAGAGATAATGAAAACACTGAAGGAGGCCATTGATAAACTCAGCTTAATTACCAGACCAAAGAGAAGACAACTCGATAGACGAAGAGAACGCCCACTTCAATGTTGGAACTGTGGGCGGACGGGTTATCTAAAGGGACAGTGTAGGACCCCAGTGGCAGATCGGCAATGGCGCGACTTCCCGGCAAGAAGTAGACATGGAAACGCAGATGCTCTTTCTAGACTTTGTCCGACCAACGGCAAGCACTGTAGTAATCTTGAAAGAAAAGAGGACATATCATTTGTTCCGTGCAAGATGGTGGCAGCCCAACCTGAAGACCGATGGAGTTCAGCGGCGATTCGGGAAGACCAGCAAGCTGACTGTGACATCAAGCCATTATTAGACTGGAAAGAAGCCATCAACCGACCCTCTTGAGCAGAAGTTAGTAGTTAAAGCCCAACATTAAAGAACTATTGGGCTCAATGGAATTCTCTGGTATTGGAAGATGGTGTCCTAAAAAGAGCATGGGAGAACAATGACGGAACGGAGGTCAAGAAACAAGTACTACTCACGAGGTCCCGGGTCAAGGAAGTGCTACAGGAAGTACATGGAGGTACTGGGGGTGGACATTTCGGTATCAATAGGACTCTACAGAAGATTAGGGAGCGTTTCTACTGGTTGAGCTGTAGGACGGATGTAGAAGATTGGTGCCGAAAATGTGACATATGTGCAGCAAGCAAGGGACCGAAGACCCGTTCCAGAGCCAAAATGCGCCAGTACATCGTAGGAGCGCCGTTTGAGAGGATTGCCATTGATATCGCTAACCCCTTTCCGAAAACCCAAAGTGGGAACTGATATCTGATAGTAGCCATGGACTACTTCAGCAAATGGCCGGAAGTATACCCCCTTCCCAATCAAGAGACCACAACCGTAGCAGAAGCGCTAGTCAATAACCTGTTCTGCAGATTTGGTGTGCCCATGGAACTACATTCAGATCAGGGCAGAAATTTCGAATCAGGTGTGTTCCGAAAGGTCTGCGAGCTTATGGGAATCCGGAAAACCAGGATCACCCCACTGCATCTCCAGGCAGATGGTATGGTGGAACGCTTCAACGCCACACTAAAAACCAATCTAAGGATGTTTGTGAACGAGAACCAGAGAGACTGGAACAAGCTCATTCCACTCTTCCTGTTAGCTTACCGCTCAGCTGTCCATAAAACTACTGGGAAGACTCCCGCAAAGATCATCTTTGGAAGAGAGCTTCGCCTTCCAGCAGATTTGGTATTTGGTCGTCCTGCGGAACAGCCCACAGAACCAGGCACTTATTGGATATAAGAGAACGAAGACTAGCAGCCGTACACGACCAAGTCAGATCTCGAATGCGACTAGAGAGCGATGGCATGAAGACTCGATACGACGTCCGGGCCAATACAGTCGGATTCCAACAAGGTGACCTGGTGTGGCTGTACAACTCCACGCGGAAGAAAGGAAAATCGCCTAAACTACAGAACCGTTGGGAGGGCCCCTACACCGTCATTAAAAGAATCAATGATGTCGTCTACCGGATACAGAGGACTCCTAGGAGTAAGATGAAGGTCGTCCATCTGGAGCGTCTGTCCCCGTATAGAGGTGTATCCGATCGGGACGATCGGTCCTAAGTAGGGAGCAGTGTCACGAAATTTGCCCCACTCACACCCAAACCGACGACTCTGGTATCGCGAAATGCTAAGATTGCCCCGATCGCCCCTACACAATTCTGTTAAACAAACAAAAAGCCGTGGATCGAGACGGGACTAGAAAATTGGGGAATCGACGAGAAGCATTCGAGTCGTTCATGAAATTGAATCTAGAGATACTAGAATATACCTGGAATATTCGTTGGGTCTATAAAAGAAGAATAAACGGATGAGTTAGTTAGTCTTGTATAAGTCTTGTATTACAGTCTGAATTGAAGTGTTTAGTTGGAGATATCAAAGTGATTTAGATAGCGATTAATTAAATAAGTGTTTAGTTGAGTTATAATTAGTGTTCAGTATTGTACTGAATATAGTTAATAAAGAAGTAATTAATTAACGGATTGTTTTTCTGCCAATAATAAAAGTCGGATTGGGAAATTCGTGACAATATTTTACATGAATTTATGTAATTTGTAACATCGTTAATTAAGTTAGGCCAATAATATCGTTTGAGTAGTGACATTTTTACTTCATTGATTCCTCTGTGACTGGTTTTTCCTTCATGATAATATTTTAATTTTTCAGTTTGATCGTCTAAATTTTGTACATCTTGTAAGAGTTTTCGTGAGATACACAATTTTAAGTTAGTGAAATTTTGTTGAATGATACGTGTAACTTTTCTTTCAATTTGAGGGGTTTTAAAATATAGACAATATGTAACTTATGGGGATATTATGGATTTTAATAATTTAACTATGTCTTGGTCTGGGGCTGTGTTACTAAATGTTGAATTTTTGCTTTAAATAAGGTTGAAGCAACAGATGAATCTAATACAGTGTTATTTGATTCTATGAAAGTAATTTGATGATTATATTGATTCAGACAATTTTCGGTGTAAGGGATTCCTTGGATTGGGTTTTCTTGCGCGGTGTGTCGTGTTTCGTCATCGTCTACGATCGGTTCTGGTGTTGTGATGTCCTTAAAGATGTCTTCCATTGTGGGTGTGTCTATAAGTCGTTTAGTTATTTCGTCTCCAATTTCGGATATAAAATCGGAAATGTCGTCGATTTTGTCACCTGGATTTGTTTCTGTGTCAATAGGGTTTGCGTCTACGTGATCAATTTTGATACGCGATAAACAGTCTGCGTTGGCGTTATGTTTACCTTTTTTGTACCTAATCTCATAATCAAATTCTTCTAGACGGAGCGTCCACCTTACAAGGCGACTATTTGGTTCTTTAACATTAAAAAGCCATTGTAATGGTTTATGATCTGTTTGAATTATAAATTTTCTACCAAAAACATAGGGACGGAAATATTTGCATGCCCATACAACAGCGATTAGTTCTTTTTCTATTGTGCTATAATTAATCTCAGCGGGATTTAGAGTCCGAGATGCATAACAAACGGGTCGGTCATCTTGACTAAGAATTGCGCCTATGGCAAAATTAGAAGCGTCGGTTGTGATGGTGAATTGTTTTTCGAAATCTGGGAAAGCTAATATAGGATCATTACATAGAAGATTTTTTACAGTATTCAAAAGTATCAACAAATTCAGGGGTATGGATTACCTTTTCTCCTTTTTTAAGACATTTTGTAAAAGGTTTAGTTATTTTGGAGAAATTTTTTATGAAACGTCGATAATAACCTAAAAGACCTAGAAAGCTTTTAATGTCACGATGGGTTTGAGGAATTGGAAAACGTTGTATTGCTTCTATTTTCTTTGGATTAGGCTTAACACCTTGGGGAGTAACAATGTGACCTAAAAATTCTACTGATTTAGACATGAATTCGGATTTATCCAATTGAATTTTGAGGTTATGTTTTCGGAATGCTTCGAATACTTTGTGTAAATTCATTACATGTTCCTGAAGGGAAGTTGAGAAGATAATAACATCGTCCATGTATACTAGACAAATTTTGTTTTGAAAATCCTTAAGAACGTTGTCCATGACGCGTTGGAAAGTGCTAGGGCATTCTTTAATCCAAAGGGCATCCTTAAAAACTCGTAATGACCTTGTTCTACAGTAAATGCAGTTTTTTCGACAGAATTCGGGTGAACTTCAATCTGATGGAAGCCACTGGCTAAATCTAATGTTGTAAAATAATTGCAACGACCTAGTTTGTCAAGAATATCCGTAATATTGGGAAGAGGGTATCGATCTTCTATTGTCTTACCATTTAACTTACGATAGTCAATGACAAGTCTCCATTTTTGGGTACCAGATGCATCGAGTTTTTTATATCATAATCATAGGAATCGTAATTTTCAGAAAAAGGTTCGACATCAAGGGGTTCATAAAATTCAACAGATTGAGTTTCCTCAGACATATTGTATATTTCAACAGTAGCATAACCTTTTCGGCATGTACTTACAGAAGCGGGAATAAAAAGATTATCGGTTGACTGATAAGGGATGTAAATGTCTCCATCAGGTGCGTTTACAGAAATTTCTTTAAGAAGGACTTCATATGCATTAATAGAATATCTTTTGGAATTATCATCTGGATGACGATAGTTGATTGGAATGTTGACAGACATATCAGTATTACAAAGAGATTGTTCCGAAAAATTAATTGATAAATGGAATTTTTGAAGATTATTAAAACCTATTAAACCATCATAATAGTCATGGAAATCGTGAAGAATCACGGTGATTTTTGCATTAGAATTAAATTCATTAAAAATTGGAATGTCGGCTTTATACCTTGTTGAAAATGTACCTGCACATGTTTTTAAATCAGTCTTATCTATATAAATACAAGAAGGGTAGTTTTGTTCAATTATAGACGGTCGAATTATAGAAGTTGCGCAGCCGGTATCTATTAGTAATTTCATAGGTGGTTGTTGAATTATAATAAAAGGTAATGTACAAGCTTGCTTTAAAGCGTTAATTTCATTATATGGTGGTTCTTCTTCGTCGAATGCTATTTGGGGTTGTTCTGATCCATAACTGAATGGAAATTTTGATTTTCAGATGTTTCGTTGGCTTCTGGTTCCATTTGTTCTTGGTGGTACCATTGTTGTTCTTCGTTATGCTCCTCTTCATAATATTCAAGTTGTTCTTCTCCATAACATTCTTCTGTTTGGAAAGGTTCTTCTCCGACGTGATAGAGTTCTTCAGATGTCCAGTTTCTTGGACCTGTGGGCTGGAAGTGGTTGTACGATCTTGGTATGGTCGCTTTTGATGTAGTCGACATAGGTGTTGGTCTATATTGGGGAACTATACCTTTAGGTTTAAATACATTTTGTGGTTTACCAAAAACTTTACTACCTGTTGGGAATTTTTGTGGGGGCGCTGGTCTCGGTTGAATATTAATTGGTTGTGAAGGAAAATTTGGTTTTTGTTGTTGCACTACGGCGCTTGGATTTCTAAATGGATTTTGATTATTTGAATTAAAATTAAAATTTTGTGAATTTGGATTATATCCTACAGTTGGTCTTGGTGCAAAGTTATACTGTGGCTGTTTAATTTGAAGCGAAGGAATCATTGGTTTTTGAAAATTACTGGATGATGGATTATAACTATTAAATGATTTACTATAATTTGAAAAATTTTGTTCTTCATTTACTTTATTAATAGCTGTTTCTAAAGAATCTAATTTCTGAACTCTGATCATAAATTGAAGCATAGTATTTAGAGATCTGGTAAAAGTATCAAGAACCATTTGTTCGTAATGTTTGGAATAAAATTCTTTTTCTTGGTAAGATTTATTTGAATGGATTAATTTACTTAACAAAAGACTTCGTAATTCTTGGCACCTTAATCCGAAACTGTGATATGATTCATTTTTGGATAATTTTAAATTTAATAGATCATGTTCTAAACATTTTATGTCTCTCTGATCGCCAAAGTTAACTCTCAAAACTTCTTTTATTTGTAACCAATTTTGAATTTCAATTCGGGAACCTACTAGCATTTCTGCTTTACCAGTTAATTTGCCTAAAATCGCTTGATGAATAAAACTATTTAACGCATCTCTATCTGCTTTGTAAAAACTATTTATGAGATTATCACATGAACTAATAAAAGTGTTGAGACCGAACGGATTGCCATCATATCTTGGAATGTTATCAATGTATAACCTGAGAAGTTGATAGTCTACAGCTGTGGGCACAGCGTGGGCGCCTGGCTCTCTGCTAGTTGCCATTGTACTGATATTTAAACTATTTAAAGGATCAATTAAACTTGCTACGTTATCAATTTTTAAAAATTATTAAAATTTTGAAACAGAAAAAAGAATTTTGAAAAGATTATTTTTTATTTAAATTTTGAAACAGAAAAAGAATTTTGAAAAAATTATTTTTTATTACTCTAACTTATAGCTAAGATTTTCTAACTAAAATCAGACGTGAGTTTCTTAAATCTAATTGTCCACAATGAACGGCGGGCCTATTGTTCTCAATTGAAAATAGGGATCGTGAGTCAAGTTGCAATTTGGAGGAAAATAATGCTTGACTTGCTACTTTTTGGTGTTTTTTCGGCCTGGTCCTCTCAGTTGACTAAATCGTGATTGATTTACAGTCCTGGGTGGCTTCGGCTTTGAAAGTTGATTTTCCACCTTAGAAGAGCAGCTTCTAATCGATTATCGCACAAAGAATCGATCGGCAGTCTATCACTTTCACTTTTTGTCCGTTTGTGAATTCGCGGCACCTTCAATTTAGAAAAGTTTATTCGAATCACTAATCATAGGTTCGAACGGCACTACTTATCCGTATCCTCGTCGCCAGTTTTGTCTTTGGAATAAAACAATTTGTTTTTGAGTAGCAGATGTTTAATGCGAAGCGTTATTACGACCAAATACAACTTAAACTGAGCTTACAAAATGTTTTATAATAAATGAATTTTGAAGAATTAACATTTTATTTATCTTAACTAGATATGGCAAAAGCTTAACGTTTATATTATGTTTCTTAGAACACCTTGAAGCATAAAATACAGGGGACATAACTCTAGTTTTATAACCAACATTTTTAGGTAGACTTAATACCAAAGACACCAGGACATTATATCAAAGTACTGAACACTGTATAAGTAGTGAATATAGGATGTTCCACCTAAAGTCATTTGTTCTGTAACTTTATTACTGTAAATATTACTAGAAACTTTTTCTAATAAAAGCTGTGAGTATTAGTCCGCCTAGTAGTTGTTTCCTATAGTATCATTCATAGAAATCATTATTCGATTGCCTTTATTTTGATCATTCTCCTAATATGGGATTATTGGGGTCTATACTGAGTCGTTCACAATTTATAGCGACTTTTCTGCAAAATCAGAGGTATTTTCAACACCCTGTATCTCTTTTAGTATGAAAGCTATACTCGTTTTATAACATACGTATCATTTTTTTGAATTCCCTTATAATAGGGTATCCCAAAACTCCGACTAAGCGTTTTCTCAATAAATTTAAATAGAACATATCATATATATCATATTTCATTGTCGCGTAAATTGGCAATATTTGATTAAATTCAATCTTTTTTAACACATACCTACCTACATTTTCTGCCGTAAAATCCAAAATTGAAATAAACTAAAAGATATTCCATTTATAAGTCAATTGATTACATTATGTTAAAACCTTTTTAGAACAATCTGTATATATAAACTTATTTTTAATCTTTGACTTACATGTGCAAGTGAAGTTCTTTTTTCTTTATACAATTTCACAAAGAAGTTTTATTATAAATTCATTTTGAAATTTCTTCATGCTAATGTTAATTTTTTCATTATACAAAATTGATAATCTTACAGAATCCGTATTTCAATCATATTAAAAATAAGATTGTAATAAAAAACTTGATTTTATAAGCTCTTTATTTGATGACGAAACGAAATTGAACATAGCCGTGAATAAGCTTTAGTAAGTTTAGGCGACATTAAATCATATTTTTGCAGCCTATCGGTAATAAAACTCCAAACAACTGGATTTGGCATCATCGCACGGACCTTAATAATATCTGTTAGTGGTTGCTGCCGTATATCATAATGTGCGTTATATGTGCGTTATATAAAAATATATTATACAGTCCTCACTTTAATACAAAGACCAACTGTCCTCACTTTGCAGATATATATTTGAAAATTGAAACTTCCGCATAAATTCATATTAATGTGTATATTTGTGTTCCTTTAGTTTATCAAACAAGTTAGCGCCTATACTGAAAATGTACACTTTGCAGCTTCACTGCTTCTGCCAGACCTCACATTGCATGGTTGAAGGCTTGTCCTCACAGTGTTAGGCAGCCATACATATATGTATTTCCAGACAGGGATTTATAAGGTAAAATTTTCGACTTTATTAGCATATTTAGGTAATCGATCCCGCATAAAACCCCTCGAAAGTAAGACCTTTGCTGAGAGCTATGGTCTTCATTCCTACGTTGCAACGTTTCTTCTCGCTACGTCATACACTTTCGTGTATTGAATATCATGGTCCCTGCATCCATTATCAACCATTAATACCTCGAGTGAGCCTCTTAGCCAATTTGGTACCCGGCCCACAGAAACGATATCCGGGGATATGCGCCTCGAAAGGTAATTTGTTGATCAACGTATTCAGGAAAACCATGATGAGGATGGATGGTGATGTTACCTGTATCATGCACGCGAACTAAATAACTATAATACCTATTTATAGACGACGCACACCTAACTTTCAATTAGTATCGATCATGCGTTTCAAGGTCTAGCAATCGAAAACATCCCTTTCGTAGATGGCAGCGATTATAACAAACTCAAGAAGAGACACGCATTATTGCTACCGAACAGCATAAGATGTATTATTTGTGGGCCGTCAAATTCCTGGAAAACGATCGTGATGATCAGCCTGCTGACTCATCCGAATGTACTGTACTTTAGGAATGTTTACGTCTACTCGAAATCGCTGTATCAGCTCAAGTAATATTAATTTATTATTATATTTATTATTTATTTATTAATTTATCGTACAGCAGCAAGAAAAGTTCTATTGTGGAACGTGTAAATAGGACTCTAAAGTTTATAACGTATAAAGAATGTATCTTCAAAGGTACCTTCCGCTGGTATGACATTAGATAAGATTGTATTATTTGCGGGCCGTCAAATTCCTGGAAAACGATCGTGATGATCAGCCTGCTGACTCATCCGAATGTACTGTACTTTAGGAATGTTTACGTCTACTCGAAATCGTTGTATCAGCTCAAGTACAAGTATCTTGAGAAGGTTCTCGATATTCTCGTTGAATACAATCAGATCAAGGACAATCACGATATATTATAGTCAAACAAAGCTAAATTCGATTCGGTGTTTATCTTCGATGACGTGAAATGCAATAACAAGAGTCCGATACGTGACTATTTTAGCATGGCTCGACATAAGCGAGTGGACAGCTTCTATCTGTTAAACGTATACGTGTATACCAATGCATTTGGTGAGAGACAACGCAAACTTGTTGGTATTCTTCAAGCAGGATGACCTCAATCTCAGACATGTTTATAACGATCATGTAAATACTGATATAAAATTCGATGGTTTCAAACATATGTGTGCCTTATGCTGAAAAAACAATTATGGATTCCTAGTGATAGACAAGGATAGCGATCTATCGAGCGAACGGCGCTATAGGAAAGGCTTTGTTGAGTATATATATACTGTGGCGTGTTTTATCATTATCTGTTATTAACCGTGACATCATAAAGGCTCGAATGTCAATTAAGCGAAAGCTTGAGGCTATCACATGTCATGAACGGCTAGTTGAAAAATTCTTTGCTCCCATCACAAAACCTCTTAAAATCATTGCCAAGAAAATATAGCAAGAGCTACACCTCAACAAGCATCAGCACCATCGTTAAGATGGAAAAATATGAACCGAAGAGTGAGGATGAACTAGAGAATGAAGATGAGGATCTGAATGAGGACAAACACCGACCGGAACCATCCCAACGAACTCATAGATCGATTAAGGCCTTTGATGACGTCCCAAGCGGTGAGAAATTCAAATCATATCAACAAGATAATAACATCATATAAGGGTTTTTGGAAACTAAATTAATAGCACCAATTGATTAATTATTGTTCAGTTTATCTCTGGATTTTGATTGGTCAACAACAACATGTCTGACGTAAAGCGAAACGTCGTTAACAAACTGCATAAGCCAGAGTCAATTTTAGTAGGAGAAAGGTAGTAATTCGCGGGTTAGATGATCCTTTTCAAGACGACTTCGTGGAAATAATACCATATGCCTAATTCAATAAAAAAAATCGTCACATATTAGATAGACCATATATGCCTTATCAAAGCATATGTGGACGACTTCACTTAGGATAAAATCGGGCGAAGAGGTTACCAGTGCTACGAGACAGATTATAAGTACTGATAACCGAATACCGCGCAACTTCCAGACAGATCTGGGTAAGGAATTTTACACTTTCAGGCATTAACGAAGAAATTTAATATTAATTTATCGTACAGCAGCAAGAAAAGTTCTATTGTGGAACGTGTAAATAGGACTCTAAAGTTTATAATGTATAAAGAATGTATCTTCAAAGGTACTTTCCGCTGGTATGATATTAGATAAGATTGTGAAAAAATATAACAATAATAAGCATCGTACTATATGTATGAAGCCTACATCAGTGAACAAGAGCAATTAAAAGATGCTTCTTAGAACTGTATATAATTATCCAACAGTTAAATATTCAATTTTGTCCAATTTTAAAATATACGAGAAAGTGAGAATAAGCAAGTATAGGGGTGTATTCAATAATGGATATACTCCTAACTGGTCTAATGAAATTTTCAAGCATTAAGAGGACTGATCCTGTGATATACGTACAGTCTGATACTAAGGAGGGATAATTAGTTGACCCTTGTTGCTTCTACACAGAAGAGTTGCAGACCTGATATCTACCTCGTGTGGAGGTTCTGAGATGGAACGGGGATTAGGTGTTTGTGAAATGGTTAGGATTTGACAGCTCTCACAACAGCTGGATTCACAAGAATAGCATTATATTATTATATGTTATGTTGTATTATATGTATTGTTAATTATTATTAAGTTTACATCACTATTTATTATGTAAATAAAAAAAAACATTTTTAATTAATTATTTTATTAAATACAGTATATTGCATACATACATATATACAATATAATGAAGAGGTTAATTTTGATATTTTATACTGAAAACGTGCTCGATCAATGGCACACTGGATCCAACACATCCCACATCTAGCTCTCCTATTAGCTAGCATAAGTCCAATGATGGATGTGTTTAATGTGCAACTGGACCCCCATTTTTACTAATATTGTTTATGGTGATGTGGACATTATCGATCTTGCTCACTACTCGTATTTCGATATACTGGATATCTTGTGGATATCTTGCTTTAATTGTTGAATATTGATTAAAATTCCCTTAACCTCTTCGGAATATATATATATATATATATATATATATATAATATATTCGGAATTCATATTTTTACTTGATGAACTCTAGGTTGGTAGTGATACCAATCAGCCCCTTGCTTAGTAAATACACTGGCTTAGATTGCACTTTTTTCTTCAGTTCCAGTATGTTGGACTCTTTTGTGATATTTATGAAATGTTCAGGCAAGGTGACTTTCCCATCCTCCATTTTAACAAGAACTCTGGAACCGTATTTCCCAGTAACAGTATCGATGTCTTCTATTTTATACGTCTTATGTACTTTGAGCTGGTACGACTTAATGAATGGTATCACCAATGATTGAGCGTCAATGGCTACTGAACACGATGACTATGCAGGGTGATTCGGGACTTATTTAAAAAGAATTTTTTGAATGTATAGGGGACTCTTACAAATACAATTTTGTAAAAACATCAAAAAGAGCAGTTCAAAAATGATTTTTAAAAATACACTTCCGCACGACACTGATTCATTGTAAAACCTGATAAAGCGTATAATCCGCTACCGGACAAAAAATTGAAAGAAAATTCCAAGGATGGAAATAAATTACATTTTACAACACCAATACAATATTTGCAAATTCAACTGCTTTTGAAGTTATTGTTATTAATTATTAATAGAATTTGTGGTTTTAATTAGTAAAATAGTTTGACATATTACCAAAATTTTGGGTCCGTTTTACCCAGTTTCTACAAATTAACACACATATTTCTGCTTCTTGTCCGTTTTGAATTTATTCGCAGCAGCTATGATACGTTTGCGTAAATCATCAATAGTGTTCACTTCGGTGCAACATACTTTAATTTTTTAAATATCCACTCACAAATAAGTTCAAATGTTTTAAAGTCAAGAGATCGTGTGGTATGGATATAATTGAGCCTCGGGTATAACACGCCACACTGCGGCAATACGCCATGGACTAGGCAGTCCAGGCGGACCTCCATCTTTTCCAAGATTCGGTTGCAAATTTCCTATGTCACGCCTACGTATGGATGACACTTACACTCACTGCACAGCGCTGTAAAAGTACATGTTTACAGACAAATCGTTCTCCTAAGGCATTTTCACTTCACCATAAATTAAAACGATATCCGTCAACTGCGAGTTATTTGGTTCCTTCGGGAGCATTTAATAACAGTTGTTTTTGTTGTACTGAAGAAAGCACTTTATTGCCTATTAGTTACAATGCTAACTAACGCGACGAATGTCGAATCTATTATCTCTTGGTCTAGTCGCCAGCTGAATATTATATATAACGTGCTACTTGCGTAAGCATAATTTTTTTTAGAGAGTTTTCTAAGTAATCTACGGTAACTACATAACGTTATAAAATGGAATGTGAATAATAGGAAATTATATATACAGGGTGTTTGGATAACACCTCCCTCCTTAGAAGGGATTCCTCGGAAGTTCGAGCCTTGGGGTAGGTCCAGGGTTGTTGGACCTCGAGGCGTCAAGTTCTGGTGAGGCAAACCTTGGATTCTCGGTTGACTTCTTCCTTGTGGTCCTCCTGGGGGTGATTCTTGAGAATATCCTCTTATAGGGATTGCAATGTGGGCACATCTTCACATGGAATATACATAGGAGTAAAATGAGTATTATAACTCCTAGGGTGAGCCAAATCCATATGTTATTGGACTCATTAGGGTGAAAGTGTTGAATATGAACTTCGGGTAGATTTGTTGGAAATATCCATTGAAGAGTTTGAATATTTTGGTTGTGGCAATATAATGGTTTGAGATGGCAAATTTGATTCTGGAGTAGAAATTACTTCTTCTTTTACTATTGTAGAACACTGGCTACTTAGTATGATAATTGTTGGGGTTGATATAGAAGTTGTAGTTGGATGTTTAGAACAGGTTTCTCTAACTAAGACGTTTTCATTAACTGGGACGATGACAAGTCTGTCATAACTTATGTCGATGAAGGAGTGATTTAAGTAAATTTTTGTTTTTGGGCAAAGGCCGGGTTGTCCTTTGAGCAAAGATTCATAGGAGGTGTCTTCAATCTGTTGTGGCAATTCGTCTAGGCATAGACTATATTCTTCCAGGAGTTGGTATTCTTCTTTATTCCATAGACTACTGCGTGTATCTTCTGGTATAAGGATTATCGGATGAGGGGGAATAATCGTGAAGTTAACCAAGGGGATTGGGATCAATTTATATTGAATGTAATTTACTGGATAAAAGATAGGGTAAGAAAAATGCAACAGAAGTTAATCTTTAAGTATATTAATATCTGTCCTAATAATTGATATTATTGAATAATTGATTTCTAAATTTAATAATTGTTCGGGTTTATATAATTCACTAAGTTGACTGTTCATCTCAAAAATTAATTCCTTTGAAATTAAATATGGAGAACTGATGCCAAAGTGAGATAGTTGAATAGCTTCATTTAGAACTCTAAATTAGTTATACATTTTTGTAGTAAAATTTTGAGTTTAATATTATTAATTTTATTATCAAACAAGTTGAATCTGTCAGAAATCTGTTTTTGTCTTTTCAAAAGTTCTTGTGTAGTTTTTTCGAAAGATTTAGTGATATTTCTCAAAATGGATGTACGGGCGTTAATTACTTCTTGAATTTGATCTTGGCTGTCTTGAATTTTGAATTTATTTCCTCTAGATCGTCTGAATCAAGGGTTCCCCATAGGTATTTATTGACCTTACCTACTAGATTAACCAAACCGCTTTTTGAACGTGAGTGAGATTCGAATTTATTCAATTGTAATTCCAATTCATTTATATATTGTTTAATTTCGGCTTGTTTACGTTGGACGTGTTTAACTTGTAATTTTGAGTCTTGCAAGATTTGTTTATATGGTGCCAGTGAATATTTAGTAATGAAAGAATGTGGATGGGATAAGACTCTAGTTTTTAGGTTGAGAAGTATTGGTAATAGAGGTGTTTTTATTTCTTCTACTTGGAGGGGGTAGATTTCTGGTAGGATAACGATGTACAGTAGTAGAAGGTACATCTGAAACAGGAGGTTTCACTGTAGTATATCGATTTTCGAAACATTGAGGGGTTAACTGAGATAGTTCGTCTTTATTAGGGTTTATTTCTAAAGTTCTAGCATGTCTGAATTTTTTGTCTGGTTCTTGTCTAGTAACTATAGGGTGTGCTATTACAGATGGAAGAGGTTGAGGTGGAGAATTTGGAGGAGACATTTGGTTCTCTTTAGCTGCATGAATAACAACTTCTTTATTTTGGGATTTTGGGTAGATCTTTCTTTTTCGTTCTATTTGTTGTTTATGAATTCGTCCTTTATCAGTGGTTAAGTGGTGAGGTGAGTCTTGGGAAATGACGTGTCTTTTTGAAAACATAGGGCGCGCTTTCGAATAGCCTGGGTTTTTAACATAGATGTCTGTATCTATTTGGACATCAGCGGGATCTTCTCGTTTTTCATTTGCTTTTGTTATTGTTTTATCTTTTCGTTTTTCAATTTCATCATGAATTTGAGTGTTTATAGTATTTACGTAATTTTTATGTTGTTCGCAATAATGATTAATAATTTGTTCGTCTGAAATATCGAAAAGTGATATATTAGGGCCGTATAAAATTTCAAAAGGTGTTTTCTTAGTAGTGGAATGAATTGTATTATTATAACCTAATACCCATAAGAGTATTTTATATTCTACATCTTTTTCATTGGGTTTTTCAATAGAGAGTGTACGATAAGATTCTGTAAGAGTGGAGTGGAAACGCTCCACGGGAGAATTTGAAGTTGAATGCATGGGTGTTACTAAATGTAAATTAATATAATGAACCTTACAGAATTCTTTGAAAAGCTGAGAATTAAAGGCTTGTTCGTTATCGCAAATGATTTCTTTTGGAAAGTTGAAACAACTAGCAAATTTAAGGAATGCGTTAATTATGTCTAATGTATTTTTAGTTTCAATTTTTATTGCTTGGCCTAGTTTTGAGAATGGGTCAATTAAAGTTAGAAATTTACAGTTATCAATAAAATAAATGTCTATGTGTAGTTTCTGCAACGGTTTTAAAGGTGCTGGAGTTAGTTGGAATTTGATTTTTAATGGATTCCTTTCGTATTTTGCCGATTGACATGGGACACACTCGTTGATGAAATTCTTTACATCATTGTCTAATAATGGCCAGTAATATAACCTTTTAATGGAAGCTATTGTTTGGTTAAAACCACGGTGTATTTGTTTGCCTTGATGATGGCAATGTATAATTTTTCTTTGTTCTCTGATGTCGGGGACATCTTCCAATTTTATATGAGAGATGATAAAGTTTTTAGATATTGTGGTAGAAAATGTCGATTTTAAGATGTTAGTAATTTTTCTTTCTATATTTGAATTTTGGAAGTAGAAACAATTTAATTCGTTTAGATTGAGGAAGGGTTTTATTTACTCATTTACTCGGTATTTATTGAACAAAAATTGAAAGGAAGAGGCATTTACTTTTATATTTGGGCTTTCAGTGATTCGTAATTGATTTTTATAATTATTTATTGGTTTTTCTGTGATAGCAATAGTGAAGACAGGTTCTTCATGAGAGGAATGGACTGTTTGATTGTCTGGTAAATTTTGGGCTAATTCTTCTAATATTTGAGGATCAGGGGTGGAACTTTGGTTTAGTAGATCGTCGATGTCTACGTCATCTAAATCATCTGGAATATTAACAATCATTGACTGCGTGTCTTCTAAGGCATTAAGATCTTCGATTTTTATGCGGGATAGGGCATCTGATA
Organism: Monochamus alternatus; assembly: GCA_037114965.1. NCBI lineage: Eukaryota > Metazoa > Arthropoda > Insecta > Coleoptera > Cerambycidae > Monochamus > Monochamus alternatus. The sequence goes on along the minus strand of CM073432.1, from coordinate 3,563,049 downwards.
CTTTGTTAGTAGTACCGGGTTTGTATTTAATTTCATAATCGTATTCGGATAGTTTAAATTTCCAGCGTACTAATTTTGATGATGGATCTTTAAGATTGAAAAGCCATTGAAGTGGGCGATGATCTGTATAAATGGTAAATTTTCTGCCGAAAAGATAGGGTCTAAAATTTTGAACTGGCCAAACTATAGCAAGGAGTTCTTTCTCTATGGTCGAGTAGTTTATCTCGTATTGATTTAACGTTCTTGATGCATAACAAATAGGTTTTGAATTTTGAGACAACACTGCTCCTAAAGCAAAGTTTGAAGCATCGGTGGTAAGTTCGAATGGTTGCTCGAAATCTGGGTATTGCAAAATTGGGTCATTAGTTAAAAGCTTTTTACATGATTCAAAACACTTAAGGAATTCAGGGGTATGAACAATTTTTTCATTCTTTTTAAGGCATGATGTCAGAGGTTTTGTTAATTTAGCGAAATTGTCTATGAAACGGCGGTAAAAACCTAACATACCTAAAAATGATTTAATTTCTTTCTGAGTTTTCGGAATTGCAAAATTTTGAATAGCTTGGATTTTTCTAGGATTGGGCTTAATTCCGTTGGGGTTACTATATGTCCAAGAAATTCTACGGTTTTTGCCAAGAATTCACATTTATCTAACTGAATTTTGAAATGATGATTTGAAAAACATTTGAGGACTAGTATTAGATTTTTGATATGATCTTCGAGATTGAAAATGTTATGATGTCATCCATGTATACTAAACAGTCTAAACAGATACGATTTTGTAAATCACGTAATACTTGAAAGGTGAAGGGGGCATTTTTTAATCCAAAAGGCATTCTACAATATTCGTAATGTCTGTTCTCTACGGTGAACGCGGTTTTAGAGATGAAATTTTGTTCTACCTCGATTTGGTGGAAACAAGAAGCGAGATCTAGTACTGTAAAATATTTAGCGTTACCTAGTTTGTCCAATATGTCTACGATGTTCGGTAGCGGGTATTTATCGTCTATAGTCTTTGAGTTTAAGTCTCGGTAGTCAATAACGAGTCTCTATTTTTGTTGTCCAGAAGCGTTGGTTTTTTTCGGTACAACCCAAATAAGGGATGAATAACGACTGTGCGATGGCTTGATGATGCCATCTTCGAGCATCTGGATATTTGCTTTCGAACTTCTTGTTTATGTACATAGGGGTATCGGTAGGATTTTTTATATATCGGTTTTTCATCTATTGTTTTTATGTTATGTTTAATTTTGCTCGTGAAGGTTAATTTATCGCCTTCTTGATGAATAATGGAGGGAAAATTGGCAAGCGTTTTATAAAGGGAATTGTTGTGGGCTTAGTGTTGCTTTCAGTAGGAATTTCTGAAAAATCTTTCTTTTTTTGGAGAAAATAATTAGAAGTTGGTTCAGCTGAGAATGGCTCTCTAAATTCAATGGTTTGTGGGGAGTCTTCAAAATTTTGGATTTCGACTATACATTGACCGTTTTTAATTTTTGAAACAGTATCTGGAATTATCACCTTCTTGTCCTGAAATTGATGTTCTTCGATAATAATTTCTGTATCATCGGGATAATTTTGTTCAATGGAAATTTTGACTAATTTACCTTGGTAAGGTTCTAAGTAATAGCTGGTTAAGACAGTTTCGGGTCTACGAAAAAATATGAGAAGTTGGAAACTAGATCCGGTTAGGATATTTTTTGAAAAATCTATGTGAGCTTGAGTTTTGATTAAATCTTCCAGTCCAATTACGCCATCGAAATAATCATGAAAATTAAACGATATTACATTCATCGTGTCTTCTAAATTAAATTCTGGAGGATAAGGAATATTGGCTTTTTGCATTATGGTTTTAGTTCCTAAAGATGTCTTGATGTGTACAGGATCGTTATAGAGATATTCAGAAAAATGATTTTCCAAAATTTCGGGGCGAAGAATTGATTTGGTAGATCCAGAGTCAATTAAAAGTTTTAAAGTAGAATTTTTATTTCCTCTAATTTGAATATATGGCAAAGGGGATGAAAATGATAAAGAGTTATATTCTAAAATCATCTCTGGATATTGGCTGAGGCTGTTTTGGGAAAATTTTCGTCAATAGGGTCTGAACTATAATTTTCGCAAGAATTTTCAGGATAATAATTTTCGGTATAGTGATTTACATCATGGCATGTTACATCTGGATTTTCATAATATGTCTGGTCAGGTTGTTCAGTATTGTATTCTTGATCTGGACAATAAGAATATGGATTACTTTGCATAGAATATTCGTCAATATCGTCAGTTTTTGGATCAGAGTGTTCAATATGGTTTAAATTTAAATTTTGGAAACTTTGTCCTGCTTTATTAATATTTTTAGTATACCAGTCATTCGTTTTTGGCCTGCAAGGCTGTTGGAATGGTTTATTTTGTTGGGATTGTATGGTGGATACACCAGACATTGGGGTAGGTACTGTCTGCTTTGTAGAGGTTATATTATTATAAAATGGTTGCCTGATTGACTGTTGTGGTTTATTAAAACTTTGAGAATTGGATTAAAATGGTTGATGCCTTTGAACGTTGTTGGTTGGTAGAGCATGGCTGGGTTGGTAGTATTGATTTTGATGAGGATTTATATTTGATCTTGGTACATTGATCTTGGATTTTTGTGGAAGTGATTTTAAATTTAGATTTCGGGAAGTTTCGTCGAATTGTTCTTCTGTGGTAATAACTTGTATCGCTTCAGTAATATTTCTTATATTTCTAGATCTAATTAAATGTTTATAATTGAAAGGCAAACAACGCATGTATGACTCTAACGCCATCTCTGAATAGATGTTTACTTGGGCTTGCTTTTCTTCGATTGGTCGGTTCTGCTCGTTGACTTTCGCGACTAAATTACTTACAATACTCATAATCTGTTGTCCTAAAAGTTTTTGTGTAAGTTTTAGATCTGATTGAATGTGGATTAATTTGTTTTGCAATGAGGAAATAGTATGACCATCTCCAAATAATTCAGATAATAATTGTTTCAAAGCGTCCCAACTATTTAGTTCTAAGCGACATGATATGGCTAAGTCTGTTTGTCCTATTAACCTAGCTTTTACCGATGAAAAAAGGAATAAAAGAAATGTTTGATTTTCTGAAGGAAAAGCCGAAAAAAGTTCATCAGCAGCACGGATAAATTTTGGTAAAAGTTGAGGATTTTCACCACTAAATTTTGGGATATTTTCGATATACATGCGCACAAGAGTATAATCTATAGGCATTGGGCGACTCATAGCGTTTTCAGGTATAGTTCTTTCAGTAGGAGGATTATTAATCAAAGTAGGTCTGGCATGTACGTTTTCTCTTTGAGAGTTACTAGGGGTACTGATTGGTTCGTCTAGTTCTTGACTAAAACGACGAATTAATGAAATATTTGGCATCTAAAAGAAAATTTAAATGGAAAATTTTGTTTTTTTTTATTCAAGAAATAATTTTGAAAAATTTTTTTCGAATTTGGATTACGTAGTCTCAACGTTGGCTCGCTTAACTCTGTTAGGTCTTAATCTGCCTACTCCTAACAGAATAGTGTCAAGTTTGTTACTAGTATGTTGATTACGGTTGTAAAATTTTGAATTTTAAAAAAGTAATCTCAACGTTGGCTCACTTAACTCTGTTAGGCCTCAATCTGCCTACTCCTAACAGAATAATGTCAAGTTTGCTACTAGTGTGTTGATTAAATGTTGATTAAAAATTAATGAGGACAATAGATTCACTTTTGTTAGCAGAATTGTTTTATAGGGCTTGAGGAGAGGACTTACTTTGAAAATACAGCAGAGCCTGGTTGTAGACAACAGGTTTTCGTCAGTGAGGTCTTCCTGGAAAGTGCTTCTTCGTGAGGAATGAGTTCTAGGGACCGTGAAGAATGCAGCAGCTTTTAGACAGGTTCTCTCTTGATCCTTTCACTAGAATAACTTCTTCTCTCGTACAGTTCTTTCTCGGAAATTGCAGTTCTAGGAACTATGAAGGTACCGCACAGGTTTTTACTTAGTTCTTTAACTAGAATAACATTCACAAAATCCACCGTTAACTGCGCCAGTTATTTGGTTCCTTCGGGAGCGTTTAATAACAGTTGTTTTTGTTGTACTGAAGAAAGCACTTTATTGCCTATTAGCAACTAACTGCTAACTAACGCGACGAATGTCGAATCTATTATCTCTTGGCTATAGTCGCCAGTTGAATATTATATATAACGTGCTACTTGTGTAAGCATAATTTTATCTAGCGAGTTTTCTAAGTAATCTACTGTAACTACATAACGTTATAAAATGGAATGTGAATAATAGGAAAATATATATACAGGGTGTTTGGATACACGTAAGACATTTTTGACACTTGAAAACTGATGTAAATACTCATAAAAACATTAATACAATAAGTAATCGGATATTTGAAATCGTCTAGCTAGAGACTATAGTAGCCCAGCGATGTAAAGGTTGAAAATACTTCAATAACTTTTTTCTCGGAAACTATAAGGAGTTTACAAACATTTTTTTCGATATTGACTTCATTTTTCATGACGCATCTATTCCCAAATTTTTTAGGTAGGTTCTGAAGCATCCTGTTTATTTTATGCAATTTATTTCTTAATATAATATAAAGCCAATCTGATAATATATGCACATAATTTATGCGCTTTATCAATGTCAAGGAATGTAGGCCATAGAACGCCATCGTTCTCGCAATACAGATCTTATTGTTGACGAAACAGCAGTGCACTCGCAGAGCGCATGAAATACTGTCTCGTTTTTCGGTTTTCACACTTCTTTTCACACAACCAGGTCCTAAAATATTGAGACCCAACGCGTTCTTGATATCGATATGCTGTTGTCGATTGAGACCACTACCAGTGCCTGGTGCATTCCCATGTTGATCTAGTTGTTATCTTATAATTATGTTAGATCAGTAGTGATTGTCTACTATCTGTGTATATTTGTGTTGATTTTGGCCGTTGTGTTCCTACGGGCAATCCTTTGGCTATACTTGCTAATTCTGTTTGTACAACGGTAACCTGCCTATCCATTGTTCACTGATATCGGATATGTAGGGATCTGGAACAAATCTCACATCCTGCACATTCCTTCGGTGATCCGTCTATGAAGATGTTGATTACATTACAAATTATATTCTTCAGTTCGCTTAGCTTCCGGTTTCCAACTAGTGGTTGCACCAGATTGCTGCGCTGATCTGGGGGGGGGGAGCAGGATGTTATAAAAGCTCTTTTTATGACAGATTGTACAGAACCCACGAATGCTTCAATCTCTCCAACAGTTTGGAGGAGTTTTAGTGAAATTTATCGCAAAATGTATCCAGCAATGATCTGACATTGTGACAGTATCTGCCACATGCCAGTTCTGGATTACCTTAAATGAATACATCGTAGTTGGAAGCTTTTCACTGTGGAAGCTACCAAATTATATGTTAATAAAGCCCTCACCTACAGCGACGTAAGCATCAAATGCGCGCCTCTGTCGAATTCTGAAGCTAGCGGCCGTAGTTCGAGCTTTTGACGCGAGTTAGACCGATCAGATAGCACTGTTTAATTGTTTTTGGAGTCACTAGAAGAGTGACACGAAGAAGAATTACAACCAAGTAATCGGCTCTCGACTAGGTTTTTTGGCGTTCTTAAATAGTTTTTCTTTAAAATCAATGAGTCATCTAGATATTTGTTTACATAACTGTGCAATCATTCTAGCTGAGAGAGAGATGTAACGAACATATTGCGTCAACATGGTTCTCCCAGCTCTACATAGATACACATATTTTGTAACTTCTACAGCTACTTGTTTACGAGAATGTCTAGTCTTTGGTTGTCCTCTCTGCCCTCTGTGTTTTTTATCAGTAAATAATGTAACACTCCTCAGGCCTTTCTATAAAATGTGTGTCTTCAGTTTCTCCAGTTAGAATTGTGTCTGTGGTAGACAGTTATCTTTTCCTGCCTTTTTTGTGCAAAGCACTACCTACGGTCGAAGTGGAAAAAGCCAGATGCAAGTTTTTTTATTACGTTAGTGTTGCGGAAGACTGTAGCTGCATTATCTGTATTATTTATTTTAACTAGTGTGATATTAGTAGCCTGGCCTGACTTTGTTGTCATTTATAGTAACTTAGGCTAGATGTCAAAGAAAATACAATATTTTTATTTGAACACATTTTGTCGCTTCTTTCTCATTCTCATCACATTCAGCGATCAGATGACAATTGTGTGTTTTGCTGTAGGAGTCGTGAAGTTCAGTTGAAGGTAATTGACTGGTATCCATATCACCCGGTAAATAAGCTAAGGGATTAAGTTCGTCCTACTGTTACCCTCTGTGGTTGATATTTGCAAGGTTACTAACACGTATACAAACCCTGGATCATGTTTCACATTCCAGAACTAGCATACAGCTTCGTTCTTTAAACAATTTGACAACTATATTTCCAATTCTGCTAATTCTGGAATTACGTCTCTTCCGTGGTAGGTTTTGGGGATAATTATCAGGAAAATTAGTATAACTTCTTTCCTTGTTTACTGGTACTAGAAGATGCTAATCGGTTGGTCACTTGTTTTTAAAGTTACTTCTCAGTAAGTTCTCAGTACTTTATATTTTACGGATGACAACTAATTTTATGACTATTTTTATATCAGCGCTGATTACAGCGATTAAATATTTACTGTGGACTAATCTGTTGAATACTCATGATTTCATATTCATTCACCGGGTGCTTATAAAAATGCAAATTTAATTGTTTGTTACTGTTATTATTTATCGGTTCTGCAGCGCTTGTAATTGAGTAGGCATTGAAAATAAGGTTGTTGACCTAAATACGGTAGGTCAAGATTCCGATTGCCGGATTGTTTGTCTCTGAATAGGTACTTCTGGGAGAACTATTTTTTGTTGACAGCACGAGGGTTTTTGGCATTACTGTCGGTATTTAAATACGAAAAACGTTTCAGCTTCATTTAATAATTTCTTTAGAGAATATTGTTTTTTTTATCACTATTTATGTAATGAAATGTAAATTTAATGTACGGTTTATTATTTGATCCTAATAAAGTTTTGTAACTTCAGTATTAAATATTTTATATGTTAATTGCATACATTTAAAAAATAATTTATAGCATGTAGTACACATTTTAACATTGCAAGTACTAGAAAAATATTTAAATTTGGCAACGTCGCATCAGACCGACACTGAGTTGAACTGCCGGCACCGGTGAGTGACAATCTGAAAATGGGGTTTAAATAATGGATTGAAATATACATGATCTCATTTGTCTAATAGAGTATCGACATATTTAATAAAAAATGAACAAGGGAGCATTTGTAATGACAATAATGAAACTGCTGAAACATTTGCTAATGAATTTTTCCAAGCATATGCTGCCGACTCAGGTACGATTAATGCCCCTACAGACATAATCTATCGAGATTGCCTAACCCCTGAAATTGTACGGAGCTCTTTGACTAATCTGTGTACGGACTCATCGTCTAGACTAGACAGGACCTGCCCGCTTTTTCTGTCCAAATATGCAGATAGTCTAACCGCACCTTTAAGTCAAGTTATGGCCATATCTATGGATCGGGGAGTTTTACCAGATGGTTGGAAGGTTGCATCTGTTACACCTATTAAGAAAATGTGAGATAAATTTTGCAGCAGTAGCTGTAGACCTTAGTTTAACATCTGTTCCATGTAAGCTGATGGAACAAATTATATGTAATAACCTTATAATGTTTTTGTTAAACAATACTGTTTTAAATTTAGTTGAGAGCATCAAAATAAAATTGCGGCTGACCCTAATTTTATTAATATTAAGTGCTAAGGACGGATGAGTGCAGTTTTACTCGAACTGGCATATTAAACAGGTTAGTACCATACTACTTTAAACATAATAAATTTCTAGGCTAGATGTACGTAACTACAAACTGAATAATTAATTGTACTTACGAGTAATACTAAAAATTCATATTTATTTGTAAAACGTAGTGAAAACGTAATATCAAAATTATTAAACTGTAATAACCTAACATTCGAAAACATTTATTTATTATCTACATTTGTTTTTATTAACAAATAAATCAATATGTAAGAAAAATTCATTCATGTCTATATTTAAAAAAATTACTCCTTGTCGTTAAATAACAGTACAAAAACTAGGTAACTAAGTTATTGGCCATAACAGCTACATTTGCTCAGAGGAAAATCCACACGCTACTTGTCGGTTTAGCTTTCAGAGGCGATTTGTTGTCAACGTATGGGCAGGAGTGTACGGGTATCGTTTGATTGGACCGTTTTTTCTACCGGAAAACCTGAGTGGACCGCGTTACTTGTAATTTTTAATAGAATTATTTGATTATTATTATTTGATTTCATTGGATATTAACATTTTAAATTATTATTGGCTGAAGTTGAACTGAGCAAGAAGAAATGATATTCTAAAATAGTCAGTACAACCGTTTATTTGTGATGTCTTAAACTTAGGTAGGTAGGTAGGTAGATACTAGAAAAATATTTCAACTTGGCAACATTGCATCAGGTAGACATAGAGTTGAACTGTGAGCTGTTTCTGGCTGTAAACAACCAAAGCTGTCAGCGGTCAGTGACAGTCTGAAAAGGTTTAAATAATGATTTGAAAATATTTCTTTTCGGCGTAAATATGCATTTAGATTTTTTTTAATTACGTATTCGCATTATACTCATTATTCCATATCTCCTCTTAAAATTAATGACATTATGACTGACTCATCCTGCATATATAATATATGTTTTATCCAGCATACTTTGTGACATCATTTCATAAGAATTTCCCTTCTCTTTGACATCCTCTGGCGTTGTGACATGCGAAATCGGATGTCACAAGAACTTTCATCGTAGACTGACCTCTATATTGTTTTAAAAAAGTTATAGGAGGATGCCAAAAAACATATGTGTAACTTTTAACGTTTTTTGTACTTTGCAATATATTAAACAGAGAGCAGCACGCAGAAGCTGTTGCTGTATATTTATTATACCGCACAACATATGATGTGGTTCTTGTGACATCCTGCAATATACGTAATATCCACATCCTTTTCGTAGTGCACTGCGATTTGACAACGCTATAGACACAATATATTTAAAATAGTAAGAACATATTTAATGAGCGCCAACGTCATATTTCTTTTTAATTATTTTCAGTATTAATTTACTCAAAATACCAACTGTATAGTTAGACATTTTTTTATTAAATTGTACATTAAGGTTATAGTACAAGTAATTTGTGATATATTTTCTTAATATACCATATTCTGATATAAGTTTTAATAAAAAAAGCATATTTATTAATATTGCTAAAACCGCTCGTAATATTTTAATGAAATTTTGCAAGCTGTGGCAGTTAACGACAATACATGTTTTGCAATAAAAATATTATTTTCAGTTTCACCAGTCGCATACGCACGGCGTATGCCGGCAGGAGCGTCTCTGGATATTTTTAAAGGAAAAATGATTCGTCACTGATTTTCCTTATAATAAAATTATTTTCGAGTCCCTCCTTTTTTTCTTACGACACCATTTTCGAGTAAAAAAATTAAATTTGATTTATTTCATGGCATGGAAGTCAGGATTCAATGATTTGAAAAATACCAGAAATTATGCACTTAGTTTTTTTGTACCAATTTTATTACACAAAAATTATTACTACTCGCAGTAAACATTTTTTCTGCTTTTTTAAAATTATTGAAACCGGATTATAAATTGATTATAATTTTTTTCCTGGAAAATGGTGTCGTAAGAAAAAAGTCGAAAGACCTTTTCACTTCTAAATTAAACAATGGATTAAAAAATAATTTTTATTTTAATAAAAATCAGTGTTAGATCATTTTTTCTTTAAAAATAACCAGACATGGAACCCAAACCAAACATTAGGATATATGTACTGTGGCCATACAGACAGCATTTTTAGAAGGAGAACCTTTTTACAATTTGCGAAAAAAGTAAAAAAATTCGCTGTCTCATCTAGGAATTTCCAATTGGCGTATTTAATCTTTCAGAAATATATTTTTTCACATATTTGATGTAACTTTGTCGACTTATTTAAAATTTTATTAAAAACTTATTAGTTCGTTAATTTTTAATAAAATTAAAAAATAATTAATATTTCACTAAAATTGAAGAGCCGATTTCGAAATTCCTAGGTGAGGCAGCAATTTTATTAAACTTTTTTGCAAACTGCAAAAAGGTTCTCCTTCTAAAAAAGTTGTCTATATGGCCACAGTACATACATGGTGTCTACTATTATTTGTGTACAAATCCGTAAAAACTTTATTCTTCAAGATAATCAAAAATTTTTTTTAATTTTAAATGATATGGAAAACCGCTTGCTCTGACCCTACCACGGCATTTAAGTTGGCGATCCAAAACCTGCTATGTTATTTTTATACCCCCGAAATTCAATAAAAACGTTTAGCGATTTTTTTTATTTAAAATCTGATAAGGTGGTGATAATCAGGACCCCTCAAAACCCTTATGTGTGAAATCTGAACAAAAACTATACAGAGTTCTACACGTTCTTAAAGTTTTATTTTTGTAAAAATTCATAAAAACTTTATTTTTCAAAATACCGCAACAAATATTTTTTTGATTTAATTGTAATCGAAAACCGCTACTTCTAATTCTACCACGGCGTTTAACATGGTGATCCAAGGCCTGCTATGATTAATTTTATACCCCTCGTATTCAATAAAAACGTTTAGCTATTTTATTAAAAATCTGATAAGGTGTCAGGGTCTCCCAAAACCCCGATTTGTGAAATTGAAATAAAAACTATACAGAGTGTTTTATTTTACACGTTCCCAAAGTTTCATGTGTGTACAAATTCGTAAAACGAGTCTTCAAGAAAATCCAACGTTTAAAAAAAAAATTAAATGACATCGAAAACAGCTTGTTTTGATCCTACTAAGGAAACCCAAGACCTGCTATAATTTCTTATACCACCGCAATTTAATATAAACGTTTAGCGAATTTTTGATTTACAATCTGATAAGGTGGGGTTAATCACAAACCCCCTCAAAACAAAATACTGAATAGGCGCTAGACGAGTCAAGTGTGAGTCAAGGAATTATGTTGAAACAGTATGAATGAAAATTGAATTAATGTGGTCTGCTATGAAAAAATAAGTCACATAAACGGCACTGTGTCAAAGCTAAAATGAAATAAAATAAATGAAACATTTATTAAGTAACATAATAAATAAATACAAATAAGTTTTTTCATTTATTGGACCTTTTTCTACCACCAGCTTCTAAAGGAATACATTTTTCAATACGCTTCCTATTGTGCTGTAGGTACAACTTTCTTTAACTGAGATGCACTGATAAACTGACACGCTTTAGTAATTCGGTATACTTTATTTTTTATGATCACTCTTGATTCATCTAGCGCCTCTCAAATTTAGTATTTTGTTTTGAGGGGGGTTGTGATCAACCCCATCTTATCAGATTGTAAATCAAAAATTCGCTAAACGTTTATATTAAATTTCGGTGGTATAAGAAATTTTAACAGACCTTGGGTCGCTATAGTAGGATCAGAACAGGCGCTTTTCGATGCTATTTAAAACATAAAAATAATTGTTGCGTTATTTTGGAAAATAAAGTTTTACAAATTTTTATAAAAATAAAACACATAAGGATTCTGAGGCGTCCTGATTAATACCACCTTCTCAGATTTTAAATACAAAAATCGCTAAACGTTTTTATTGATTTTCGGGGATATAAAAAAACATACCAGGTCTTGGATCGCGTAGGGCAAGCGGTTTTCCATGTCATTTAAAATAAAAACAAATTTTTTTGATTATCTTGAAGAATAGTTTTTACGGATTTGTACACAAATTTTTATTTGTAGACACCCTGTATATCCTAAAGTTTGGTTTGGATCTGTTGCCTGGTTATTGAGATATAATTTACCTCATCAGCCGCTCACTTGATGTGCAGAAACGTGCCTGTGTCTACGTGATTCGATGAAACTAAAAACAATATTTTATTTACAATCATTAATCGAATTAGAGTTTCTTACTTGACAGTGACAATGAAAAGCTGACGTTTATTGAAGAGGTCACATAAGTGTCACTTTATTGCTTGCCGAGTGATATCAAACGCTCGTTGTCAATAGCAACAAAGTATTTTTTGTTTCATAATAAAGTTAATAATTTAACAGTTTTATTTTGTTTTGTGATTGTAGATAAACATTGTATGCATTACGAGCAAAAAGTAACATTTATGCTCTCGCGTGATTACTGTTACTCTTGAGCAATAATGTATCACTTTTCGCTCTTACTGCATAAATAATTAATTATTGGAAAACATGTATTATTGTTAACGTAAAAACCTGTAAAGTTTCATTTTGTACGGTTTCCACAATATCAATAAATTTAAATTTTTTAAATAAAATTTTAACACCCTGTATATAAAAAATTATCTACACAAATTAGTTGTGTTAGAGACTCCTGCAACGAATGCATCGACTCACTAAACACTCTGACACTCTCTAAAAAATGTTGGATTATCTTGAAGAACCCTGAATAACAACACCTTACCAAATTTTAAATAAAATATAACTAAACGTTTTTATTGAATACGATGGGTATAAAATTAATCATAGCAGGTCATGGATCGCCATGTTAAACGCCGTGATAGGATTAGAAGTAGCGGTTTTCGATGACATTTAAATCAAAAAAATATTTGTTGCGTTATTTTGAAAAATAAAGTTTTTACGAATTTTTACAGAAGTAAACCTTTAAGAACGTGTAGAAGAAAACACTGGATAGTTTTTGTTCAACTTGCACACATAGGGGTTTTGAGGGGTCCTGATTATCACCACCTTATCAGATTTTAAATAAAAAATCGCTTAACGTTATTATTAAATTTCGAGGGTATAAAAAAAATCATAGCAGGTCTTGGATCGCCATCTTAAATGCCGTGGTAGGGTTAGAGGAAACGGTTTTCGATTTAAAATAAAAAAAATATTGTTTTGATTATCTTGAAGAATAAAATTTTTACGGATTTGTACACAAATAGTAGACACCTTGCATGTACTGTGGCCATATAGACAACTTTTTTAGGAGAACCTTTATGCAGTTTGCAAAAAAGTTAAAAAAAATTGCTGCCTCACCTAGGAATTTCGAAATCGGCTCTTTAATTTTAGTGAAATATTTATTTTTTAATTTTATAAAAAATTAACGAACTAATAAGTTTTTAATAAAATTTTAAATAAGTCGACAAAGTTACATCTAATATGTGAAAATATATATTTTTTAACTTTTTTTCGCAAACTGTAAATAAAAATTATTTTCTAATTCACTGTTTAATTTAAAAGTGAAGGTGATTGGATGGAACCTTTGAATAGGTAATCTAGATACATAAGTTTACGTAAAAAATATAATATTATTTTTCTTACACCAGTGGCGTGCGTACGGACAGATCATCGGGAAATTTTAATGAAAAAAATGGTACGCCAATGTTTTTTTATAAGCAAAAACTTCTCAACGATGGAGTCGGCTAGGGAGTAATAACATGAATAATGACGTGGTTAATTGTATTGGACCAGTGGCCTGGCCACCCATGTCACCGGATCTTAATCCGATTTTTACGTTTGGGGCACTATTAAAGATAAAGTCTACGCTAACCCCGTTTTAACAAGGGAACCTGCAATGATATGCGGCGAAATCTGCATGAAGTATCTGCTGCAATAAATGCGTTAGTCAGAATATGTCGAAAATGTTGAGGTGGGTGGACTACATTTAGAGCAATTTTTGTGATTTTACCGTTAATTTTCTTTCTTTTTGTTATTGTTGTTGAAACCCACACATTAAATTTCTCATTTTCGTTTTTGTTTACTTAATTGTTTTTCAGAAATCATTAGGTAATTTAATTTTTTTACTGGCAAATGGTGTGTCAAACGAAAAAAAGTAAGGAACCTTTTTCTATTGTAAATTGAACATGGATTCTAGAAATAGTTTTTGTTTCTAAAAAAACATTGGCTTAACATTTTTTTCATTAAAATTTCCCGAAGATCTGTCCGTACGCACGCCACTGGTGGAAGAAAAATAATATTTTTTACGTACAAATATATATCTAGATTCCCTATTCAAAGGTTCCAAATTTCATTTAAATATTTAAAGTAGTTTTAAAAATATTAATAAATTTGGAACTTTTGATAAAAATTTTGACGCCTTATATCTTTGTTTGTAACAAAGCATTTTCGAATATAGTTTATAATACAAACTGATATTATTTTGTGGTTCTCTGTCTGCCTCTAAAGTTTCCGCTTTCGAAAGTGGACCACCCTGTATAGAGTGATAATGAATGTTTGAGGTTCAAAGAAGCAGCTGCTGAGAAATTATCTGAAATATCAAAGAAGTTCCTTCTCAACCCTAAAATAAAAATCGTTGACATTTCTGAAAAGCTTGAGGATGATGTACTCCTAAGTTATGTATAAACTCAAAATAAGTTTGTTTTAGCGATAATTGTGACTGCCATATGGTATCTAATGCACCTTTAAAGAGAAATAAGAATATATATCAGGCTATTATACAAATTGATAAATCAAGTCATAACAAAATTATGGAACAGGGTAAGCTATTTGTTTGCTATGACTATTGTAGTGTATTTGATGCGATTGAGCTGCGTCATTGCTTCAAATGTTGGGGATTTCACCACATACAGAAAAATTGTTCATCTAAAATAGAAATATGTCCTAATTGTGCACAAAGTCACAGAGTTTCTGACTGCAAATCTGAGGTTTTGCATTGAATTAATTGCCACAATTATAGAAAAAGTAAGGACTGTGCAATGGAACTCTTGGAGGGGAAGTTGGAATTAAACAGACTCTCCGGGTTGCACACGTTTAATACAGTTTTCAAAAAAAGATCATCTAAAATACCACATGTTACATACAAATTTGTTTCAATAAATAAGTTTGACCAACAGGGGGTAGATTAATTATTTATACACACCTAAAATACCACAGGCGAAAAATGAATAATTCTTAGGATTTTTCAATTACAACCACAAGTGGCATCTAAGAGAACTTTATACAATATGTTAGTAATATTAACTGGATCTTCAACCAGAGCTTGGCATAAAATAGTAAAAAGCTAATAAAAAAAAGCATTCGCCTATCAGTACTGTTTTTCTTTCTCCCTCGTAGTCGACGCGTTTAAACTCAAAGTATATAGGTATGAAATAAACAATAATTGTGGGTGGCCTAATGAACAGCCACAAGCAAATGATTGTCGAATCTAGGCAACCCGAAATATACTAAAGTAAAATGTTTAATCTAAACCGAAATAAAACACCTAATATTAGTAATATTTATATTTGACAGGACAGACGACAGAACAGTGACAAGACAAAACAACTGATGAAAATTTGTGTTTTGTTACATCTCACCCCCCTGACCCGTTGAGTTGTGGTATAACTTTATCAGAACTGTGACATAATATAGTGATTAGCAAATAATTATTTCAACAACTCACGGTGGCATATAGTTGTATCGTTTCAAGTGGCTAGCGTGGAATACTCCCCGTTCCTTTTGATTTTCCATATAACCCAACACGTAAGTATCATCTCGAATTTCTTTCTTAATACGATAAGGACCTTCAAAAAGCAACAATAATTTTTTTGTTTCAGCCTTTAATGCGGATGAGAGGTTATTTGCTTTCAGCAGGACCGCATCGCCAATGGCGAACCGTACATAGGGGCGACCGGGGTACCGAATTGCCCGACGCTCTGCCTTAGACTTGAGGGAAGCCTCTGCCAGAACCAACTTTTGCTCTGGAGAGAGTAAGGTACAGGCTGGTGGAGATACCGAAGGAGGTAGTAATCTATTTCGATCCTCACCGAACTGTAACTCGTTAGGAGCAAATCCGGTAGCCTCATGTACTACTGAATTCAAAAATTCTTCGAACAAGGAAATGTTAACCGCCCACTTACTATGATGGTCGTGGCAATAGGTACGTAAAATACGTGCTATTTCCCTCATACACCGTTCGGAGGGGTTTGCACGTGCATGACGCACGGAAACATAAACCAGTCTTATACCGAGTGACTCAAACGTAAACTTCCATAACTTAGAGGAATACTGGGTAGCATTATCGTGCAATATTCGCTTAGGTTGACCATGCACGGGGAAGTATTTTTTCACTAGGCAATTTATCATGACGCGAGAAGTGGCTTTTTTCAGGGGAAACAAAGTAATATATTTAGTAAAAACATTAAACACCACAAGGATGTAGCAAACCCCTGCACGACTACGGACCAACGGTCCCAAAACGTCAATAGCCAAAAGGTCCTCTTTAGATTCAGGTACAATTTGTTTTTGGGGAGGATTTGGTAAAATAGATATTTTTGCCTTTTGACAAATATCACACGTTTTAATATATTTTTTTATGGTGCGTTGCATATTATGAAAATGAACCTCATCCCGCAGGGCTACCCATGTTTTGTACACGCCAAAATGGCCTAAGGAAATATGGAAATTAATAATGATATCCTTTATTAAACACTCAGGAATACATAATAAAAGAATATTTTCGTCTGAACCTCTTTTATACAAGATGTCCTTTATCAAAACATATCGCTTATTTAAGGTTTCGTCGCTATTTATTTGGTTTCGAATATTCACGAGTCTGGGATCTTGCAACTGATATGACTTAATATTTTTCAGTATGTTTTGGAATTGCGAGGGCAAATGCAAGGCGAACATTTGAAAACACTTATCAGAAGGTGTTGGTAAGCGTCCACAGGCGTGCCTGGAGAGAGCATCGGCCGCGACGTTCTCCCGTCCAGGGATATGTACTATATCGAAAGAAAACTCCTGTAAAGCCAGGGCCCAACGAGTAATGCGAGGTGAGAGGAGCCTACACGTGTTTAAATAAGTTAGCGCCCGATTATCAGTATACAGGGTGAATTTACTAGAAAGTAAATAATTCCTCCAACGCTGAAGACAATATAGGGCAGCTAAAACTTCCTTTTCATTCGAGTGGTAGTGGCGTTCTCGTTCGATGAGTAACCTACTTGCCCAGGCTACAACCCGCTTTCGATCATCGACCACCTGAAACAGCTGACCTGAAATACCGATGTCACTAGCGTCTGTGGTTACATGCCAAGGTAAATCGTGGTTTGGATGGTATAGAAGAGTCGCAGTCTGCAGTTCTTCTTTCAAACCTTGAAACGCTTGCTGCTGAGCCTGTCCCCACTTCCATCGACTTTTTTTACGTAGCAGCTGCGTCAGAGGTTCCGACAGTTCTGCAAACTTGGGTGTAAAAAACCTGTCAAAATTACAAAGTTCCAAAAATCTTTGGACTTCCTTCATATTCCTAGGCACCTGGTAGTCAACGATAGCCTGAACCCGTGCAGGATCCGGACGAACCCCTTTAGGACTAACTATATAGCCTAAAAAGTGCATTTCAGTTTGGAAAAAACTACATTTTGATATTTTAACAGTAAAACCGCAATCTTGCAGGCGACTGAAGACCTGCTCCAAATGCTGTAAATGTTCTGAAAAGGAAAAAGAGGCAACGAGTAGGTCATCGACATAGCTAATTAGAAAATCGTCATACGCTCTTCCGAAAACTGTATCCATTGCCCTAGTAAAGGAACTAACAGCTGTCGATATGCCAAAAGGGAGTACGCAAAACTGGTACGTTTTTGTGCCCACCATGAAGCCCGTGAATTTTCTGTCGGACTCACGCAACGGTAATTGCCAGTAGGAATGGGATAAATCTATCTTGGACAGATATTTCTTGCCATTTAGAGTACGAATGATGTCTCCTATTCGCAATGGGAGTTCACGATCTGGTTCTAAAACCGAATTTAGATGGCGTGCATCTAGACAAACGCGTACCGAACCATCCTTTTTTATTGTAGTCATAAGTGGTGAGATATACGGGGTGCTGGCTCGTTCAATGACCCCCCAGCTCTCCATTTGTGAAATGGCTTTTGCCACAGCATCTCTGTGTGCCACTGGAATTGGATAGGGCTTTATAAAAAATTCCTTATCATCTTTTAACTTGAGAGTATGTTCGTACAAACTGGTACGACCCGGTATATTTGAAAAAATACTACTATACTTATTTAGTAAATCTTTAAAACACATTTTTTCTGTTTCAGACAAACAACACTTAGACAACACTAACGAAAAATCTGAACGTTTAGGTTCCAATTCACCGGAATACTTGCTAAGGGAACAATAAGTGTTATTATTCACTAAAGCAGCAATTTCGATAGGTGCTGGGTCCTTGAAGGCATGATTTGTTTGCACTTCCGGAACAAAAACAGATTTTCCGCCTAATTTTAATTTTAGAACATTTTCATCCAAACAAATTTTGGCATTATGTAGCCTTAAAAAGTCTACACCTACTATTAATGGGTAAACCAGTGAAGGGATCAGTAAAAATTCATGTGAGAATATTTCACCACATATTGTAAAAGTGAGCAGAGCCTGGATCGAAACCTTTTTATATTTACTTTTAAATGCTCCGATTACTCGGACACCGGTGCAAGGAAAACTTGGAATAATTTCTTGAGCTTCGGACAGCTGTGACCAGACCTCATCGGAAAAGGCACATATTGTACTACCCGTATCGATCATAGCTGGGTATGTATACCCATATAACTTGATACAAATTATGAAGGTTCGAGTGTCTGCAGGCTTGTGATCAAAATCACACTCCTCCAGCAACTCGCTTACTGGATTATTTTTAATGATCATTTGGTCGGTTTTGTTTAAAATACTTCCCACAACCGACTCTACATGTGGGAGTCGTCCTCGTTTTCCAAGAACTCTTCGTCCCTAGCCTCGAGAGTACAAACTGTTTTTTCAGTTTTATTATTTTTAAAAAAAGGTTTGGGTCCATTGCTCGACTTTTTATTATAATAAGAAGAATGATTTGTATCATTAGTATTATTATTATTTGTATTGGTCATGAAAGTCTGTTTTTTCTCTGTATTTTTAAAATAATAATCTGCTTGCCTTAGCCTATCTAAAGCTGCAAGAAGACTATTTGCACCTACCAAAGTTGATGCGACATTTGGTGGAAAGTGACGAGCAATTGTAGCTATTAGCTGTTCGACACAGTAAGGAGGGGACAAATGTTTAGCCATAGCTACATACTTGCTAAAATATGTAACGAAAGAACCATCATTATTAAATCTACCTGATTCTAGTTTTAATTTTACTTGTAACTGTTGGTTAGGCCCCCAAAATTGTTCCAAGAATGCTTTTTTAAATTCTGGGTAAGTAGTAAATGTATTGCTGAAGGCATTGAACCAAGTTTTGGCTGAATTTACAAATAAACCTGATATTACTAGCGCTAATTGATTCATACTAGCATTGCTAGTGTTTAGATAAGTTTCGATATAATTTAAAAAATCTACAGGGTGTACGTTGCCCTCAGGACAAAAGGTAGGTAACACTTTAAGAACATTTGTATCCAGAATACATCTAGGTCCATTTAGATTAGTATGGTTGCCATATTGCAAACCCCAAGAAGGCATTGTATAGTTTGCAGTTATTTGTGTGGCTTGAGTTAGGTTTTGAAGAGGTATATTTGAATTATGATCTAGATTTTGAAATCTAACATCGTTAACTCGCAAACATTGCATTGCCTTAGATACTTCACTAGATATTATATCAGCAAGTTCTGACTTTGAAATAGCTAACGTGACATTATTTTCAGCTTTATTTAGATCACTGCCTACTGCTCCTAGTGTTTCTGGAGGGAAATTCTGAGCTTCAGTTGTTGTCTCGTGAACTGGAGTAGGCAAGCCTGATAACGATGGAAATGAAACATTGTTACCTTGCGTATGATGTCCCTGAGCTACTCGAATAGGTGTTCGGGGCAGACCACCTCCGATTGTCGTACCCTGCATATTTTGGCCAACTATCCTCCTGGTTCTCAGGTTGTAAGAGGGAGAATTATCCTGTTCCATGATGATATACAGGACCAAGCCTCTAGTTGGGCGCCAAGTTGCAATGGAACTCTTGGAGGGGAAGTTGGAATTAAACAGACTCTCCGGGTTGCACACGTTTAATACAGTTTTCAAAAAAAGATCATCTAAAATACCACATGTTACATACAAATTTGTTTCAATAAATAAGTTTGACCAACAGGGGGTAGATTAATTATTTATACACACCTAAAATACCACAGGCGAAAAATGAATAATTCTTAGGATTTTTCAATTACAACCACAAGTGGCATCTAAGAGAACTTTATACAATATGTTAGTAATATTAACTGGATCTTCAACCAGAGCTTGGCATAAAATAGTAAAAAGCTAATAAAAAAAAGCATTCGCCTATCAGTACTGTTTTTCTTTCTCCCTCGTAGTCGACGCGTTTAAACTCAAAGTATATAGGTATGAAATAAACAATAATTGTGGGTGGCCTAATGAACAGCCACAAGCAAATGATTGTCGAATCTAGGCAACCCGAAATATACTAAAGTAAAATGTTTAATCTAAACCGAAATAAAACACCTAATATTAGTAATATTTATATTTGACAGGACAGACGACAGAACAGTGACAAGACAAAACAACTGATGAAAATTTGTGTTTTGTTACAACTGCAATGCTGATGTTGATGTTAATCATGCCTCTTGGGATAAAAATTGTTATACATACAAATTAGCCCTGGAAAGATTTGAAAACAATATCTTGGGTATCCAATAGCAATTATTCGATATTCCTAAATTGAACACTTTACTTAGTTGTTATTATTAGAATTGCCGCGGTATTTGCACAAAAACTAAAGAACTGTTTATCTCGGCCGGCGGCACCAATTATGATATAATTGGTCTTAGTGAAACTTGGTTGCATGAAAGTGTACAGAGTCCTGAAATTTTTGATAGTAATATTATGTAAGTATATCGTAAGTAGTATAGCTACTGGGGTTCTGGACCACTTTGGTAACCTGTCCATCCGAGTCTGGACGGCAGCGTAGAAGGGTGGAGTTCTTGCAGAAAGTAGGTCAATGACCAGAGGGTAGTGGTCGAAGAAGTGTAGAAGAGCGTAGGGTGGTAGTAGAAGAAGTAGTCGTCAATGACCAGAGGGTGCGGAGGGTAAAAGAATGTGTTAGAGTGAGATCGAGCCGAGCCGGCCTCGCCTCAAGCCATGTATATTTTAACTTGGATATTTGCGAGAATAAAAATAGGAGAGATTAGTTGGCCTTGAGGTCACGTTACGTCTTTATCACATTAATTATGGAATTATTAGATTTTAAATATTTATTTTATTTAGAAATTTTCTTAGAGGAACAAAAAAAAGACAACAGATTGTAGTAATAAATTTTATTTTAGATGAGTGTAGATCATTTAAATATTTATTTTATTTAGAAATTTTCTTAGAGTAACAAAAAAAAAGACAACAGATTGTAGTAATAAATTTTATTTTAGATGAGTGTAGATCAAGAATTACAATTTCCTTTTTAAATTTGCATTGTTTACATTGTTGTAATATTTATATTTTTGGATGTCGTGCCATATGTCTTGCTTGATCCAATTCCAGTGGTCCCTGATCACGGAGTCTTCCATTGCAGCGGTATCAAAATGTATGATCATCGCCGACCACTCGAACTCGCTGCATGGTTGGCTTTGATATAGCCTGTTACATGTGTCCATTTTATTGGTAATGATGTCATGTTTGGTCTTCAGCAACCCTGATCCACTACTTGGAATGGGACGTTCAAAACGAGGCTGTAAAAAATATATTTATTAAACAACTGTTTGAACTTAGAGAGAGAGATAGTACTACGAAATTATTCAAAGTCTAGAACGTACATCATAGTTTAAATCCAAGAAACTTGGATCGTCTTGTTGCAGGGTCTTGGTTGTAAACATACGGGACACGTGGCGATGACTACTTTCGGAGTCCAATCGTTATTTGTTGCAGGTCGCTTCCTAATAGTTTTTCCGCATACTCCACAAATCGTCGTCTCCATCACGTTGGCAGTGTATGATTTAAACTTAAAATTTGGCATCTTAAGACTTTTGAATCGTTTCGTAGCAATATAAATCTATTTGTTGTGTGGCGGTAGAATGTAGTTCAATTGAATTTCTGCAAAAACAGAAAAACTGTTGACAACTCCTGCACCAATTCGTTCCGTCTGTCTTGCTATATTGAGGTTTCGGAATACTTCGTGGTTGTATTCTTCTGGTCGGTTGTTGTCTCCTCCTCAATTTGTTTACGAATCTTGTTTTGGATCGGAATACTTCCTATGTCGTCATTTAGTGAATGAACTAGATTATTTAGAACAAAAAAACTCTGACTTTATAAAAAATCGTTAAATCCCCATGGTTTCGTGTCTGTATAAATATAACTTACAATTCGTTTGTCGTCGTAAGGACTCAAAGCAATTTTTTGTTGGGAAATTGTATAAACATCATGATGCCTTGAAATTATAGATTTTTGATTGATTGACACTTTGGTGTTTTGAAATAGGCACTTATAGTAGTCATCAAATGTTATTTCCTTCAAGGCGGACCTTTCGATACCTTTAGCCTTTTTAATTATGTTTTCGTCTTGATTTTTAGACATAACTTTTAGGGCATACATTTTAGATCTTAAGCCAATAAAATGTGTCATAATATTGCCTTGATTCTCGTCTTTCATCAAGCCTTTTTTTTTTTTTATTTTTTAAAGGAATCCCAAAAACATTATTTTCTGGATAATCAGAAGTATCAAATCTCTCAATATCTTCTTTAATGTATTTGTAAATGTCATCAATGTTGCAAAATTGATAAATTAAACTGTCTGTGTCGGTGTATAATAATTTAGCATCGTCATTAAACCTTTTCTTGATATAATTATAGTGAAAATCGTAAAGGAATGTTTTCGAAATATCTAGTATACACATGCCGATAAAAATGGGTTTATTTAAAGTCGCCTTCAGTTTGTTCATCTCAATGATTACCGTGTCTTTATTGAAAATGGTGCAGCTATGAAAGTTGGGTTGCGCAATATAATATTTGGCACCATATCGTCCTGTCCATTTAGTAACTAATTTTATATCTTTATATTTTCTAACATTTTCAATGGTTTTCCGTAAGGAGAATTATTCATTAATTTAAAAAAATTTTTTTCAAATTCATTTTTACTCGTTTTTCGTAATTCCGTATTGAGTTCAATATACTTTTTTAACCACGGTGATTGTTTGAATTTTAAACAGCGATGAATTTTTCGAATAACAATTCCTAATTGCAAAGCTTGTCTTAGTAACGTATAATGTATGACATACTTTTGTTTATCATACAATGTTGTCAACAATTTTGGTTTGTCAGAATCAGAAGAAGGCGGTACTAAATGTTCAGGACATAATGGTAAATCTTTATGTAATTCATATAGATGCCGAGGATAATATAAATCAATTTCTAATATGTACCCTTACTTACTAGAGTCGTGATTACTATCAAAAATATTTTCATGATAAATGTTTTCAATAGGCACCCACTAAAAGTCCCCATATGGTAGAGGAAACATCATTGCAGCACCATACAAATTGTTAACATCGTAATACATTAGATATGAAATAGGAAGTTCTGGATTATAGTTACTTCCCATATATTTATTGTTAGCTTCCCCGTATCTATTGGAACATTGTGAAATACCGCCCCTGATGCCTTTTTCGATAAATAAAGCCATATCACAGTCAGTTAATAACTCCAATTCAACGCCGGTAACTTTTAACATGGCATCAAAAGCTAATCCGGGCGTTGTATAATAGTGGAGTGCATCTAAATCATATGTCTTCATGCACATTTTGCGAAAATTTTCAAACACATCAGCTAGTAACAGTACGTCAGTTTTTAAGTACAGTTCAGCGTAATCTTGAAGACTCTGTATATTAAATGAATGCCAAACATTTAATGCATGTTGATAATCACCATCTGAAATGTCCTCATTTTTCAGAGAGTTAAAAAATTTGTCTTTTGACGGTAAGCATTTATCTTTTAATTTGTCCCACGAATTTAGATATTCATAGGGAAATATTCCCTTCCTTGTCACTAATTTAAAATGTTCATCATCATCATCATCGTTAAAATATTTTTTGGTTATCAGTTTTTGATTATCGTCCAAATAAGATGACAATTTATCTAAACTACTTGGCATAAATCTAAACGAATCTAAAAATCGAAAACTGATCTTAGTGCCCGATATGTGTTTTGTAAAAGAAATATAACGTTCCTTATTTAATGGCAACAAGCTGATGTTTCCCTCTATGTTTCTGCTAAGGGCTTTTATTATAAAGTGAGCATCGTAGCCCGATAAATTGTGAAATACGACGGGTACGGTGTACGAATTTTGATATAAAAGGTTACAAGACATATGAGATGCACCCCTGTATTTGCCCAAAAGATGACAATGTTCTCTGGCCTTCGACTCATTGTCAATAAACGGTTTTTGACAAATACAGCAAGTAGAAGACAAACGAAACTGCGTTTGTTCGTCAGTGGTTAATTGTAAGGGTTCCTGTTTGTGTTGATAAATTTCATGAATTTCTTTCGCAATTTCGAATAATTCATTTACGAACCAATCTTGGCAATGAGGACCCGTATGGTTTCTAAATTTGGACAACATTTTATTTTCATAATTTGATTTTAAATAATAAGCTATACTGAAAGCCTCGTGTTGCTGACATAATTGTGACGTTTGTGTGGCATTATCATCATCATAATCCTTTAGTAAACTCTCAATGTCTGCATAGATGACAAAGGGGACACATAATGTATGTTTAAAAATTTTAAACTTCATTATATTATTAGTTTCATTCGGCATAATAATTTGAGTGATATTTAAATTTTTACAATTTTCTAAATGTTTATTTAAATGCATTTCGGTGGAAAAATAATTTAGACATCTTTCACAAATCCAGTTTTTATTTTTTTTCATGCCAATTTGTTTGCTAACTAAGCGTGACAAATTTTTTATATATGCAAAATGGTAAATAGTATTACTATTATCATCACTCTCATCATCCCAATTATTATTAGTTGAAATCATGAGTAAATTTATTTTAGGTGAATAATCAGTTTTACTAAGTAATAATGGTGCAACCTCATTCCTTTTTCTTTCAACCATAACAGTAAACACATTTATTGCTAATTTATTCAAGGCTTCAAATTTGGGTATATCTTTCAATTTAATAGGAAAACTAATGTTGTCATATTTTAATACTGTACTAAAGTGTGGATATGATGATGATCGTGTCACATGAGTGTTAGTTGGATATAAGACACAGACAATTGACCACAGAAAGCAATGGTGATCACTATTTTGAATGTTAATGACACTTTTTGTATTTTTTATAAATTGCGGTAAATCGACGTAAGTTGAGCTACCAACGGTTAAAGGGCAATAGCTATTTATATTGACTTTTAAGTGTAAAATTTTCAATAAGGCCCATCCCGAGTCCCGCTCTTGGTACTCTTCCAATTTTACCAAAATTTCATCAATTACGTGAGTCTGATACCATTCCTTTAAATTAGTATTTTTATCAATAATATTACTTTTAGTAGAAAAATGTTTTATAGATCTTTCACCATTCTGAGGCTTGATGAACAATCCAAAGAAAATAACATTTGATTTAAGCAGATAAGTCTTTAGCTGTTTTTTAATTTGAATGGAAAAACTTCTAAATGCCTTTTTCAAAAATAATTTTGGATCTTCAATCAACTCAATTTTTGAAAAATTTTTAACACAATTATACTTATATTTAACACATTTATCCAACAATTGAATAGCTTTTTTGATTTCTCTGGTAAAAAGTTTTAAATCATTTTTTGTTCTAACTAATCTACTCACCACTTCTATTTTTCTAACAAATTCGTCGGAGACTGTATCAACAACTTTCTGGGAATTCATTTTAGTTTTTTCGTACACTGGAACTGAACACATAGCGATCACAGCAACTCCTTAAATATAGTCCAATATAAAAATATATTAACGTCATAAGTCACGAGCACAACAGAATTAGCAAGCAATCTAATTAATTGAGAAAAAACAAAATAAAAATGTTCTATAACCTCTTGACCCCCCAAGTCATGCATTCCAATTAATTGAGTAAACCTAAAATTGTTATTGACGTTTCAATTATCCAGCAAAAAAATTACTTTGCATGTGCAATATTAAATGGAAATATTTAACAAAGTAGCTATTTTCATGTCATATAACTCGTATAATTTTTATTTTATGCTGTATAAATTTACAAATTTGAATTGAATCCGCATCAGTTGAAACTGTGCTTTTTTTTCGATTACTACTACTCGTTATTATCATCAAGATGGCAACAACACCCAGCACGATTGTGGTCTTTACCCAGGACCCAATACACTTTCCAGCAAAGGTTGCTTTAGTGGTGATGAAGCAATTATTTCAGTAAGTATTCTTTACATTTCTTATAATTTTATTTTTGTGACTGGTTTTTTATTTGAATTAATTTCAGTGTTGCTTTTTTTTTTTAATTTCTCGCTTCTCGTTATTTCCAATAATTTCTCTCTCTCTCTGTCTACAACTTTAACAAGTTTGATTTACAAAAATGTTTTCATTTTCAGATATGGTGTAAAGGAAATGTTTATACGGGGAGAAAAAATATTTATATCATTAACTTATTCTCCTCGATCGATTACTTTGAAGAAAAAGTTTGGTAATTTACCAGTCAAATATATGAGGACGAAACTGGAAAAGGAAGGGGATTTAAAGATTTTGGAAAGCGTCGTTAGAAAATATAAATTTAATCTCCTCGATGACCAGTTGGAGGATGTGGATAGAGTTCCAATAGAAGCACCAGGTTATAGTGGTAAAAAACGGAAACTGTATTTAGAAGCACCGACAATTCAAAATTCTACCAGGGATGATGATTATTATTATGAAGGTGTATCTGCTGCTGCTGCTGCTGCTGCTGCTGCTACTACTACTACTTCTCTTCCTCCGCCTCCGCCTCCAGCAAGCATAAACGATAATGAAATATCTGATTTATTGTCACAGGCACTTGAATAAATCAAACTTTTTTTTTACACAATTTGTTTTTTTACTTTTTAAATCTTTTTCTCACATTTATTATCATTATTAATACCCTTCTAAATCACCATTGTAACAATGTAGGTATATTAAAAAACAATTTAATTGTAAAACCTGGTTTATTTTTATTTAACATTCACAATACTCTAAACATATATAAAACAAGTCTTTTCTCTATTGGAAAGTTCCATAAAGTTTTGTGTGAAATCATAAGAAGTAAATTCTAAATTATGAAAAGTAATGTATGTGCTATTTCCAAGTAATGTTTCTAAACTATATCTACCACAATACATTACAGAATTTTTTCTCGGTGCAATAGGATAATAATACATATCATGACCAACTACAAATCCAATGGTTTGATTGTTTAAATTTCTTATTGCTGTATTAACGGTAAATTCCTTCCATCCGTTTTCTTGAATAGCGGGGAAATAGAATGCAGGATACTCCATCAAAACCAGATTGTTTTCAGATTTCTCAAACAAATAAAAGGTTCCATCTTCTATTGAAATAGAATAATTTTCAACTTTTACAGCATCTCGTAAATAAATTGGATTATCGATAGTCACATTTAATTTAATTGGAAAATTATAATTCCCAATATTCATATCCTCTTGTATGTACAGCATTCTACAAACACTGCAATTTATTGCATACAAAACTAAAATGAGTAGTAAAAACATTCTTTTTTCTTTAACTTTAGAGTTGTTGATGTTGTTTGCCAAACTAAGGTTGTCAACATATGTATGAGCAGAAACAAAGAAACATATCACTTGTATACATTTTTAAATCTCCCCCCCCCTCTTAAAACTAAAAAATAAAACAACACATTTTTTAACTACTTTTTATTCATAATATTATTTCTGTCATACCATATACTTAATATAATAGCATTTTCATAAGCACAAGCTAGATCGTTAAAAAGATGATTTTTACAATGGTAATGGTAGGTTATAATATCTCTCCAATCGCTAGACAACCATCCATAAATTTGTTTCCTCAAGGTTTTAAAACTTGGACAATTGAGTTCCTCCACATTAATTATGTGGTTGTTGGAAATGAATTTACTTAAAACACTTTTTTTACTCAGTCCTTTAACAATTACATATTCTTCACGGACAATGTTTTTTATAAAGTCACTTAGATCTTCTAAATGCAGATCGGAATCCACTCCAAATCCATTATCCCAACTTAGTCCATGTACGTGTCTAGTTTTCCAATCAACACATTTTCGAAATCCATCATCAAAGAAGGCGATACATGGTAGTCGTACAAATTTATGAGCCATACAACCATTTTGCATATTTAAAATAGCTATTTCTCTAATATAAAAATCACTATTCTTATATTGAAATCCATAAAAGTCGATCACAAACATTTTTTTTTTGTTTAAGCGATTCTAACAACACTAGTTAGAGGATTATACTTCACTAAACGATCGTGTAGTAGTAAGCAGTAAGCTGATGTGTTGGCAGGAATATTCTTATTCGTCTCGAATTCAATTCTTATATCCACTGCCCCTCCTTTTATTACATCATCATTTTGACGACTGCAATCGATAACAACTAGAGGAGCTAGTTGTAGGTAATTTTCTGGTGACAAACAAGGTTCACCTTGATTTTTATAATAATACGATTGCTGGAACTGTGTGTACATTTCATATAAAATGGACCATTGTTTGTTGTCAAAGTTGAGGTTTAAGTTATCATAAGGATAAGTTTCAGAATTGAGATAAAGTTTAATGTTCGTTAAATTACAATGATCAAACTGACTCATAAATCTTGCTGGTATATTTTTCCTATTGGTTTGAAATCCGAAAATAATATATCGAGGTTTTTCCAATTGCGCACTGGTTTTTACTGCCCATGAATGTCTCATTGTTTCTTGCAATAGGGGATATTCTTGTAATTCCCAACATCTGAATGGTATGTCAAGGTCTCTGCCGCTGTCGACACATTTTAATATTTTCAGTTTTTCCGTATCAGATACAGATACATGGGGAACCTTCCATAATATTTTTTGTAATGCTATTTTAGGGGTTTCATCGGGTTTGTTTGTGTGAATAGCATTCACATCTGAAGTGCTCCTAATTAATATCAATTCTTGTCGTGTATTAACTATAATTTTGTTGAAATCCTCAGCAAATCCAAGAAACATTTTTAAAGGTAAACATACACAAAAATTTCCATTCTGGTCTACTAGTTTTGGATTCGCCAAGTGGGACCATCCAGAATTATTAAGTTTCAAAGATTCATTTTCGGTGTAGGAAACGTATCCCTTCATTAGAGCAGTTACACCTGGATTTCGAACACGATCCACAACAGTTCCACCTAATTCGTACCGAATTTCATCAAATAGAAAGAGAATGCCACAGTTAATAAAACTTAAAGTTGTACTGGCTTTTCCGGTTTGATCCAATAGTTTTCCCTCAATGTACAGAAAACTTTGTGACGGTAAAGTGTAAACATCCTGAGTTTGGATGGGTATTCGTATTTCATCGTTGTTATTATAACTTGTTGATGCATAAGGTTGATGGGTATGATATTCCAATTTGGTAATGGAAGTATCTACTTTCACCTGCTCTTGAATATTTAACATATCAAAACTCATATTGTTCTTCGTTTCTATAGCGACAGTTGCACCTTACAAATATGATAAGCTTTCTTATATTTACACTAAGCCTCAACTTGAAACTGTACCAAAAATTTCTAAATAATTTACTAATGTTTTTTTAAGCTAAATCCCAATAGTCGTAAAAATTTTTTGTTGCGCGGTATTAATCGTTTGACTTGTCGTCTCATACTAAACTGTCTTCTTCGTGCATCAGTTATTATTGTATTCTGAGGAGGAGCCATGAAAACGGTTGGCAACGAATTATCCATATATCTAAACACCATCTTGTTACACAACTTCTTTCAAATGCAATCTTACCGTGATCAACTCTTGTTTAAAATTGATTAGATTACCATCTTGGTCGGAGATTTTAAGTACTATTTCATCAATGTATTGTGTGTTAATTGGTAAATAAATAACATTTGAAGGATTTTCAATCAGCTTATAACCTGGTGCAACGTTCGGATAAAACATGTGTAAGATGTGTACGAGGTTTTCATTGTTGAAGGAATTTGTTACTAAATTACACTCCACACAAATTGAATTCACCTTGAAAATGTCTATTGGAAAATCTGATGTATGTTTAATATCAGCCTGAAGTATGCGAGGTTTAAACCCTAATAACGTTCCTATGCTGCTATTTTTCGTAAAGTCAACACTTTTATTACACTTTAGTTCACACTTTAATGTATTATTGTTGGCCTTCAAGGTTAAAACTGTAGGTTCCGCCTCTTCTTTATCTGTTATATGATTCATTATATATATTTCAATATCCTCTATTTCATAGGACCCTTCAGGTATAACCACTTCACTATTTTCATCATAATGGAATATATTATTAGAATTATCTACATTCGGAATTGAATTGTAACTAACAAAATCGATAAGACCCAAAACATAATCACTTTTAGGTAAAATTATAGGTGGATGAATTCGTGTTGAAAGTGTTGAAGTCCTCCCCGATATTGTAAACGTATATGACATGTTGACTTGTTAAAGGTTATAATTAAATAAATACATATTTCAAGTGTTCAACTATTTATTGAATAAAAATAATAAGCTTAAATGACCACACTTATAACTATTATAGGTTTGATATACCTTGTGATTATATAATACATGACATTGACCATTTGAATTAAAATATTTTATTGCTTCTGCAGGAGGCCGTAGATTTCCAAAACTGTCAAAATAAATTATGCGATCTTTATATTTCTTATATGCAGTCCAGTGTGTACCCGGTCCATCAATATTGTCCAAGTTGATTACTCCTGTTTCATATACATGTATTTTTCGAGGTAAATTATTTCTCATAAATACACCTCTAAAATTTGGAATGTTTAATGATTTAGCAAATTTAGCGATATCAATATTTGTTAAGGGTCGATGAGGAAGTGTTAGGGGAAGTTCTTTGAAATTCGACGTGGTGCTAAAAAAAGCCCCAAACCACTTTTATAAGGTTTCAAGTGGACACCTTTACCCATAGCTATAGATTCCATTGTCTTATTGTGACGTTGAGATTCGTCCAATTGTTGTTTGGCTTGTCGAGCATTATTTACAGCTTTTGCTATGCCAGCAGCACCGCCACTTAAAGCGCCTAATGCACTAAGTCCAGCAAATATTGGTATTAATGGTAATATTCCTCCCTTTTTCGGTACGTTTACGATGCGAGGAGAAGGTGTGATCTTTTTTTTAATCTTTTTTGCTGCCTTCATAGCTACTTGAATTGCTCCTGCAATAGTTTTAGGTTTATGATGACTTATACTTTTTCCAATTCGCTTAATTGCTTCTTTTAAATGTACACTATTTCCTTTTCCCTTTTTGATACATTTTCTTTTCTTACACTTTGTTTTCCTTTTGGCTCTACACATTTTTTTTTTTTAGATATTTACTGTTTAACGTCTTTTTTAAACTGAAGTTATTACTAGTAATTATTGCTATTTAAATAATTTTCGGTTTTTTGGTTATTGGTTATATTTGTAAATTATCTTTACTATCATTGACATATTTACGTTTTCTGTGTAACGGTAGGGGCTCATAATGAGCTAATTTTGATATTTTTTCAGCAAAACTATCTTCACCATTATTGGTATGTTTTCGTTTCCGGTGGAGCGGTAGAGGATTATAATGATTTAATTTTGATATTTTTTCAATGGGACCCACCATATCACCATCCAAATCACCGTTAATGTCATTTAATTTTCTCTTCCTCAAAGGTCTAGTATCCAACAGTTTACGCATTTTTTTTAAAGGATCATCACCACCGCCTTCTTCTTCAATACCTAATTTTCTTTTCCTGTTAGATCTAGTATCTTTTAATTTATGTACTTTTTTTAAAGGACCATCAATATCTTCAATATTTAATTTTCTCTTTCTAAAAGATCCTATTTTACGTAATTTATTTAAAGGTTCTACACCAACAAAATCTAGTTTTCTTTTTTCCCCTTCATTATCATCATTGACATTATTTTTTTTGCAGTTTTATTCAAATTTTTTTTCCTTCTCACCACATTTATATTTGTTTTACGTGCTTTTTTTACAGCAGCATTATTTTCCACATCTAATTTTCTTTTTCTGAACAATTTAATGCTTTTATTATTCTTATTATCATTATGCTTGTAATTAGATTCTATCTTGTTATGAGGTTGT
Source organism: Monochamus alternatus (assembly GCA_037114965.1). Taxonomy (NCBI): domain Eukaryota; kingdom Metazoa; phylum Arthropoda; class Insecta; order Coleoptera; family Cerambycidae; genus Monochamus; species Monochamus alternatus. The sequence goes on along the minus strand of CM073432.1, from coordinate 3,530,737 downwards.
TGTTGTTGTTGTTGTTGTTGTTGTGTATTAAAATGTGAAATTGTATCCAAATTTGCAATTCTACTATTGGTTACATATGTATTTCTTTTTAGTATTTTTTTTGTTTTCCTTCGCTTGCTTTTTGTTTGCTGAAATTGTTCTAAACACATGTTAATATTTTCTAAAGATTTCTCAGTTGATTTCTTAACTTTTTCCATTGATTTTACACAATTGCTCATAATGTTTTCTTTATTATCAAATACCATACCAAGTTTTACTTTAGCTTTCATAGCCCCAGCAACTCCTAATGCTGCCAGTTTTTCCTTCCAAGATGCATCTTTTGCTTTAAATCTCGCCCAGGCATTTTTCCCTAAAGTTTTATCAGCAGCATGACGACTTTCAAGATCCGTATTTTTGGCATAAATTATATCATGTTCTTTGCATGCATCATCTAATCCGTTTATACCCTTATCACCTCGAGCTAACCTCTTTTCCAATTTCGTACCTACATGGAAAATAATAGGAAAATTAATAGATTTTTTTGAATTTTTAAAATCAAATTAAAAAATAAGAATTACCAGGACCGCAAAAGTTGTATGATGGGATATGAAGTTCAAAGGGTAATTTATTTATTGCTGAATTTATGAGACCCCTGCCAGATTTAACGTTACCCACATAGTATTTCATTTTAAATGAATATATATAATTTATGTCATCAATTTTATACTTATTTTTCACATGGCTTTTGTTGTGATAATTCAAATTGAGAAACTATGACAATGAAAAGAATACATAAAAATGAACTGAAGATAGACAGGCAAAAAGTTAAGTTACAAGTCAACAACCATGATTTACTGTTTCGAAAAAACCAACAAACAAAACATAGCGTTTTATTGCCAAACACAGTAAGATGCATAATTACTGGCCCATCAAATTGTGGTAAAACCAATGTAATCATCACCTTATTAGAACATGAAAATGGACTAAAATTCGAAAACGTATATGTCTATTCAAAATCTCTGAATCAAGATAAATATGTGTACCTAAGAGATATATTATTAGGTCCTATAAAAGGTATAAGTTGTTTTCATTATGATAACAGAGAAGACATTCTGGAACCATCAAAAGCTAATCAAAATTCTGTGTTTATATTTGATGATGTTGCCTGTTCCAAACAAAATATAATTAGAGAATATTTCTGTATGGGAAGACATAATTCCGTCGACTGTTTTTATTTGCATCAATCCTATGCAAAAATTTCAAAGCATTTGATAAGAGACAATGCTAATGCACTAATTGTTTTCAAAGTAGATGACTTAAATTTGAAACATATTTATATGGATCATGTGAGTGCAGATATGACTTTTCCAAAATTTAAATATATTTGCTCGCTATGCTGGAAGCACCCCTATGGATTTTTGTCTATCTTCAAGGATTTTGATGTTAACAAAGGAGGATATAGGATTGGATTTCATGACTTTATAAATCCTGACACCATTTCCGATAAAATGATAAATTCTATAGAAAATAAATCAGTTTAGAAGCTAGAACAGATCCGTTAAAACCTGTTCAAAAAAAACCTGTTCAGAAAGCAGTTCAGGAAACCTGTTCAAGAAACAAAGTGTCATGGATAAGGAAAAATTAAAAAAAGAACTTGTAGCTAAACGCAATATTATCAGACAAAAGCTGGAATTATTAAAATTAAATAAACTACATCAAGACAGTGTATTTTTCCCTATAACAAAACATCTACGAAATATTGAAAGTAAACTAGAAACAAAAGATCGACGTTTAAGAAAAACAAAAGATGAGGATGTGGAAAAAGAGGAAGAGGAAGGAGAAGAAAAGCAAGAAAAGAAAGAAAAAAACATTCCTAAAACTAAAAAATTAAATGATGAGTATAAAATGGATTATGATATAATACCTAGTACATCTACACCAAAAGCCTCTACATCTAAAAGAAATGTTCCAAATTTACCACGAGGTAATTTAAAACGAAAAATGATTGAACATTTTGATTCTGAAAATGAGGAAGATAGCAGTAGTAGTGAGCCTTTAATTAGGAATAGGCAAGAACAAATGTTTCAAGAATCATTTACAGATTATTTAAATCAATATGATGAATTACCTAGAAAATACATAAGTGAGATGATTACTACAACTGACAACGATGAATTCGATCATAAATATGGTGTTAGACATAATCCAACCCTGGAAAAGTTTTATATAGGCGATTCACAATTAAAAATAGATGGTTCTGATATTATAGTTAAAAATAAAAAATACAACGGCACCGAAGGTTTATATGAATTACTATTTAAAAAACATCCAAAAGATTTCTCTGATAATGATAAGAGAATGTATAAAGAAATTATTCTCGAAACAAATGCTCACAGACGTCACTATCAATCCTCGAAACAAGTTGATGGCAGCAAGTTGGCTAAATATAAAAAAATTATAGCTCCGATGGTGACAACTGGTTATGGGATGTTAATGGAATCAACAGAAAATAAAATAGACTACGTACATTGGGATGACCCCAACGAGTTAGTAGAGAGATTACGTTTATTGCTTGCTTCTCAAGAGGCTGGACATACTGGACATTTAAATGAAATTAATTCTATAATAGAAGAACTACATGAAGCAAATATTATTGAATAAATGATGCCACCCAGAACTAAATTAGTAACTGATATTAAAAAACAAGTTGTTGAAGAACTACACAAACCTGATAGAATTAACTTTAAACGGCGAAGAGTTATAATAAAATCTTTAACAGATTTATACCAGGCCGATCTTGTGGAAATTCAACAATTTTCAAAAGAAAATAAAGGATATAGATATATATTGGTTGTAATTAATTGTTTTTCAAAATTTGTTTGGGCCTTTCCTTTAAAAACAAAAACTGGACAAGAAGTAAGTAAGGCAATGGAGAACGTTTTCAGAACAGAAACAATTAAAAATCTGCAAACTGATAACGGGACTGAATATTACAACAAATACTTTAAACAACTAGTGAAAAAGTATAATATAAACCATTATAGTACATTTAGTGAAAAAAAGGCTTCTATTGTGGAAAGAGTTAACAGAACGTTGAAAAATTATATGTGGAAGGAATTTAATATTAACGGTCATTATAGATGGATAGAATTGCTACCTAAAATAGTTGAAAAATATAATAATACGAAACATCGAACAATTAAAATGAAACCAATAGATGTGTCAAAAAAGAATGAAAAAAGACTCTTAGAAACAGTATACAATCATATAAAGATTGCACCTAACAAAGTGAAATTTCAAGTTGGAGATCACGTTCGAATATCAAAAGTGCGAGGAGTATTCGATAAAAAATATATGGCTAATTGGACAACTGAGATTTTTATTATTAAAAAAGTACAATTAACTAATCCAGTAACATATCTGTTACAAGATATCAATAAACAGGACATTCAAGGAGGATTCTATCAAGAACAGTTACAAAAGGTCAAACACTCAGATGCGTACCTGGTTGAAAAAATTTTAAAACGGAGAAAAAACAAAGTCTTTGTTAAATGGCTAGGATTAAACAACAAACATAATAGTTGGATTTCTAAGAATAATGTGCTATAAAAGGAAAAGGAACAATTAAAACAGCTTAATAACCCTAAGATGCCCGTTCCGGTGAAATATAAATGTATAAGATGTAAAGGAGATACCAATTCTCCAAATACAATATGTTTTCCATGTTCAGTTCAGCAGTTTTTTCAAGAGGAAGATAAAGCTAAACATATACCTAGTAATTATTTTAAATGAATAACATAAAATTATGTAAATCATTCCAGTTTTTAATCAATAAATTATTTGGTTTCTGCTGCTGCACACACAGTTTAAAGTGCAACTCTAGACAGTAAACAAGTGGAACAAAAAAAAAACTCCAACAAGATGTCGATGAATGAGACAGAATTCAAAAAACATATAAAACTTGCCAGAGAAAAAATTAGTAGTGAGATAAACCCAGGGAAATCAACACCACCACCACCAGCTACTCTCTCACCTGAGTCATCAGGATCAGACTCACCTACATCTCAGGAAATGATAGCAATAAAGAAACGAAAAAGAATTACACCAACAACAATAAGACCAAAAACATCCACAAAAAAATAAAAAGAAATCTACACCATTTGAAATTTTACACGGCAAAACACCTCTGGAAAAGGCAGAACTGTTATTTGCAATATTAGAAAATATTCTAGATAAATATCTAATTTAATGTTAATGTAGTTGTCTGTCGCTGTGCTTTGTTTTATTATTACCTAACATTTTATAAAAATAAATTTGAAATACATAACATTATTTTAACAAATCGTTTTGTTTTCTTCTTTCGTCCACTGTATAAACTAGTTTTAATATTTTAATGCATACTTAAACAATTAGGTGACCTCAAAGGTCAACTAATTTTGTTTATTTCATAATTAATGTGATAAAGATATAATGTGACCTCAGGGGTCAACTAATTTTGTTTATTCCATAATTAATGTGATAAAGACGTAACGTGACCTCAAGGCCAACTAATCTCTCCTAGTTTTGATTCTCGCAAATATCCAAGTTAAAATATACATGGCTTGAGGCGAGGCCGGCTCGGCTCGCTCTCACTCTAACACATTCTTTTACCCTCCGCACCCTCTGGTCATTGACGACCACTTCTTCTACTACCACCCTACGCTCTTCTACACTTCTTCGACCACTACCCTCTGGTCATTGACCTACTTTCTGCAAGAACTCCACCCTTCTACGCTGCCGTCCAGACTCGGATGGACAGGTTACCAAAGTGGTCCAGAACCCCAGTAGCTATACTACTATCGTAAAGATCGTGACTTAAATGCAGTTAAGGCTTACGGTGAGCGCTCTATCAAACGATATATAAGATCTGTTCCAACAACCGTCGAGAACTGGTTCAGTACCGTGAGAAATGTTTGACCAACATCATCTTACGTCGCATTCGCCGAGAGTACATTAACAACTGAACTGACTGACTAATTCTGGACGACTCGGAATCGATTCTTGCTGTGTTGGAAGAAACCCATAGTTTTCACTCAGTAACTCCTTAACGAATAATGATAAAAATATGCGGTTTTTTTAATAGACTATAAATATTATTTTACGTCGACGCTGTGTTTTGAAATTTTGAAAAAGTGTATAATTATTTTTTTATGAATTTTGCATATTTTCAAAATTTCAAAACACAGCGTCGACGTAAAATAATATTTGTAGTCTATTAAAAAAAACCGCATATTTTTATCATTTTTCGTTGAGGAGTTACTGAGCGAAAACTATATCTCTTTGGATCGAGCGCTCACCGTAAGCCTTAACAAAAACAGAGGTGGTGGTGTCCTATTAGCAATAAATAAGAAATATGATTCCTGTTTCTTTGATGTAAGTGCTGCTGTTAATACATTCTCAGACATTAACTTTATTGATATTAATGGTGTTAAACTGAAGTTGGGTGAGTTTTACGTTTTCAATATTTCTGTGCCCCCAAATATTAATTGTAATGATTACGATATATTGTTTAATGCATTTGAATCTTTATATACTATTTACGGTTCTAGATTATTGATATTTCGCTATTTAAATATTCCAGATTACATTGAGTAACATCAAAAGCAGATTACAGCCGAAATTTCAGTTCCTTATTAAACTTTATGAATTATTTTGATATGAAGCAATACAATTATATTCTCAATAGTAACAATAGAATACTGGACTACTGAATTTGGTTATGTGTACTGAGCCTTGTGCTGTATTTCGCATTGTTGATGTTTTTCTGTCCGAGGACCTTCATCATCCTTCAGTTAATGTTAAGTTGTCCATACCTGATAACACAAGTAATAAGTTCCCGTTAAGTAGTTCGTGTGATAATCTTAATTATAAGGAAGTTAATTTTCTAGCTCTTTATGTCGACTGATTGGTCTTGTATATCTATTGTTCCTAATGTTAATGCTGCTGTAGAGATGTTTTATGATATTCTAAAGAAAATTTTGTCCAGACATGTCCCTCCTAGAAGTAAAGTCGTCTTTAATAGGCAATTTCCTAAGTGGTTCACTAAAGACGTAATTGCGGAATGGAAATTAAAAGATAAAGCTTATAAAATATATAAATCAACTCGACTACCAGAAGATTATGACGAATTTAAAAGAATATGTGTATGGGCCCTGATCTAATTCCGGCATTCTTGCTTAGAGATTGTGCTGTAATCTTCTCCAAGCCTTTACTCATGCTCTTTAATCATATACTTGTCCTAATATTTGGAAAGTATCACGTATAATGCCTGTCCATAAGAAAGGAGCACAAAATGAATTTACAAATTATAGGCCCATTTCTATTTTAAATAATTTTTGTAGTGTTTGAATTTGATTTGCACAGCTTTATATCATCTCATACCTCAAATATTATTATCCCCGAACAGCACGGGTTTATTCAAGGTTGTTCCACAATTTCTAATTTTTTATGTAAAACTCAATACATTTCTGCAATTCTTGATGTTGGAAGTCAAGTCGATTTTATATACATAGACTTCTCTAAAGCGTTTGAGAGGCTCGACAACTCTAAATTGTTAAATAAACTTAACAGCGTAGGCCTCTGTACTTGTTTAGTAAAATTATTTCAGTCATACCTCTGTAATCGATCCCAATATGTGCAATATCGTGATTTCAAATCTGACACGTTTCTCCAAACATCAGGTGTTCTTCAAGGGTCCATACTTGGACCTCTTTTATTTGATATATTTATAAACGAATATCCTTAGACAAAACTCCCAGGCAACAGGAACACTATCATAGTCTGAAAAAGGAACTAACTAGAAGACTATCTGCTGGTGAAAATAACCTGGCTATCAAATACATCCGTGGGTCTCCTCAAATTGTATCAACAAACTAGAAAAGCCCAACAGATCAAAAGAATTCTCAGCGTACTTTCAGCATGTTCGCGGATTGAACACTAAATTTCAAGACTTTTTTACTTCTATGTGTAACGCTGATTATAATTGTGTAGCATTAGTGGAAACTTGGCTAAGAGAAGATGTTTCTGATGGTGAGCTGTTTCCAGAGAATTACTTAGTTTTTCGGAGACAGAAATTTTTTACAAACTTCACTTACCCGTGGTGGTGGTGTGTTATTGGCTTTTAACTCAAATCAACGTGTAGTGTCACGTAATAATGATTATATTAACGCTCTCTTTCCTTTGATTGATCTGCTGGGATGTAAAATTATTTTAGATAGTATTGTACTGTATGTATTTGTGGTCTATATCCTCCTCAAGTCACTAATGACGAACTTGAATCATTTCTAGAGGAATTTAATCTCTTAATATCTGACATGAGGAATGTAATAGTTTTAGGCGATTTTAATATCACCCATTTTATATCTTTGAATCACAATGACAGTAAAACCAATTTCTTAATTTTAACTTAGGTCAAGTTGATGTAGTATATACAGATTTCTCGAAGGCGTTTGACAAAGTGGATCATGCCTTATTATTGATAAATTAAAACTATATGGGTTGAACGAGAGCACTATCCTACTCATTCGATCTTATTTATATCAGCGTAAACTATATGTTTCTTACAATGGATTCAAATCTGATAATTTTATAGCAACATCAGGAGTGCCTCAAGGATCGAATTTGGGACCACTCCTTTTCATTATATTTATTAATGATTTGTCTACCTCCCTGGATTGTAACCATCTATTTTTTGCCGACGACTTAAAATTATTTTCTAATGTGACCAGTGTTCAGGATTGTATGTTACTTCAGAAACAGGTGGATCATGTAGGTAGATGGTGCACAGAAAATAAGTTGCCTATCAATATAGAAAAGTGCAGTTTGCTCTTTTACTCTCAAAAAACAACCGCTAACATTTGCCTACAGTATTGATGATGTACTATTGCAGTGTTGTGAGAATGTTAGGGATCTTGGTGTGATATATGATAACAAATTGTCCTTTACTAATCATATTAATGGAATTACAAATGCAGCTAATAAGGCTTTAGGCTTTATAATAAGAAATTCAACGTCATTTAACAACATCACTGCACTGAAATGTCTTTACCACTCATTGGTTCGATCAAAATTAGAGTACTGTAGTCTTGTATGGTACCCTTATTACCAGACCCATATTAACAATCTTGAAAAAGTTCAGCGTCGCTTCCTTAAGTTTTTATCGTATAGTATAGATGGTTATTATCCAGTTAGGGGATATGATCACAGAGTGCTGTTATATCGATTTAATGTCCAGTCTCTGCATATAAGGAGAATACTTAATAGTCTATCATTTCTGTTTAAACTTTTTCATGGCAATGTTGACTCGTCTTCTCTACTCAATTTATTTAATATACGAGTACCTAGACATGGATCTCGTGTTGATGGCATGTTCTATTGTCAGAATGCTGAAACAAATATTCTTATCAAATCGCCGGTTTATGTCATGGCGAATAATTATAATGCGATATCTCTACTTTGTGATATTAACCACTGCAATCTTAATAGTATATTGACTGTAGCAACTGAATTCTTTAGTATTTTGGAAACTTAGATTTATTTTACTGATTGTATTTATATTTATTTTAACTTATGTATTGTGTATTAAGTGCATTTTTTTTATCTTTGAACCTATATTTGTTTTGTCCTGTAACTGGAACACCTGTTCTGTTGGGCAATAAATGCATTATTATTATTATTATTATAAACGATATTGCGGAGGATCTTGTAACGTTAAATAATTTATTTAACATTATTTCACAACTTTTATTCCTTATAATCGATGGCAACTTCCGTTCATCCGCGCCTAAAATAATTAATTTGTCAATTTAGCTCTTGGTTCGTAAATAACATTTATTCGTAGTTACCTTGAAGATAAATGCATACAAGACGAATGAATTATTGCAGTATTCTCGTAATAAATAAGTATGTACCACCCTAGAAAATGTTATGGACATCCTGGCATAACTTTATTCCCAAACCTCCTAAAACAAAAATAACCTCTTATTGTAAACAAACACTATTGACTCGCATTGTAATGCATGAATTGTGATTTATTTAATAGAATGTAATAAGAATAATAACTTACCTGCAATGTTCTAGGGCATGAGGTTCTATGGAGAATATCTGTTGTGCATTAATTATTTATTTAAGGGTTATATTGGTACTGTGGTCGTTTGGCTTTGACATTTCACCGTTTTGCCGCCGTCCTCTTCGTCTTCTTCATGAAATTCAACTTTCTGGTAAAAGTCAGGTCTGATTCTGCGCCAAGCACTGTTGTCGGCTTGTGCAAGAAATCTGTCTCTCCTCGAATTTTTTCCAATTTACATAAATTTAATAATTAGACTATAAATTTGCACGTTTGGTATGTTTCGTAACTGCAGAAATTATAATATATTTTATTAGTCACTTTAAGTATATTTCTATAATTATTGGGTATCTAATTTCATTGCTACAAACCTGATTGGCTAGTGTCCAGCCAATGGGGGGTAAGGACAGTTTTTTGAAGGAGACCATTTTTCGAGATCTTCTTCCGGTACATGGCATGACTATCATTGTGTGTGTGAGGATAGTTTTGGAAAATTTTCATGATTTCACATCATCTCCTAGGAGGCTTTGAATTTCATTGGTATTTGGATTTCGTTGGTGGAAAATTTGTGCTAATCCGAAGCAGATACTTTCTGAAGAAAGGATTTATTCTCACACCAAGCCACTTACTGCTGAAAGTCTATTGTCTATTGCTTACGAGTCTGCTACCGTAAGGTCTATATTCGCTACTCCTACGATCTTACTAGAAGCTGTGGTGCAGTGTTTTTGTTAAGAACCCCTTACTCTAGGGGTTTTTATCTTGGACAAATTCTGTATTGAATCGATTGAAGGCAGTTTAAGAAGGTTGTCGCATTGCCGTTGTACCAACCTGGATTTTGTACCTACCTGAGTATTGTTGACAGCCTCCTACTCCTGTTGGGGTTCCACTTATATTTTGGCGAAAAATCGCTGTACATTGCCGCTTAGGATGCACACAAGTTTCCTATTGCTTGATAACTTATAACTTACCTACACTCATAACTATTGATTTAGCCACTTCCTTACCCGAGGAGTTGGACGTATTTTTTTTATATATACCGGGTGTTTCCTCTAAGACTTTCAGTGCGAATATCTCAGAAACCATCATAGCCAGTGCGACGAAATTTGGTATACAGACACTAGAAGGCGTGTAGAATCTGACAATAACATCAGTTTTTACACAGGGTGTTCCATTTTCCAAGAAATCGATTTAATTTTGATTTTTTGATTGTCAGCCCTGCTAAAACTTATGTTTAAATTGAAATATACTTAATTATGAACACATTCTGATAAATAAACATTCAAAAATTTCAAAATTTAACATAAAAAACGCTTCCAAAAAGTACCCAAATTTCATTGTTTTGTCATGTAAAATGTGTATAACCTTGAGCCAGACTTACACAGAAGAAACTAACATCGGTCGTCAAAACTATGAATTGTCATTGAATTGTCAAATATTAATGGCATAAAGTATTTTATTTTACTTAAATAACGCTAAATAATGGATTTAATGCAATTTACGTATGCACAATGGTGTTCTTGAGACTTGTCGATAAAAATTTAGACTTGAGGCTTTTGGAGCATTGGGGTCGCTGTGCCGGCGCAGTCTACCGCTGCTACCGCTACAGCTAGGGTTACAGCGTGAATATTGTGTAAAATATCTGTGGATATTGTTAAATTGTTCCATTATAATGTAATAAAACTTCAGTAAATTGGTATTTTATGTTACTACAGTGTACAATAATAATTAGGTACACGTATTTTTTATGACAAAATAATTTACAAAATTGTGTAAGTACCTAAAGAATATCCCTGTTTTCCAACTGCTGTAATAATTATTGATTACTTATTTAGCAACAAATAAATTCAAACAAAACGATTTCTAAAACTTTTAATGTGAACGTGTTTGTCGTTGAAAGTCAGATCTGAACCTACCCTAGCCCAACAAAAGGAAATATTACGAAAGCATAACCTAGAAATGATTGATTATTGTATCCATATATTTCAGCACTTTACTTATGTTTCTGGTAGATAAAATATGTTTAAGAAGAACTCTACATCTGTAAAATAGTAAACAATGAACTACAATTTCTGTATTTCATGATACAGAACTAAAATAAAGCAAGTGGTTTTTGCTAGGAAGAATCACCTGCAAATGTACTATACCCAGTAGGTATCAAATCCTATCCCTATCAAATAGTCATTTAAAGCTAGATAATTATTGTAATTATTGTTTCTATCTTTCAGTTATGTGTGTGCAGTGCCACAAATTACATTAAAACAGACACCAGAAAGACATTTTCTTGGAAATAATTCTAAATATGAAATGATGGATATTATAAAGAAGTCTCTAACTCACATTCTTTGAAGAGTATTCTATAAGAATTTAAATTCAGTTGTCTGTCGTGGGTTTTAAAATTTCTAAACGAATAAAATTAAGAAAAATAAACTAATTTCATAATTCTATGTACAGTATGAATACATCTCGTTAAAATATCTTAAAAATGTTGAAAGCTAACTGTTGTTACAATATACACAACATAACGTAATAAGGTAGGTATTGAACAATGAAACGGCAAGATTTGTTTCTAATCCTACATGCATGACCATCCCTCAGATTGAACACTGCTCGGTAAAAGAAATTAGAATACAGAACAAGTGTTTACTATAAAATCATATGTAATAATGTAGATACTTAATGTAATTGTATTTTATTGTTAATAAATTAATATCTGTATTTGTTTTTTATTCTACCCAAATCATTAAACAGAAATGTTTCAGAAATAATACTTAATATTATTTAATACTTAAGATGAAGGGTCAAATTATTCAATTTAGTTACTAATTAAAAAATAAGTTTCAATGTAGGTACGTATTACTTTTTAATTAAAATTATGCTGATTACAACTGAATCATAGCTAGGTATAATAAAATATAAAAAATCACTCGTTTAGTCTTGTTTTTTGAAAATTTTGTTCTTGTAAAATACTCTCCAATGTGAGTTAGGGGACTTTTTATATTATCCAACATTCCACGTATAAAATTAATTCTAACAAAATGTCTGTGTGATATTTTTCGTTCATTCTGTTTGGTGTCCTATTTTACGAATCGTTTTGATTCAATGTAATTTGTGGCACTACACACATACCTGAAAGATAAAAACAATAATTACAAATTACTGTCTAGCTTTAAATGAATATGCGATTCTTGATTAATTAACAATAAAATAAATTTATATTATTACATCTGATTTTATATTAAACACTTGTTCTGTATCCTAATTTCTTTTACAGAGCAACGTTCAATCTGAGGGATGGTCATGCATGTACGATTAGAAACAAATCTTGCCGTTTCACTGTTCAATGCCTACCTTATTACGTTATGTAGTGCATATTGTAACAACAGTTAGCTTTCAACATTTTTAAGATATTCTAACGAGATGTTTTCATACTGTACATAGAACTATGGAATTAGTTTATTTTTCTTAATTTTATTCGTTTAGAAATTTTAAAACCCACGGCAGACAACTGAATTTAATGTCTTATAGAATACTCTTCAAAGAATGTGAGTTAGAGACTTCTTTACAATATTATCCATCATTCCATGTTTAGAATTATTTCCAAGAAAATGTTATGCTTATTCTTTCTGGTGTCTGTTTTAATGTAATTTGTGGCACTGCACACACATAACTGAAAGATAAAAACAATAATTACAAATTATTATCTAGCTTTAAATGACTATTTGATAGGTACCTACCTACTGGGTATAGTACAGTTGTAGGTGATTCTTCCTAGCAAAAACCAGTTGCTTTATTTTAGTTCTGTATCATGAAATACAGAAATTGTAGTTCATTGTTTACTATTTTACAGATGTAAAGTTCTTCTTAAACATATTTTATCTACCAGAAACATAAGTAAAGTGCTGAAATATATGGATACAAGAATCAATCATTTCTAGGTTATGCTTTCATAATATTTCCTTTTATGGGGCTAGGGTAGGTTCAGATCTGACTTTCAACGACAAACAGGTTCACATTATAATTAAAAGTTTTAGAAATCGTTTTGTTTCAATTTATTTGTTGCTAAATAAGTAATCAATAATTATTACAGCAGTTGGAAAACAGAGATATTCTTTGTAAATTATTTTGTCTTAAAAAATACGTGTACCTAATTATTATTGTACACTGTAGTAACATAAAAAACAATTTACTGAAGTTTTATTACATTATAATGGAACAATTTAAAAATATCCACAGATATTTTACACAATATTCACGTTGTAACCCTAGTTGTAACTGTAGCAGTGGTAGACTGCGCCGGCACGGCGACCCCAATGCTCCAAAAGCCTCAGCTCAAGTCTAAATTTGTATCGACAAGTCTCAATAACACCATTGTGCATACGTAAATTGCATTAAGTCCATTATTTAGCGTTATTTATGTAAAATAAAATACTTTATGAAATTAATATTTGACAATTCAATGACACTTCATAGTTTTGACGTTCACCGATGTTAGTTTCTTCTGTGTAAGTCTGGCTCAAAGCTATACACATTTTACATGACAAAACAATGAAATTTGGGTACTTTTTAGAAGCGTTTTTTTTATGTTAAATTTTGAAATTTTTAAATGTTTATTTATCAGAATGTGTTCATAATTAAGTATATTTCAATTTAAACATAAGTTTTAGAATGGCTGACAAGCAAAAAAACAAAATTAAATCGATTTCTTGGAAAATGGAACACCCTGTATAAGAATTGATATTATCATCAGATTCTACGTGCCATCTAGTGTCTGTATACCAAATTTCGTCGCACTGGCTATGATAGTTTCTGAAATATTCGCACTGAAAGTCTTAGAGGGAACACCCGGTATACATAGTAGTACATTCTATTAGAAATTATTCAGTAGTTCACTAATAGTTAAATTGGTTAGTAGTAGTTCATTAGTGCATAATAATATTTAACTTATTTGCTTGATCGCTATTAATATTTTATGATAGATGTTCAAATATCGTTTATTTTGAGCTTATTATTATTAATTTATCTTACTTGCAAGCTGCTTATAGTGATATTTTTGATTGATTATTTGTAGTTACTTACTTTTCCCGCATTTATTTACATTTTTTTTATTGTTTTATATTTTGCTTAGCTTAACATTCGGTCGGTCAATTATTAGCCACGAGAATTTTCAGCCAATCTTTATCCGAGAATTAAGGCGAACGTTATATGATATTATTGAATAAGGTGTTATTAGAATAAGCCGATGCGCCTGAGCTCACGCGACGCTTCTACTACTTAGCGTTCTAAATTCTCCGCGCGCTTATTTATACTTATATATTATTATACTTATTGTCCACACTCTTAATTTTCAGAACTATTGTTCCATGCTTATAGTCGCTTGGCTTTTGTGTTGGCACTACTTTCCCTACTTACATTTATTTTTATAGTCAATTTGGTATTTAAACTTTTGCCGTACCTTATCCAATTGTCATTAACTATTAAATATTAGAATAAACCACCATTTGTTTAACTGAATGTTTATTATTTGATCTTGTTTGGCAAATTTTCTTGATCATTTAGTCAATCTATCTGGGTGATTTAGTTTGGGGAAAATTTGTCTGGCGCCCTTGAATAACTAAAGTTTAGCGTGTCGTAATATACGATATGTGAAAACAAAAAAATTAGAACCACCCCATCTCCATTGAGCTGGCCACTCACCCTTAAGTGGTGAGTGGCCAGCTTATACACGAAGGTGTGTTTTGTAGGTCGCAATCTTAATATACAATACCTATTACATGCTGATGACGTAAAATTATTTTGTCAAATTAACTCTGTTTTGGATTATGAGAATCTTCAGAATAACCTTGTTTTACTTAACGACTGATGTAACAGACATATGTTGCCTCTTAATATCAGCAAGTGTAATGTTATGTCGTTTCATCGAAAAAGAGTATCTATCATGTTGGATTATTATTGCAAGACAGCATTCTCAAGAGGCCTGGTAGCATTAAAGACTTAGGTGTTATTTTTTACTCTATCCACAGTTCCTTATCCAATGCATACAGGAGTTTGAGATTTATTTAACGACACTCTAAAGATTTCAGGAATCAGTCTTCTTTGCGATTATTGTGTACAACTTTTGTGAGATCCAAACTTGAATACGGTTCAGTTATATGGAATTCAATTTATATTACATATACATCATTACTGGAAAGTCCAACGAAGATTTTTTAAATCTGCTGTGTTTCTATTAGATGAAGTTTATCCTACCCAAGGTATTCCACAAGAATTGTTTTATGCCCGTTTTATTCTACAAAGTCTTGCCACTCGACGTACCATGCATAGTATTATTTTATTATATAAAATTATCCATTTTAAAATTAGATGTGAATGTATTACGAAAGATTTATTATTTAGAGTTCCCAGATTGAACTCTAGGAATTGTGATTTGTTTATGTTACTCTTTGCCCGTACAAATATGTTGTTAAAGTCGCCTTTGTATCAAATGCTGAACAATAGCAACAATATGGAGGGTTTCGACATTAACTTTTGTGGTGTACGTGATATAAAAAATATTTTCAATAGGTGCATATGTATATTCTTGTTTCTTTTTATTTGTTTAGTAATGTTTATTTGTTTTTTAATTCTTTTGTTATTTTTATATTATCTGACAATTTAACTTTCAGGTTTATTATTACCAGATTTTAAGCTGTTGTTATATGTTCAGACTTTTATACTACTTATATTTAGTTTATACAATCGATTTTTAATATGTAGGTATCTTTTTTAAGTTTTTTCTCTCTTATTGCAATTTTCTAGTTTAAATACTTATCCTTTAAGTGGGTTATACCCGTTGGATATTTTAAGAGTAAATAATTAAATAAATTATATCAACCCAAACTAGAGTTGCCAGATTGGGGATTTATTCGCAATTTTGGAGATAAATTTTGTTCAAGGGGAGAATTTGGGGAAATAAAATGTATGGGGAAATATATGAGGAATGTTTTCCTAACAGGGCAACTTTCTGGAGAAAAGTGCTCTCAAGTGATGCATTAGAAGCTTTTAATTTGATTGATTAAGGAAATGGTATCATCTCTCTAGCTGCCACCCAGCTGATATCTGTGGCACTTACGCTCAAAGTCCTCTCCTGTGAGTCGACCAATTCATGAAAGGCATCTCTGTATGAAGATTTCCCTTGAGTCATATGTCTTAGTTCATCCTCATGATACCCACATATGATTTACCTTTATACTGTTACTGTAATAATGTCAATTTGTAATCTTAATTTCTTATTTTTAGTATGGATGGATATCGTGTTGTGAAACTGAATGAAGTGATTCGTAATGTTGATATAGTAATTACTGCCACTGGAAATAAAAATGTAGTTACAAGAGAGCATATGGACAAAATGAAAAGTGGCTGCATTGTTTGCAATATGGGACATTCAAATACAGAAATTGACATAGTGAGTCAAAATATCAATACCATATTTAACTTTTCATTTCATATTTTTAGAATGGTTTAAGGACACCAGACTTAACATGGGAAAAAGTGCGATCTCAAGTGGATCATGTAATTTGGCCTGATGGAAAACGAATTATTCTCTTAGCAGAAGGTCGTTTGGTTAATCTAAGTTGCTCAAGTCTGCCATCCTTTGTAGTCTCAATTACATCGGCTACTCAAGCATTGGCATTAATAGAACTGTTTAATGCACCCCTTGGTCGGTATAAATCGGATGTTTATTTGTTACCCAAGAAAATGGGTAAGTATATAAAAATAACTTAATACATTGTATTAAAAATATTTAATTTCAAAGATATCAAAAACCATATCTCTTCTGAATCGGTTATTAAGAATGATTGCTGCACGTATTTGTATTTTCTATAACCCATCATTTTGATAAATTATATTCATTCATAAAGTTCAACAGATACCATTTTTCTAAAATATTTTGTTCCATATATGGTTCAACAAACACCTAATATGCGGTAATTACAAATAAATTTATGTTGGGGCCCATTATGAAAAATAAAAAGTACTCAACTTTTTCTGCAGCTGAAATCAATAATGAAAGACAAAGTTTTTTGTGGAGTACAATAATTATTGTGGTTTTTATAACATCATCTATCTTCAGAATTACGTTCATACGATGAATTTCTTTATCTTTTTTTTTAATCATTTTTTTGTGTCTTACCTTTCACCTTTGATCTTGTGATGGTGCAATTGCCGTAAATCTAAAGCTACGTATTCATCTTGCGCGGCTGCCGTGTAAGCATGTTCGTGTATGCTGCCGCGAGTAATGGATGGACACCGCTTGCGAACGTTTGATGGAACAGGGTTTGGAGTAAGCCAATGTTTGTCGGTTTTTCGTTGCGCATCAAAGTAAATTCAGTGCTTCTTGAAATATGGACGAGTATTATGTCTTGAATAGTCGACGTTTAACGTTCGTTCATATTTAGTCATTTCTATATTGGAAATAGTGAAATGTTCTAGCTAAGAGTGAAGAATGCACAGCGAAAAATCACATAATATTTTTTACATGGATTGTTTGCTAGCTAGAAATCTCATTGTTATAACCAGTTTTTCGACAAGTTCGAATCACCGAAATCACTACCTCAAATTTCGTATGATGCCTTCTATTGATTCTAATTGTATATCTTACATAAGTTGATTATTGCACTGCAGGCGCCTTAGGGAAACCCTGTACCAATATTTTTGTTTAAATTTTTCTTTTAAGAATTGTGTGGATCAATATGAAAGAAGCAGCGGCACGTTCTCTATTTTTAGGAATTTGTGTAACTGTTTAAATTACAAACCATGTCTCGATTTAAAATAGTCAAGCAAAACAAAAATATAATAGAACCATTAAAAATCGTCAGTTACACTTTCAGTTTCCAGAGAAAATCGCGTCTGTTTGCATTTCTCGGTTTAACGTTTTAAATGGATAAAAAATAAAATACTTACGTGATGGTCAAAAGCGTATCTCTTTATGCCTTAGTATTTTTATTTAAGTTATATATGCCATAAATTTTAATGTTTAGCAATTTTATTATCTATAGTATACCTATATAATAATAAATATAATATCGACTGAATGTTTAAAGTGTAAAGTATCTTTTGAAAAATTCAATATGTAAATTAGTGTTTCGAAAATAGTTGAGGATAATGAAATAGTGGATTCCTGAGCCGATTTTAGAGGGAGTGTTTCATGTAACAAAAATAATTTTGGGATCCCCTAAAAAATTACAGCCCTTTAAAAGTGGGTATTTGAAAGTTTCCATATGTGCTATTTTAAAATCCACTCAAACTAAACACTTCAATTTTTACATGGTAACAGTTGTGTTAAAATGTCATTTTCCCTGACCTATTGCTCTCGTCGTTTCGTACGTTTATCATCTGAACTTATTCACACTTAAACATTTTGAATAGCTCTATTCAAAACAAATCATTTTGTTTTTACACAAATTACGAAATATCTTTAGTTTTCGTACAATAAAAATAAAAGCCTGCATCTCAACCTTATGATTCTCTAAACGATACTTTCTGCAGTAGATTCCTGTCATTTTAGTTCAGCCGCTATTACCAGTTTATTTAATTGCTTTTTATCATTCTTATAATTAGTTAAGCTGCTGTTTTGACACTTGGGAACTTGATTTCAGCACTTACTTTGAAAGGGTTGTAACTTCTAAGGGGATGCTAAAATTAATTGTTTTACATGAAACACCCCTTCTAAAATCAGAATCTGGTAAAATGAATAGATGCCGAAAAGGTATAGAAATGTTACCATTTTTAACACTACATATATTTTCAACAAAATAGCTAGGATTAATTTTAGACTAGAAATGTCCTTACTTAGCTAAAATGGTAAAGAACACAATAAAATATAACCATTAGAACAAAAAGTGACGATAAGCAGAGATAATTTCTAAATTTAATGAGCAAATAATATAATATATAAAAATTTTAACCACGTGCTCAGGGAGGCCTAAAAGACAATAAAAAAAATATTACAGAATTTTAGCTCGATATTTAAAAAAAGGGGTAAAACCCTTTTTTCCTTCGGAAAGTCGGCGCCTGTGATAAAGCATCGACTGAGATGGCTTAGATTCATAATTGACTTTACATTTGTCAACAATGTAGTACCACCATACGGTCGTTTGCAATGTTTCTAAATGCAAAAACGGCAAAAATTAACATTCTTATTAGTAATAATACTTGATAGCTAGGTAAGAGTTGATCCAGTTAGCTCCAGTATTTTGCATTCGTTTTTCATTATTTCGTTACAAACTGGTAAAACTATATTTTCACTCACTACCGATAAAACACACTTCCCGTAGGTACAGTTAGATAAAATGCCTATTTATTAAAAGAAAATCAGACGAAAGGAATGGATGGTACTAATAGGTAGGTAATAGAAAACTTTGAATGCACCCGCGGTAGTCTTGTCCCATAACCTAGAAAAACAAACCGGCGAACTATATTGTGGGAAAATATCTGTACCCGACATATATTTCTTTATTTATTAACTATAAAACGTTTAAAATTAAAATAAGGCACTCAAAACTGAAGAAGAACACAAAACTATCGGTCAGTGGTCGCGCGGTTTAAGGCGTCAGTACTTGAATCGAGGTGACTAGATCAGAGTTGGTTCGAGCCCAGCTGCCGGTAGACCGTATATAAGCTATATTCGTGGAGAGGTTTGGCGCCCTCTCTGCGGGTATGGTAGAGTGGAAGAATGTTGGCTTGGGTCAATGTGAGAGATTGATACCGGTTGATATTTGACTACCCCCCTAATTAATGAGGTTTTCCAGGTTTCCCTCATTCCTACACTGAATATTGGTTAGGGCCTACCAACGTAAGTCGTTCCTAGGCGCAAATGCGGCCTGCTTAATAATAATATGCCGCCTCCTCTCCTGCACAAGTCTCCGACTTCTGGGCTAATCCCTGTGATCAGAATGAGGAGTAGAGATATTATTATTATTATTATTACTACAACGGAAACACAGGAATTGAATTATGACATGACAGCGACACCGACCGACAAGCAACGGTTATGCAACAGTCGGTCCTGTTGCATGACCGTTGTTTAAAAAACGATTTAATATAATATCGAAAAAAAATTATTTTTGCTTTATAAATAAGTTTGAAATTTTTTTGAAAGGATATTCCTAAAATTCTTTATTTTTTTCTATCCCCTCTTAAAATATTTGTATTTAGTCATAGTTAACCCTGTATACATTTTAAACTAAAAAAGCAAAGTACCTATTTATTAACAAAAGCTACAGACTATGTAAATTTAAATGTATTAAACAATTCAGTTTGTTTAAAACTTTAAAACAATCGAAAATTAGAAAATATTGATTGAAATAATAGGTATATCGTATAACCTATCTTTTTGAAATAAAAATAGACTGATATTCGACATTCGACCCACAAAATTAAATTTGGGTGGGGAAAATGACAGTCTTGGTTAAACGAGACGAGCGCTCTCTCTTACAGAGTGTGTGTCCAAAATTATAAACTCATTTTAATTCTAAACTGTAATCCGGTGTGGAAATTATTTTCCGTTTTCAATGTCGGCGAAATATTAGGATTTTCAAATATGATTTATTTAAATATTAAACCGTTTCGAGACTTTAATTTTATTAAGGCATCTATAAAAAACCTCAAATTTCCATATTTTAAATAACTGTTTTCATCCAAAAGAAAAAGTTTTTTATCATAATTTGTTTAACATAGAAAATATTATTTCTCGTAAACTACCGAATATTTTCCAAATCAAACTATATCAGTAGGAGCCCCAAGAAAAGTTAAACCCTTACAACTTTTCATTAGCAATAACATTAGTTCCAATTAATTTATTATCATATTTGAAATAATTTGTTGGTAGAGCCATCTAGTTCTCCTCTGCTAGAAGTGGCGGTGTTAAGAATTTGTATTGGTTAGTAAAAATATTCCGGATAAATATTCTCAACATCTGTATAAAACAGCCAAAATGCAATATTCAGCGTTACTAAAGCAATCTAAGTATAATTTTCATAATAATTTAAATCTAATAACAAATCTAAAACTGTTTGGAATTTGGTTAACAAGGAAATTGGTAGGAGTAAACGTGTCAAAGACTTGTCTCTTCCTATTGATGGAAACTTAGTAACTCATCCCTGTGAAGTGACTAATGAATTTGGTAATTATTTTGCAAATGCAATTGAAATTAGTTTAAATGAGTATTTTGGCAATTGTAAGCCCACTGAATGTACTGTCTCTGACTTATTTTCTAAAACGTTTTTCTTTAGACCAGTAATACCTGATGAGGTTATTAATGCTATAAACAACCTAAAGAATAGGCCCACGTCCAATTCAGACTATATAAGGATTCTGAAATCTGCTTATCCAAGTGTATCCTGTCATATAGCATATTTAATTTATTTATCCATAACGTGGTAAATTTCCTTCAATTCTAAAAGTAGCTAAAATAATCCCAGTACATAAAGAGGCGAAGTTGATAACAGAGCAAATTACAGGCCCATATCTATTTTAAGTGTACTATCTAAAATTATAGAAAGAATAGTTTATAATAGAATTTTTGAATTTTTAAATAAATTTGGTATTCTCAATGATTCTCAGTACGGATGTAGGACCGGAAAATCGATTCAGTCAGCCACACGTAATCCGTTGGAAAATGTATATAAACATCTAGATATGGGTAAGCGGGTGTCAAGATTGTTTTTTGATCTATCACAAGCTTTTGATTGTTTAAATTGTAAATTTATTGAGCTGAAACTCTACAATTTGGGATTTCGTGGTATCTTTCTGGATTGGATCATGAATTACTTGTCTCACAGAGAACTATTCGTGAAAATAAAGGATCAGTCCTCTGAACACCATGAAGTAAATAATGGAGTTCCACGGGGCTCAGCACTCAGTTCATTGTTTTTAATTTTTGTGAACAACCTACCGGAACATTTAAATGCTAATTTAGTAACACTCTTTGCGGACGACACATCCTTGGTAATATCAGCTACAACTCATGATGAGCTGCAATTATTAACTAAAAATTTAGTGCTGCGTTTTGTAAATTGGTGTGAGAAAAATGGTTTAATGGTCAATATTAGTAAGACCTAGTATCTTTATTTCCATTGCTTGAATACAGCTCGCGATCTCCCCTCGTCGGGAGTCGTGTAGACCTATATTTATTAATAACAAGATTATGAGTTTTCCTACTATTTATATACGTATATCGTAGCTTGCTGTATATCAAATCTAATATTAATTCTTTTTTAACTAGATCAACATGTTCAAAATATGTAACAAGACACAGTGACTCCCTGGAATTACTTGGACATAGAACAGCAAAATTTGAAAATTGTTTTTTGTACGTAGGAATCAAATTATACAATCAAAAGCTTCTTTTGAAAAGATGTTGCTATAGCTTAGATGAATATTTTTCCGACAAAGACATGTACAAATTTTGTGCTGTAGTATTGCCTATTTTTACTTGTTTGTTGATTCTGTTTGTTTGTTGTATTAATTATGTAGGATTATGTATTGTAGGTTTATATGTTATCCTTCATTGTGTATTTGTGTTTGACATCAACTATTGTTGAATTAGTGTGCAAGTTACTATATAAGTACTTCTAGATTGTATTTATATTGTCACGGGTTTCACAATCCGACTTTTTCTTTTATCAGAAAATCAATCCGTTAATTAATCACTTATCTTTATTAACTACTCTGTACACTACTGAATACTAATTACAGCTCAAATATACACTATTTAATTAATCACTATCTAAATCGCTCTGAATCTCCAGGAAATTCCCAACTACACACTCCAATTTAAGACTGTAATTCAAAACTTACTGACTCGGCCGTTTATTTTTCTTTTATAGACCAAACGAATATTCCCGGTATTTTCTAGCATTTCTAGATCCATTTCTTGAACGACTCTCGAACGATTCTCCATTTTTTGAGTTGCGCCTCGATACACGGCATTATTTGTTTGTTTACCAGAATCGCGTA
This sequence comes from Monochamus alternatus, assembly GCA_037114965.1. Lineage (NCBI taxonomy): Eukaryota > Metazoa > Arthropoda > Insecta > Coleoptera > Cerambycidae > Monochamus > Monochamus alternatus. The sequence goes on along the minus strand of CM073432.1, from coordinate 3,507,660 downwards.
GGGGCGATCGGGGCAATCTAGCGATGCCACAGTCGCCGAATTGGGTGCGAGCGGGGCAAATTCTATGACACTGCCCCCTCCTTAGAAGCGATCGTCCCGATCGGATGCACCTCTATACGGGAACAGACGCTCCAGATGGACGACCTTCATCTTCCTGGAAATCCTCTGTATCCGGTAGACGACGTCATTGATCCGTTTAATGACAGTGTAGGAACTCTCCCAACGGGTCTGTAGTTTAGGCGATTTTCCTTTCTTCCGCGTGGGGTTGTACGGCTGTGTGGCTATACCGGGTCACCTTGTTGTATCGAGTCTTCATGCGATCGCTCTCTAGTCGCATTCGTGATCTGACTTGGTCGTGTACGGCTGCTAGTCTTCGTTCTAACTCATGGCTATAAGTGTCTGGCTCTGTAAGCTGTTCCGCAGGACGACCAAGTACCTAATCCGTTGGAAGACGAAGCTCTCTTCCAAAGATTATCCTTGCTGGAGTCTTTTCAGTAGTTTCATGGACAGCTGAGCGGTAAGCTAACAGGAAGAGTGGAATGAGCTTCTCCCAGTCTATCTGGTTCTCGTTCACAATCATCCTCAGATTGGTTTCTAGTGTCGCGTTGAAGCGTTCCACCATACCATCTGACTGGAGATCCAGTGGGGTAGTCCTGGTTTTCCGGATTCCCATAAGCTCGCAGACCTTTTGGAACACACCTGATTCGAAATTTCTGCCCTGATCTGAATGTAGTTCCATGGGTACACCAAATCTGCAGAACAGGTTGTCGACTAGCGCTTCTGCTACGGTTGTGGTCTCTTGTTTGGGAAGGGGGTATACTTCCGGCCATCTGTTAAAGTAGTCCATCGCTACTAACAGATATCGGTTTCTACTTTGGGTTTTCGGAAAGGGGCTAGCGATATCAATGGCAATTCTCTCGAACGGTGCTCCTACGATGTACTGGCGCATTTGGCTCTGGAACCGGTCTTCGGTCCCTTGCTGGCTGCACATATGTCACATTTTCGGCGCCAATCTTCTACATCCGTCCTACAGCTCAAACAGTAGAAACGCTCCCTAATCTTCTGTAGAGTCCTATTGATACCGAAATGTTCATTTTCAGTACCTCCATGTACTTCCTGCAGCACTTTCTTGACCTGGTACCTCGGGAGTAGTACTTGTTTCTTGACCTCCGTTCCGTCATTGTTCTCCCATGCTCTTTTTAGGACACCGTCTTCCAACACCAGGGAATTATGTTGAGCCCAATAGCTCTTTAATGCTGGGCTTTTACTACTGGCTTCAGCCTAAGAGGGTCGGTTGTTGGCTTCTTTCCAGCCTAGTAAAGGATTGATGTAACAGTCAGCTTGCTGGTTTTCCCGAATTGCCGCTGTACTCCTTCTGTCTTCAGGTTGGGCTGCTATCACCTTGCAAGGAACTGATGAGATGTTCTCTTTCCTTTCAATACTACTATAGTGTTTGAAGTTGACAGGACATTGTCTCCTAGAAAGAGCATCTGCATTTCCATGTTTGCTGCCGGCTGATGTTCAACGACAAAGTGATATTTTTGCAGCCGTTCCAGCCATATGGCGATCTGCCTTCAGGGCTTTTAAACTGTAGCAGCCATTTTAGGGAAGCGTGATCCGTTCTTAGGAGGAATTCTTGGCCATAAAAGTATTTATGAAAGTGTTCTAGGCTCTTGACAATGGCAAGTAATTCTTTCCGAGTCATACAATAGTTCTTTTCGGCTTTTGACATAACTTTGCTGAAGTAGCCCACTACTCGCTCTTGGCCATCTTGTACTTGGGAAAGAACTCCGCTAATTCCAGTGTTGCTTGCGTCCGTGTTTACTATAAATGGTTGTCCAGGTATTGGGTATGTTAAAATCGGAGTAATGCAGAGAACCTCTTTCAGCGCCTCAAAGGCTTGCTGGCATCTCGAAGTCCATTCGAACGAGATGTTGTCTTCTGTCAATTTATCAAGAGGTTTGGCAATGTCCGAGAAACCTTGGACGAATCGTCGATAGTATGTGCATAGGTCGAGAAAACGTTGATCTTGATGTTTGTCTTTAGGAACCGGCCGGTTCTTTATGCATTCTGTCTTCTCCGGTTTTCACACCGTTGGGAGTAATAATGTGACCTAAGGTATCTAACCTCCTTTTGGAACAGATTGCACTTCTTCGGGTTCAATTTCAGGTTTGCTGCTTTCAACTTTTTGAACACTTCGGACACGTTCTTCAGGTGTTCTTGGAAAGAGTGTCTCAGTACTACCACGTCGTCCAAGTAAGTCAAGCAGGTCTCCCAATGCGGGCCATGAAGTACAATCTCCATCAATCGTTCTAAAGTGGCAAGAGCGTTGCGTAGGCCAAATGGCATTACATTAAATTGCCACAATCCATTACCAGTAGTGAACGCTGTCTTCTCTGTCTTCTGGGTTGACCTCGACTTGCCAATATCCACTCTTTAAATCCAAAGTGGAAAACCATTGCGCACCAGCCAAGGTGTCCAAAGTATCGTACCTCGGTAATGGTAACTGTCTTTCTTGGTGACGTCATTTAATTTTCTGTAGTCCACACAAAATCGGGTGGAGCCGTTTTTCTTCTTGACCAGGACTATAGGAGGAGCCCAAGGACTCTGAGATGGCTGTGCCATGGTTTTGCATCTCAATTAACATTTTGTTAACTTCTTCTCGCTTGGCTAGTTGAAGTCCTCGTGGTGGCTGCTTTTATAGGAGACGATGAACCAGTATCGATTCGATGCTTCACTACATTGGTTCTCCTAAAGTTGCCTGATTTAAGTGCAAACACCTCTTCATTTTCACTTAGCAACTCTTCCAGTTGTTCCACCTCCACCTCTGTTAATCTTTCTTTGGCCCGATCCACGATGTCCCTGAAACATTCTGGTAGACTGGTCTTATTTTGTTTCTTCTCAGTTTCATTTATTTCTTTTAGTGTTCTGACCATGGTAACAGGTTCACAGATTCCTACTTCTGTTCCCTTTGTAATTTTCTGTGGAAAGGTTTTCAGGTTAACTATCCATACTATTGTTGTTTTGTCAGGTTTAAGCAGGGTACGTCCGGTGACTATAGATTAACTGAACAAGTCTGGATTACTGGGTCCCACTATTCCTACACTGCAAAACGTTTCCCCATCCATAAGGTTTCGGCCAGCGCAGGTAGTACTACATCTTCTTTAACAATTAGTATTCGCACAGTGTTATTCTCAATCATGTTGGTTAGCACTACTTCTTCACCCAGTGTCCGTAGTGTACCAGCATTCAGATCTAAGTTCACCCCCTTCGCTCGTAGTAAGTCTAGTCCTAGTATGACATTATCCGATATATCTGCTACCAGGGCTATATGTTTGAATTTGACGTCTCCTAATTCTATTTCAAGCTCACATTCTCCCTTGACTGGCAAATGTTGTCCATTGGCTGTTGTGAGGACATAGCGTTTGGCAGGGTTCTTGATGCGCCAAGCACCAATAATATCCAGCCGAACAACAGTTCTTGCCGCTCCAGTATCGATTACCATAGAGAAAATACGACTAAAAATGCTACCCTCTACTAGCAAGGATGCAGCCAGCTTTCGCCCCGCCAAGCCGGCTGAACCTAGTCTTTCTGTGTGGCTGCCATCTGGGAGTCGCGCTTTTGCTGATCTAAGGCTGGGGCCCTACACTGTTTCTTTAGATGTCCTGTCGGTCCACAGTTCCAGCATTTAAGAAGGTGATCCCTTCGACTATCAGATTGTTCTTTCTGTGGTCTGGTAGTTGGGCTGAGTTTATCAATGACCTCCTTCAGTGTTTTTATTATGTCTCCATTTGCCATACTATCGCTGTTATTACTGATATCACTCACGCACTTTAACATGTCGACCGGATGCCATTTTTGCTGCCTCTAATTCCAGTGCATGCAAGAGAGCGTCATTCAAAGTTTTAGGTCTAGTTTTCACAATCTCTTAGGCCATCAGTATAAGCTTGGATGGAGAGCTGATCTACAAATTCAGACGGAGCTGTTGGATTAGCCAATCGAATCAGTCGGGAAGCATCGGTCTCAAAATGTTGTAAATTCTCTCCATTCTGTTGGTGACGATTCTTTAATTGTGCTTGGTACACTTGCTGCTTATCACCATATCTCATTTCCATATGCTGTTTTAGAATGTCGCTGCTGCCCAGCAGGAACTCCTTGTAAGACGTCAAGAGCTTCTTCTCGTAGAGCAACTATCAGAGCAGTAGCTTTCTCACAATCAGACCATTCGTTTGCCGCAGCTGCCGCTTCGAACAGACGCAGATAGACCCTTCAGGAAACCTTGCCGTCGAATTCAGGGGGTTTCGTTTTCTGAGTTCGGATAACAGATCCTTCTGACTTGATTACGCCCTCCTTTCTTATTTTGTCCAGCTTATGTCAAAGCTTTTCGCAGGTTTCTCTAACCAAGTTTATTTCTTCGTATATCCTTTTTTGTGTTAACAGTCCTTTGTAGATTAATTTTCTTTGTTCTAACAGCTTCTCTTCTACTTGTTTTTCCACTTTATGGTCTTGGTCCCACTCCCGTATAAATTTCTAGAATGTTCCAGATTGTCCTTCGCAAGTAACACCGTTCACTTCCTTACGTCACGACGAGTGCAGTGATATGTCACACTAGGGTCTTTGTCTCACTCTCGTATAAAGTTCTAGAATCTTCGAGATTGTCCTTTGCAAGTAACACCGTTCACTTCCTTACGTCACGACGAGTGTGGTGATATGTCACACTTTGGTCTTTGTCTCACTCCCATATGAAGTTCTAGAATGTTCCAGATTGTCCTTCGAAAGTAACACCGTTCACTTTCTTACGTCACGACGAGTGCGGTGATATGTCACACTTGGATCTTTGTCTCACTCCCGTATAAAGTTCTAGAATGTTCGAGATTGTTCTTCGCAGAATCTAGTCTAGTCTCTCGTCGAGTGAGGACGTTTTTTCGGTCGCTCCTGGTTCGCAGTGGAATAAATCTATGCCTTTTCGCGAAAGGTTGGACCGTATAGGAAGTTTTTGACAAATAGTGTCACATCAGCGTGCCATAGCATAACAGCATAGTTATAGTGCTTCGTAACATTAAATATTATAAAAATTGTTTTTATTATGTAATCTTTAAACAACGTAGTGCGGAATTCGGGCCGGAATAAGCTAGTATTTCCTTAGAAAGTTTGGCATCGTTATCGGCGTCAAGTGGGCAAGTGATTGCAACATCTGGACTGCAGACCGATCACGCGTAGCGGCCGTAGGCGTCATGTCAAATAAAAGCTCTGCAAGTGTGTTACCTACAAGCAAATGTAAAAGATGCAAGCACTCTGTTCAGTCTGGTTTGAAATGCATCACATGTGGCGTTATTTCCCATAAGAGCTGTTTGAAAGCTTTGAAATCAGTAAAGCTTGTCGATGATGTTACAGTAAATTGTTGCGCTGACAGTAGCGAAGATCAAGCTGTTTGCAATCAACCTATAACTCAAGGAAAAATATATCTTACCAGGATAATACTAAATCTAAACAAATGTAAAAGATGCGAGCACTCTGTTCAGTCTGGTTTGAAATGCATCACATCATTTCCGAAAAATGGAAAAGGAAAAATATGTCTTACCAGGATAATATTAAATCTAATGTGGATGACATTAAAATTAAGTATTTGGAAGAACTGACAATTGCAAATCAAGCTATCGTTATAAATTCGCTGCAATATCAAGTATCTTACCTCAAGAGAGAACTGATGATTTCACAAAAACCTACTAGTGATAAAGTGATTCATGAGCCTATTTCCAAGCCTCTAAGATATGCACAAGCTTCTAGTAAGAATATAACATCAAACACGTCATCAAAGAATACCTCTAAGGCGGCTGTTTCTAATATTACGCCATCTACAGTATCTCATGCCATTCATTTGACCAAGGCTCATGAGGTTTGTCAAAATATTGTGCAATTGAATGAGGATACACAAGACGGCAACGAGCGAGTTACGCAACATTCGGTGAATCGGGTGCGCAAAAGATCAAGGAATATCCTTATAGGAGAGTCTAATGCCTTATCTACTAACTCTATTCTTAAGTCAGCTAAAGATGTTTCCTTCAAACATTTCCATTCCACCAACTGGGATCGGGAGACTAGTGACGAAGCTCGATTAAATTACCTTAAAGGAATAGTACCTGAAGTTAAAGTAGAAAAACTAAATTTCCGTAACCCATCTATACATGCATCTTTTAAAATATCTGTTCCTAGTGTGGACGTGGACAAATTTATGAAGGCTGAAGTTTGACCCAGTGGTGTTGTTTTAAATCAGTTTTTTTGATCATTCAAACCTGCCAACCTTCGATAAACAAGCAGAAATAATTAACGGACTAGTAATAGTAGTAGTAGTAATAATTAAGACTATATTCTTGTAACTTATTACCGTCGTAATTCATCACGCGGAGGCATTGCTATATATGGGAAATCTAACTTTAGTTTTAAAGCGATCAACTTAGATAAATATTCTGTACCTGTACATGTTGAGTTCTGTGGCTGTGAAGTTGTAAATTCTTGTACAATTTTAATAGCTTTATATAAATCGTCCAGTAACGGTGACCTCTCTATTTTTAAAAATAACTTTCTGAATTTGATTAACTTTGTCTACAATAAATATGAGTATATCATTATAGTTGGTGACATAAATGTAGATTTGAATCAAGATACCAATTTTGCAAAACAACTATTGTATATTATAAATTCTTATGGTTTGTATCACAGTGTTAATACACCCCCACTAGGGTTACTTCGACTTCTTCAACTTGTTTAGACATTGTTATATCTAATTTTGATTCAAAAGCTTTAGAAGTTATAAATTTTGATCCTGACATATCAGATCACCATGCCCAACTTGTAATTATTGTTATCAACACGGCAGTTCGTCTTACTCCTCAAGGATTTATTACTGACAAAAGGTTAATCACGTTATTTGATAAATTCTCAAAGTTATCTTGGTCAGATATGAATCTTGAACATCTAGATAGCAATGGCGTTGCCTTATGTATGTTATGTATGTATGTGTCTTTAAATGACAATATAAAGACTTGTTTTCCGCTACGTAATGTTAAAAGGAATAATAAACACGATGTCCAGTGGTTCAATAAGGATTTGCGCATCATCCGCAAAAATGTACTACTGTTGAAGAAATCTGCTTTGGACTAAAAAAGAATCAGGATTGGTTAACGTATAAAGATGCGCGTAGAAATTATAAAATAATGTTGAAATATGAGAAGAGAAAGGCTTAATCTTACGCTTACTAGACTAAGTTTATTTCAAGTTCGAACAATAAGCCTAAAATTTGCTGGAAAATCATAAATACTGAACGTAATGAATTTAACCAGTTCTTTTCCAATATATCTAATACTATATTAAGTACAATCAATCCATCTAACAAAGATTCAATGTTTTACTTGAACAAGGTAGCTAAGCCTTCTTCTTCATTTTTCATGTCTACTATACTCGAAACGGACGTGGTAAGTATCATCAATATGTTGAAAGACAAGCCCAGTTTAGATTTTTACAATACTAACAGTAAAGTAATTAAATTTTTACTCCCACATTTATCACATCCTCTTACGATTTTATACAATAAGTATATTTCAGAAGGTCATTGGCCTAATGCTTTTAAAGTAACTAAAATACTGCCTTTACACAAAAAAAGGGGATTCGAATGATGTCGATAACTTTAGACCCATTGCGATAGTACCGGTTTTGTCTAAAATACTAGGATCGTTAAAGAGAAATTATTAAATAAATATTAATATTAAATTTCCTATTTGGAGTCCAAACAGTTATTATCTAGGGTTCAATATGGTTTTCGGAAAAACAAATCCACTTTCCACACAGGCGCTATTGCTGATTTTGTGGGTGCTGTTGTAACATTCCTTTTATTATAAAATTAAGAATGTCACAATTTCAATATGAAACGTCTAGTAACAAGGTATTTTGCACATCCTGTATAATGTCGGTAGATTAAGTAAGTGTAAACCATATCCAGTGTTCCATGTAACTTTAGATTTCTTCAAGTTAGCCTAAACACTTTGTACGATAAATATTTTATTATTTATTTACTTACCATTACTGTGAACCAGTTACATCGATGTATATCGTCATGTTATATTTTTCTACTCTGTATAACACTCTAGTAATTTGTTAACAGTTTATTATTTAATTAGTATCACTTATTGTAATAAGCTTTGTTTTGGCAAAAAGCAAGGTTAAGGTAACTGTCAGAATAATTCAATTCGATTCGAACTATTGGAACAATGTGCTGAGATCTCGAACGAACATTAGCCCGAAATTACATAGAAACCGAACCAATCAGATTTCAGTGAGTTTTTTAGATCTTTGTAGCGTATAAAACCTACAGGAACCTAATTTCTAGTCCCTTTTCGTTCTGATTTTGGTCGATTGAAGTATTTCCATATTACAGATTTTGTTATAGTGCGAAGCCACATTTTGAAAATAAATCTGAATTTTTTTGAAGTCATCAATAAGGATGGAGGTAATATATTTAATTAATTAAGATTATTATCGATAGTAGATTTCATTTTAAACAATATTTTATGTTATTTTTTGAAACTAAGGATATAAAATACCTGACCTGACCTTGATCTTTGCTAAAGCACATGCTAATTATTTTTTTTTCTTTTCTTTTGTTATTTTTCTTAACTTTAGAGGCCAATAATTAATTAATTAATTAACAAACAATTTAAATAAACAATTAATTAAACAGATAATTAATTAAATGAACAATTAATTCAATAATCGATTGAATTTCGAGAATTTCTATTTCCTAAGTTGGAATATTTTGTTTAACCGTTGCTGGAAAGTTTATTTGTTGAAAAATCAAAATTGAAATAAGAAGGCCATTCTAAAGTTTAGAAATCTAGATTGTAAGCGGCGCTATCCAGGTACGAGAGGAAAGCTGCCCATCTTGGAGTCATCTCCAACGTTAACAACAACGGATGAACTTGTCAACTGGTTTCAATTCCACTTCTGTATGTCAACTTCTTCAATTCCACGTCTGTGTATCAACTGGTGGGCAAGTTAATAAACTGTGTTTATTTTTTTTATGTATGTATTTTATTTCAAACTGTTTGACTTCAGCAAAATTTATCATCCTCCTACAGGGGTGAAAAGGCAAACCGAACAGATTATTCTGTAGGTGGCGCCCAATTATAACATCTTTTTAAACAGTTTGCTAGTCAAGAACCCACGACTATAAAAAAGTGCCCCGACTAAAAGAGCAGCCGTCCGCAACATTGTACATTTATTGTTTATAACAAACGATAGGTAACAATGATTTTGGCGCCCAACGTGGGGCCAGTTTTGTTTAAATTAAGTTCTTAAATTTTCAAGTCGTGACAATTTTGCTAAGTCAAATTGGAGAGAAATAATTTATTTATGCCTGTGAATTTTAGTTAAGACATGGTATTTTGTTAAGTTGCTAGACAGTTCATATCCCAAAAATTAGATTTTCACATTTTAGTTGAGAGCTAAAATTTAATAATTTCATGATTTACAGTCTTTAATGTTATATTAAACATTGTTTTTGCTATAAACCTATATTGCCCGACACTTTCAGTTACAATTTCTCGTCATAAATATTTTTTTATATAGTAATATTTTTATTGAAAACATGGCAGACCAAGTTGATCCTTTACATCTTAATGAATCCGAGATAGACTATGAATTACGCATAAGGAAATGTAGAGCTTCACGTAAAAATTTGATTTCTAAACGTACCATTTTAAAAAGTCTTCTAGATAAAGACAAGGGTGACATCTGTGATTTAGTTGATCCTGATTTTGAAGTAGATTCAGAAAAAATTTCAATAAATAAAACAATTGAAGATTTAGTATCATTAGTATCAGATTTTACTAAGTCAATAGATGAATCGTTTTCAAAAGTAATAAATTCACGATTAATTAGCCTAACAAACAGGGTAAAACGTTTTAAAGTACCAGACGAACCTTTAGAATTACATAAAGATCTATTAGATTTTAAAGATGATGCTTTAAGTTCTTGCCTAGAAATACGTGCACATTTAGAAGTCAAATGTTCTGCGGTTAAATCTAAACCTATATTTCAATCGTCTGCAAATGACAAGCTTGTACCAATTTATAAATGGGGGCTATCTTTCGATGGTTCGTCCAGTTTAAAAGCATTTTTGGAGAGAGTTAATGAATTAGCTCGAGCTCGTAACGTTTCAGAACAAATTTTATATGATTCCTGTATAGATTTATTTTCTGGACAAGCTTTGATTTTCTATCGATCTATTAGACATAAGGTAAATACTTGGGCTGAAGTTGTAAATGAGTTAGAGAAAGCATTTTTATCGCCAAATTATGACGAGGAGTTGCTAGACGAAATAAAGACGCGTACACAGGGTCGTAATGAACCTATCGCCATTTATATTGCAGCAATGCAAAATCTTTATGAACGGTTATCTAGTAAAGTATCAGACAATGAACAGTTAAAGCGCATTAAGCGAAATATTTTACCTAAGTACAGTGAGCGTTTGGCTTTAATGGAAATAACCTCCACTACTGAATTACTTTCTTTATGTAGAAAAATTGATGAATCTTTTCAGAATAGGGCAAAATTTTCAGCTCCTAAAGCTACTAGTTTGCTAGAAAGTGATTTAGCATATATTGACAACAAACCCAACGTGTATAGTCATGTAAATTTTAATCCATCTAAATTTAAGCCTACTCAGGAGGCTAAAAGCGAACTTACAACTGCCGCCACTACCAGCCAGGGCGAGTCTAGTAAATTAAATTCACTGTCATGCTGGAACTGTCATAAAGCTGGACACACGTTTCATACTTGTAAACAAGCTAAACAACATAAGTTTTGTTTTAAATGCGGTAAATCTGACTACACAGTTAGGACCTGTGGCTGCAATAAGAATAGAGTTACAAAAAACTAGGTCGGGTAGCTGATGTAACAAGCCGGCATCAGTTTAAACTCGTGAAAGGCTGTAAAATTTTAGATTCTCGAAATTCCTTCAATAATTCAAGATTTAGTAAAAATATCCCTTCTTTGTACCCCATTAAACCAAAAACCGATTTAAATGACTGGATTAAATGGAAAGTCTTTGTAAGAAATTTTTATAAGAGTAACGTTATATCTCCTGTTTTAGTTAAAAAACCTCTTGATAATAGACCATATATTTCTGTCACACTGTATGACAAAAATTTAATTGCATTATTAGATAGCGGAGCAAATGTAAATTGTATTGGTTCCCTTTCCTTATATCTGTTGGATAAATATAAAATTAAAGTAACTAAACCTTTTAAGCAGATCATTAAAACCGCTGATGGCAAAAGTCAAACCGTCACGGGTATTTTTGAAGTTCCCTTATATTTAGGAAATATTTGTAAACTCGTAAAATTTTCAGTAGTACCCTCATTATGTGTTGGTATGGTTTTAGGTAGCTGTTTTTGTAAGCAATTTTCATTAAATATCAATTTTCAAAATAATACATGGAACATTATTAATTATATAGATAAAATAGAAATCAATACAGTGGTAGAAGTACCCGAGCAAAACACGGAAAGTACAGGTATAAACAAAATTTTATCTTCTAATCAAATAACAAGTTTAAATAAAGTGATAAGTTTATTTAGAGGCATTTCATATGATGATAGATTAGGTAGAACGAGTAAGATAACAGCTCATATTGAAACCGGAGATGCAAAACCGTTTAAAAAACGACAATATCCTTTGTCACCATATTTGCTTGAACATCTTAATAAACAATTAGATAAAATGTTAGCTTTAAATGTGGTAAGGCCGTCTTACAGTGCATGGAACTCACCAGTACTTCTAGTTAAGAAGAGCAGCGGTGACTACCGATTTTGTTTTGATGGACGATCATTAAATGAGATCACAAAACGTGATGCTTATCCTTTGCCACGTATTGATGATATTTTAAAAATGCTTGCAAACGCTAAATTTATGTCAACATTGGATTTGAGTTGTGCTTTCTGGCAAATTCCACTTAATGAGGAAAGTAAAGAAAAAACTGCTTTTTCGGTACCCGGTAGAGGTCTTTTTGAATTTAACTGCCTTCCTTTTGGTTTAAGAAACGCTGCGCAGATAACACAACGTTTGATGGATAATATTTTAGGTCCAAAATTTAGTGATAAAGTTTTTTTGTTATTTGGACGATATAGTAATTACGTCTTCATCTTTCGAAGAACATTTAAACTTATTAAAGGAAGTTTACGATAGGTTAGTGGATGCTAATTTAACTATTAATTTTAATAAATGTCAATTCTGTAGAGACTCTTTAAATTATCTTGGTTTTACTGTCGATTCTCACGGCTTAAGAACGTCGCCTCAGAAAGTCAAAGCGATGGTCGAATTTCCGAAACCACGTACGTCAACACAACTGAAACGATTCTTAGGGATGATCAGCTGGTATAGGAGATTTATTTCAAGCTGTAGTTCCTTAACTGCACCCTTAAATGAATTACTTAAAGGTCGTAAGAAACACCAACCAATTAAATGGAACGTTAACGCGAACCGAGCATTTAATGATTTAAAACAAAGATTAATTTCAGCACCTATTTTATCTGCACCAGATTTTTCTTTAGAGTTCACTATACAGTGTGATGCATCTACGCTGGGTCTTGGCGGAGTTCTCACTCAGATCCAGAACGGTGAAGAAAAGGTAATTTCATATGCAAGTCGCAGTCTATCACGTGCGGAAAAGAATTATTCAGCGGTAGAATTAGAATTACTAAGCGTAGTACATTTTTGTGAGGTATTCCGTGGTTACATAGAAGGTAGTCATTTTAAAGTTATAACAGATAATGCTAGTTTAAAATATTTAAGAAGCATGGATAGACCATCGGGTAGACTTTGCCGATGGGCAGCTAGACTTTCAATGTTCGACTTCGAGGTTATCCATCGAAAAGGTAAACTTCATGTCACACCAGACGCTTTGTCGCGAGCTCCGTTACCTTTAGAAACAAATTTTCTCGGGATAGATTTAGAAAATCTTGAGCCATGGTACCTGAAATTAAGGGATAAAGTTAGTAAGCATCCAGAAAATATTCTAATTGGATGATTAAAGATAATTATTTATACAAACATTTGTCAGACAGAATACCACTTAAAACTAATATTTCCGAATGGAAATTACTTGTTCCGTTATCTCAAAGACGTACTATACTAGAAAATAATCATAGCATTTCTACAGCTGCTCACCTTGGTTATTACAAAACTTTACATAGGTTAAAGGAAAACTTTTATTGGCCAAGAATGTGCAAAGATGTTTTAAATTTTGTCAAACGTTGTCATACGTGTAACAAGCAAAAAGCAAATAATGCAAGGAGATTTGGCCTTATGGGCGTACAAAGAAAGGTTACCTTTCCTTTCCAGTTAATTTCTTTAGATGTGATGGGACCATTTCCCATTAGTTCGAAACGTAACCGTTTTTTAATTGCGGCACAAGATTATTTTACTAAATATACAATGCTTAAGCCAGTCAGAAACGCAACTGCGCAAAACATAGTATCTTTCCTGGAACAAATATTTTTAACGTACGGTGTTCCTCATACTATTTTGTTAGATAACGCTACAGCCCATAAGGGGAAAGTTTTTCAAGAATTTGTTAAAAGCTATAAGATTCCTAATGTGTTCTATAATCTAAAGTATTTTCCACAAAGTAACTCTGTTGAAAGATTGAATCGAGTAGTAGGTACAGCCATAAGATCTTTTATAAAAGAAAGCCATAAGAGTTGGGATCAAAATATCCAACAAATCCAATATGCTATAAACACATCTCAGCAAGAGGTCACTGGTTTCTCGCCAGCATTTTTAAAATTTTGGTAGGACATTGCCTATTAATGGAGAATATTATGGTAAAAATAATTTAGATTTAAATTTAAATGACAGTTCGAGATCAAATTATGCAGACGAGTTACGGAAATTACCGGAGATATATAGCAAGGTTCAACAAAGACTTGATAAAGCTTATGAGCGTGCGAAGAATTTTTATAACTTGCGTAGACAAGATAAGGTTTTTTCTGTAGGTGAACGAGTTTGGAAACGAAACCATGTATTATCTGATGCTCACAAAGACTTTTCAGCAAAGCTGGCTGACAGGTATACACTTTGCACTGTAAAAAGGGTAATTTCAAATATATCATATGAATTGCAAGATTTAGCAGGGACCAGTCTAGGACGTTGGCATGTTTCTCAGTTAAAGCCATATTTTGGGTCTAATACACAGCTTGCAAACCTATTTTGTACTACATAATATTATTACCTCTTTGATACAATGCAAAAAATATATTTAGTAATTAATATCTTCAATGTAATGGATTTTTTAGTGTTTTGACAATATTTGCAGTCAAAATTTTGTTCGCAAGCAGTATAGTGTTATTGAACACGGTATATTTTTTAGAGAGAGAAATTTTAGTATACTCATAATAAATGAGATACAATTATCGTAAAGCGTTAGCAAATCGTTTGGATTTGAAGTTTAATTTTGGATTCGCTTTACATTTCTTTAGAAATGCAATTGCAAAAAATTTTTGGTTAGGTACGTTAACTACTTACCTATATGTACAATGTACTGATGGAAATTGTGTCGATAGACATTTCTTATTACCTTAAATGGTAGCTGTTGATTTTTATAATCTATTTTGTGAGAATGCTATCAATTAATTAGAAGTAGAATAGCAGTATAGAATAATTTAGAATAGCAGTTTAGGATAATTAAATAGTAAGGTAGTTTAGTGGCCACTCTAATTATTTTTAGTTACTCTAATTCACTCTAATTAGTTTAGTTAGTCTAGTTCACTTAGTTTAGTTTAGCTTAGTGTAACATATCATTAGATTTAATCTTAATTTTTAGTCAATCTTTGGATTAAAATCTCAAATGGATAAAAAAATTCTATTTTGATCAAAGATTTATTATAGTTTTATAAAACCTTATTGGTTTTGCCTAGAAATTTTATAGCACCCTGTACATAGTAGTTTGCTATAACTGTATAGTAATATTGAATTACAAGTATGATTCTGCAATTCATGTGGAATATTTTATAAATTATTCTTGCGATTGTCACACGACAAAAAGAAACTAATATGTTTCTTATTTAGAGATAATACACGATACCAGTGCAGGTGAATATCTGACAGTTTAGCGGCTTTTAAGACTACTTTCATAAATCGACATACACCCTTGATTACTTACCAAATTTTGGGGTTAGTTATTTTTGTAGCGATTCTTTAATTTCTTTTTTTCCTTCGGAGACACTCCCTCTGTTCTAGTAGTGCTCGGGATTGCAAAAGGGTGGGTTCTTTAGTTGTCACTTCCTCGAAATATTTTCAGAGTTGAAGCCCTGAAAAAGGGGTGGATTTAAGTTAAGTTTTACTTTGAATTTTTTTTTTAAAGAAGTCTGTGTCTTAATACTAATTTTTTGACTTTGACTTAAATTCATAAATTTCCAGTGACATGATACAACATCATCAAAAAAAAATATTCTTTTTCTTGTTCTTAATTCTTTACTTTAAACTTATCTTTATGATTCTTTTTCAAAAGCTGAAACTATTCTGTAGGTTAAGTTTCGTTGAACAAATTTTATTTTGTAGGTGAATAATTTGTGTTAAACGTTACAGAAAAAGAATTTACTTCTTACCTTTTCCTTTCTCAGATTTTCTGTTATAAGTTTCCAAGACTCGATGGAAACAGCATATAAATTTCAGAGTTAGCGCTGCGCCATGTTAAACTGTTGATTATCGCAGGTTTGGTGGTTATCTAGAGAGGGAAAACACTTCCTAGAAGTTTTTTCGTTCATTGTACCGGATTTGACAATTGTAGTAAATGGTCTGAAACCTATATTCAGGTGATGACTTTATGTTGGCCAATTTCAAAGGATTATAGACTTTAAAGACGAGGCTTCCTCCCACTTAATACGAGTTTGCGCACTTTTTAGTCAGTTTGTAACTTTACATCATACACAAACCCACATTTATCTCTATTGGTCAATGTAGGTTGTCGTCACTTAGTAAGGCTTCATTTCATTATGGACTAGACCCAAGCTCATGACGGCTTGTAATATTATGCAATTTTTTATTAGTCAAGGGACTGAGTGGGAGCAGGGGCTTCCAGCCAAAAAAGCAACAGCTTTCATGCAATCCTGTTAGAAGGATGGACATGGGGGGTGTAGTTTGGCTAGCCTTTGTAATCGAGGTTACATTGGTGTTGGTTTTACCAGGTTGAATTACGCTACTGTGTTCCGTCTGAGCTCTCTCAGCGATGTTTTTTTTTTGACTTAGGTAGTCGTACTGTCACTCAGAGTACTCCCGCTATAAAGTAGAGTCTTCACAAGTATTTCAGTCCAGGGACGAACTGAAGTCAAGTGTTTAAATGTCCCATATGTTTGTTTTCACAAGTGCTCCAGTCCAGAGACGAACTGGGTGCCAAGTGTATCAAGTCTCAAATATCCTTTCGCTAGTACAGCAGTTTTAGGCGAACTGTTTGTCTGCGTTTAAATGCCTGCATTCCACAAGTCTATCTGAAAGAGGTGATCAGTTAGCAAGTGTTTTAAGCCTCATTTTTGCTTTGCAGCAGTTTAAAGACGAACTGACTGTCCGCATTTCAATGCCTTATATTTTTGTTTAAACTATAAGTGATAGTTCCAAAATAAAGTCACTGTTTCAATTTATCACCCTGTAACTGGGTAAAATATTTAATAGTACATAAATACTATATACATTATCAGAATTATAATTACACGCTGGGATATAATAGGTTTTATATCAGAAACTAAGAGTCCACATAAATGATTTCATATTAAATTGTTCTACGTACCTCACAGTTCATTTAACAGCTATCAAATTAAATGAATCAAGTCCATTTAATTTTTTTTCCAAGTGGGGGGAGATTTGTAACATTCCTTTTATTATAAAATTAAGAATGTCACAATTTCAATATGAAACGTCTAGTAACAAGATATTTTGCACATCCTGTATAATGTCGGTAGATTAAGTAAGTGTAAACCATATCCAGTGTTCCATGTAACTTTAGATTTCTTCAAGTTAGCCTAAACACTTTGTACGATAAATATTTTATTATTTATTTACTTACCATTACTGTGAACCAGTTACATCGATGTATATCGTTATGTTATATTTTTCTACTCTGTATAACACTCTAGTAATTTGTTAACAGTTTATTATTTAATTAGTATCACTTATTGTAATAAGCTTTGTTTTGGCAAAAAGCAAGGTTAAGGTAACTGTCAGAATAATTCAATTCGATTCGAACTATTGGAACAATGTGCTGAGATCTCGAACGAACATTAGCCCGAAATTACATAGAAACCGAACCAATCAGATTTCAGTGAGTTTTTTAGATCTTTGTAGCGTATAAAACCTACAGGAACCTAAATTCTAGTCCCTTTTCGTTCTGATTTTGGTCGATTGAAGTATTTCCATATTACAGATTTTGTTATAGTGCGAAGCCACATTTTGAAAATAAATCTGAATTTTTTTGAAGTCATCAATAAGGATGGAGGTAATATATTTAATTAATTAAGATTATTATCGATAGTAGATTTCATTTTAAACAATATTTTATGTTATTTTTTGAAACTAAGGATATAAAATACCTGACCTGACCTTGATCTTTGCTAAAGCACATGCTAATTATTTTTTTTCTTTTCTTTTGTTATTTTTCTTAACTTTAGAGGCCAATAATTAATTAATTAATTAACAAACAATTTAAATAAACAATTAATTAAACAGATAATTAATTAAATGAACAATTAATTCAATAATCGATTGAATTTCGAGAATTTCTATTTCCTAAGTTGGAATATTTTGTTTAACCGTTGCTGGAAAGTTTATTTGTTGAAAAATCAAAATTGAAATAAGAAGGCCATTCTAAAGTTTAGAAATCTAGATTGTAAGCGGCGCTATCCAGGTACGAGAGGAAAGCTGCCCATCTTGGAGTCATCTCCAACGTTAACAACAACGGATGAACTTGTCAACTGGTTTCAATTCCACTTCTGTATGTCAACTTCTTCAATTCCACGTCTGTGTATCAACTGGTGGGCAAGTTAATAAACTGTGTTTATTTTTTTATGTATGTATTTTATTTCAAACTGTTTGACTTCAGCAAAATTTATCATCCTCCTACAGGGGTGAAAAGGCAAACCGAACAGATTATTCTGTAGGTGGCGCCCAATTATAACATCTTTTTAAACAGTTTGCTAGTCAAGAACCCACGACTATAAAAAAGTGCCCCGACTAAAAGAGCAGCCGTCCGCAACATTGTACATTTATTGTTTATAACAAACGATAGGTAACACTGTAATCAATGGTCTGGATAGGGGCTATTCGTCGAATGCCACCATGTGTGACCTTACTAAAGCTTGGTATAAGATCGACTGAGTTGAACTTGTTTGTGTCTTATCTTGCAGACAGAAAGCAGTATGTAAGTTGTCACGGGGATGACTCCGCATTTTTGTCGGTAAAGAATGATGTACCTCAAGGCTCCATTCTTGGTCCCATACTTTTTCTCTTGTACATTAATGATGTTCCTCATGCGATAATGAATCAATGAATTTTGTTTGCAGATGACACAACTATTGGTTTTCTGCTAATTGCCTCAAGTTGAACGACGCTAAAACCCAATCTATTCATTTCACAGCAAATAAATGGGCCATGAAATAAGACCCAGAAAGTTACGAGGAATAACATTAAATACTTATCTGAATTGGAATTCGCACGTCGATTTTCTTAGTACGAAATTATCGTCGCATATATATTTGTTCCGCGCCAACTGAAATCTTGTATATCGCAAAATATACTTCGTACTGTTTACTTTTTTTTAGTACATAGTTACTTAAATTACGGTATAACACTTTAGGGCAATTCAACCTATGCAAGCAGAATTTTTAGTTTACACAAAATGGCTATTCGAATTCTTGCTAAAGTTCTCCCCGATACTCATTGTCAGCCTTTGTTCAAGACCCTTTGAGACTCACTCTGATATTCACCCTTACAATACCAGGCATGCCGACCTCATTGTTACACGCTCAAGGCTCGCTTCTAAAAGAAATAGATTGGACCTAAATTTGTTTAATGTATTAACCTTATCGCTTCTCGAATCGCGATTTAAAAAATATGAATTCTCATATTTTTAATGTATTTTTGAAACGTTATTTATTGGATAAATGCTTCTACAGCATTCAAAAATACATTAACCATGGATCGAACTATATTTATGTATTCCATCTTATCTGTTTTTATTATTATTACTATTATTATATTTTGTTTATTCCATTGTGTGACACTTCATGTACAAGTATGTATATACAGTCGTCAATAAACTTATGAGTATGAGGGTATTTATTATTATTGTTATTGTTATTGTTATCGTTATCGTCATCGTCATCGTCATCGTCACCGTCACCGTCACTGTCACCGTTACAGTTATTCTTATCGTCATAAGAAAAGAAAGAAAAGTTATAAGTTCAGAAAATATAAGAAGAAATTCAGAACAGTAAGAATGAGCTGGTTAAGGCTATAGAAACTAGTGATATTAGAGTACGGTATGAATTGGAGGGACAAAATAATAAAATAAGGAAAACAAAATTGGTACAAATAAGAACACTAAAAAAATAAGGTAGTACTTCTAGGTCACAACTTCAACTCCAGAAACGACCAATAAGAATATCCTGAACAAATGAAATAATCAACATAAATATATATATATATATATATATATATATATATATATATATATATATATATATATATATATATATATATATATCATCTCGCGGAGGGTAATAAGGAAACAGCAGGGAGTCGCTGTTCCTGGTGTGGTGACTGGAGATCATCGGGGTAAAGACGTGATTCCAGTAGTTGAATTTATAATATTCCTGGTGTTTCAGGGTTTTCTTGGGATGTCGTTATCCTCTCATTAAAATTATTTGGGTTTGACCTTCGTATGAAAATTGTAGGTGCTATTGATTAAAGCTCTTGAAAATGTAATACATTTATATGATAAAATAGTGAAGTTGCCAATGTGGATCTTGGTCAAACAATTCCAGGGTTGGATTTTATATTTGGGATATACTCTACGCTAAACTACTCAGTTCATCTAGCTGTATACCATGGTGAGTTGTGAATTATATATTATATTCTTTAAATTTTGAATGTAGTACAGTCGATAGGATTCTGTCACTGCATTAATGAATTCGTGCAGTTGTCTCTGTTCGTGTCGTTCCATGGGTACAGGCTTGGTATTTGGGTACATTCCTCCTTTGAAGACATCTTGATGATTCTTAAGTAAGTGGGTTGAGGTAGGAATATGTAGGTATTGATTAAAGGGTACAGGTAAAATTTGTAAGTAATTGAAACATGGGAATTTTAAAGTTGATACAAAGTTTATAATTTTGAACATATGTTTTGACTGATAAATGTAAAGTATTATTAATTTTGATGAAAGAGATTAAGTAACTTAATTGTTCCTTTAATTTAGTTGATAAGTTAAATTGATTTCTAAAATTTCTAATTTATTTTTATTTGTTCTCTGTTTTGATCGTTCATGAGGCCAAAGAGTTTTATTATATCTTGTACTAATAAGATTTAGAATTTTTCTACAAGTCAGATTCCGAATAGTGTTTGATGAATTTATTTATTTCTGAAGAGACGTGCCAATGGAATATTGTCGTCACTATCAGTAAAATCTTCATCCTTTGACAGAGGAGAAGTGTCAGGGGGTTTTAATTTCTTAACATGTTTTTTATGAATTTTTCCTTGTTTTGTTTGAATAGTAGGACCGTTATCTTCCATAACTATAGCTTTCTTAAATTTTGGTCTTGTTTTGTGTCTGTTTGCTAAATTGTCTTTTATTAGTATGTCTTGAAGAATTTTGAGTTTTTGTGGTTCAGTTTTATTTTTATTTACTCGGTCTAAAGTTTTTTGTTTTGTCACTTCAATTTTGTTTTGTACATCCTTGTATAATTTTGAGTAAATTTGTTTTTGTTTTTCTATAAAATTTGTGCTAATTATTCTTTCATCTATTTCTATGTTTTGGGGTGAACCTAATATTATTTCTAAGGGTATTTTTTTGAGTTACAGAATGAACGGAATTATTATATCCAATGGTTGCTAATTTAATTAGAATTTCTTGATTTAAAGTAGGGTTATCTAATTTCAAAGCTCTGATGGAGTCTAAAATTGTTGAGTGGAAGCGTTCGACTGGACTATTAGAATTTAAACTACTAACGAAATGTAAAATTATTTTGTGTAGTTGACAAAATTCTGAAAATATTTTGTTATTAAATTCACTGCCTTGATCACAGATTATCTTGACTGGTTTTCCGTAATGGGAGATATAGTTTAGAATAGTATTAGTCGTTGTTATAGCATTCCTACTAGGTATAGAATAGGCTTGTCCTAATTTTGAAAATGTGTCAAAAACAGTTAAGAATTGATTTTTATCAAAGAATAGTATGTCTATGTGTATGATGTCGAGAGGTTTAGTGGGCGTTTCCGTTTTCTGGATTGGTGGATTTTGTGGGTGTCATATTTTGCTCGATTACATGTTTCACAATTATTTATGTAGGTTGTTATAGTTTCTTTCATATTAGGCCAATAGTGAGTTTTTGCTAAAGAATTATAAACAGTGTCAATGCCTCTGTGTACTGTATTTACTTCATGTAGTTTCATTATTAATCTGATCTGGGATTCTAGTTTTTCTACATCTTGAGTTTTTAGTGTGGAGATTCTAAATTTAATTGTATTATTAAAGAATTCTGGTATTAAACGTTCAAAACATTGTCTAGCTTTTTGATCATAAAAATATAAACAGTTTATTTCTTTTGGTTTTAGAAAGTTTCGTAATATTTTAGCTTTATTTTGGTCTGAAAGTTGAGGATTAAATACTATAAAAATGGAATTTTTATCAAAAGGTCTGGTTAGTCTGTGCCAATAAGGTTGAACAAGATTTGGATTTAGAGCGATAAATATTTGATATTTAAATTGATTTATTGGCTATTCTGCTACTGGATTTTCTATCGAGGTATGTATAGTTTCGTTGTCGTCAGGTTCTGGAATATGTACTGGAGGAGAAGGTTCTGGAAGTTGTCGTAAAATATCGATAAGTAATTCTTCGTCAATAGGTGTGTTAGGTCTGTCCACGTTTACTAACATAGAGAGAGTATCGTCATCTAGAATAGATAAGTCTAAGGCTTGAGAAGTAGAAGGTTGAAGTTAATGTCTGGACGGAATCGGGATAATGCGTCTGCAACATTGTTTTCTTTTCCTTTAATATATTTTACTACATATTCAAATTCTTCTAATTTTAGTCTCCAACGGACTAATCTAGACTGAGGGTCTTTTAAGGAGAAAAGCCACTGAAGGGGTTTATGGTCTGTATTTATTATATTTTTTCTTCCATATAAATAAGGACTAAAATATTTGGTTGCCCAAACGATTGCTAATAATTCCTTTTCAATTGTTGAATAATTTATTTCTGCCGGGTTTAAAGTTCTACTCGCGTATGAAATTGGATGACCGTTTTGAGATAAAACAGTTCCGATCGCGTTAGATGCGTCGGTAGTTAATACAAAAGTTTTTGAAAAATCTGGAAAGGCTAAAAGGGGTTCATTAGATAAAATATTTTTACATAAATTTACTGATTCTAAAAATTCAGGGGAGTGTTCAATTGTATTTCTTTTTTTAAACATCGAGTTAGAGGTTTTGTTATTTTTGCAAAATTATTTATAAATTTTCGATAAAATCCTACATGTCCAAGAAATGATTTTATGTCTTTGGGTGTTTTAGGAATAGGGAATTTTTGAATGGCTTTTACCTTGTCTGGGTTTGGTTTTATTCCTGAAGGAGTAACAATATGTACTAAAAATGTGGTTTCTCTTTTTAAACATTCGGATTTGTCTAATTGAATTTTCAGGTTTACTTTTCTTAAAGCTTCAAATACTAGTTTTACATTTTGAATGTGTTCCTGAAGGGAAGTACTAAAAATCACAATGTCGTCCATATATACGAGGCAAATTTATTTTGCAAATCTCTAAGAACATTGTCCATAACTCTTTGAAAAGTAGCAGGGGCATTTTTTAGGACAAAAGGAACCCTTAAAAATTCGTAATGTCCATTGTTAGTGTTAAAAGTGGTTTTTGGGATTGATTCTGGAGACATTTCTATTTGATGGAAACCGGATGCTAGGTCAAGAGTAGTGAAACTATTGGGATCGTCCTAGTTTGTCTAATATGTCCGTGATGTTTGGAATAGGATATCTGTCAGTAACTGTCTTTTCGTTAATTTTTCGGTAGTCTACTACGAGTCGCCATTTTTTATTTCCGGAAGCGTCTAATTTTTTGGGTACAATCCATATGGGACTGGACCATCGTGAATCTGAAGCTCGAATAATGTTATTTTGTAATAATAATTGGATTTGTGACTTCACTTCTTGTTTATGTATTTCTGGATATCTATGTTTTTGTATGAACAGAAATTTCGTTTTCAGTTTTTATTTGATATTTAACTTGATTAGTAAAAGTCAAAGGATCGCCAGGAAAATAAAAAACATCGTTATAATTTTTGCAAAGGGGTATTAAATGTTGTTTTTCTTTTTTAGATAAATGTTCCGTTCTTTATAAATTTGGAATTTGTTCCTTTTTACATTTGCTTGCATTTGAAGAAATTTGGAAATTGTATAATTCGAAATTTTCTATGTTTGAAAATGAAAAGATTTTGTTTCACTAGAGGGATTAAAAAGTTCTAGCGAGGCATATCCGTCTTCGCTGGTTGTTATTGTTTCTCTAATTATTAAATTGTTTAAATTTTGAAAAGTTATTAAAATATCGCCAAAGTTTACTTCTACAGGGATGGTCGTTTTTAAATACTCATTTGGGGTAAGTGTTACTCGTCTTGTTATGTCATAAGGATCACGTAAATAAAGGGGAATATTAAAATTTTGTCCTATAAGTTTGTTGTTAGGTAAGTCAATTATCATGTTAAATTTTTTTATATCATGGTAGCCAATAAGTCCGTCAAAATAGTTATGGATAATATAAGATAATACTTCTATACTATATTTTGATTTGAATTAAATTCTAAAAAAGCGAGTACATGAGCTTTTTGTTTAATAGTACATTTTCCTAAAATAGTTTTTACTTCAGTCGAAAAATTAAAAATTTGATTTGGACAGATTTTTTGTAATATGTCAGGTTGTAACATAGAATATGAAGCGCCTGTATCTATTAAAAGTTTCAAAGGGGGATAAGGATGTTGAGAAATTTTTATATATGGTAACTGGGCAGCTAATTGAATATTACTTTCTACTACGTTTGGCTGTATTGAGGAGGGGTTAAAGGAAAATTTTGGTTATTTTCACAGTCATAAAAATTCTGGTTACAATTTTGATTAAAATCTTCATCGTTATAATCTGTATCATAATTTTGTTCAAAAGGTAAGTTTTCATTTTGACATTCTTGACTAGGGTCGAAATTTGGATTTGGTTTTTGCCTAAAATTTTGTTGATTGTTTCTGGTATTATGAGTCTGATTTACAAAAGATTGAACTCCTGACATCGGAGTGGGATGATTTGGTTATAATTTTGATAAGTTCCCGAAGCTTATTGATTTCAGTTTTGATTATAATTTTGATAGAAATTTTGATTAAAATTTGGATTTTTTGGTGGAAGAGGTGGTCTTGCAAAATTTTGATTTTGGAAATTCGGTTTAAAATTCATATTAGGATTATGGTTTCGTTGGGGAATCTTAGGTGGGACTGACGGCGATTGTGAATAAGACATGTTTTTTCTAAGTTGTTCTTTGTACTGATTAAACTGTAGTTCTCGGTTTACAAAAGATATCGCGTCTTCTAATGTAGTTTTGTCAGCTGTACGTATCATTGACTGCAAGTTATCTGGCAAGTTCGCGACGTACGTGTCGAGCGCGAGTCTAGCGTAAATGTCTTGGTAAGCTTGTTTTTCAACAGCTGTGATATTCAAGTTCACTAATTTCTGAGATAAAATTGACCTCAGGTGTTGAATTCTATTTGAGAATAAGGTTTCGTTTTTCGGATTATGCCGCATATGAATTAAGTCCTGCTGAAGGCATGGGAGATCTCTACAATCTCCGAAATTTTGCTGTAATAAATTTTTAATTTGTGTCCAAGTCTGAATTTCTAAACGTTGGTTCAAAATAATTTCGGCTTGGCCTGTGATTTTAGATCTAATTCCCGCAAGTAAATATACCATACGGTCAGTTCTTTCGGGGATATTAAAGATTCTAATTAATTCGTCACATAATTTACAAAATGTTTGTAGTTTGGTTTGTGAACCATCAAAAACTGGTATCACATCAAGGCAAGCTTTAGCTTCGTTGATATTTGAGTTAGTAGTCATATTTTCGTTGTTAAATGTACTAGATAACTGGTTTACTAAACTATCTATCTCGTTTTGATTTACGGAGAGTCCAACACTGACAGGGACCTGGTATGGATTTTCCACTCGTAATCTAGCTTGAGAATTACTATCCTTTGGCATCTGAACAAACATTTCGTTTTCAGTCGAGTTAACTCATAAACAAATTGTTTTAATAGTCACTCAACAAAAGAAGCACTTTGGACAGAGAAAAAATATAAAACAGGGTCTGAAAACAGTCACTCTAATCGTAGAAGAGTTGACTCACGATTCAGAACAAATAAATTCACTTAAACACTTTTTTTAGAATCTAATCCTAACTAATTTTGACTGTACACAGGCAAGTGGAAATCAAAATGTCTTTTCGCCGCACAAGTATATAAAAAATCAGTTTATGTCAACTTAGCGAGGAAAGTAGTGGAAAAATACAAGAGGGACTTACTTTCAATCGTCGTTGACGGTCCAGGGATCTCAGCGTCAAGTTGACCAACCACTTGAAGTTCCGTATCCAATAAATTTCACCTGAGAGCTGGACAGGTCCTGGATCTTCAATAAAGTACAGGAGTATACCAAGGATCTCACTCACTCACTCACAAGAATTCAGAGACTTGTTTTTAGATCCTACCGACTGCGCCAATTAAGTATGTACCGAACGAGAACGTTGTAAATAACTTAATACATTTATAAGAACGAACGACGTTTATTCAAAGTAAGCGGTACAGAGGTATAGTTCACACTGAAGCTAAGCTGGATCTAGAACTCTAGTTTTATTTATGAAATTAATAACCTGATTAATAGCACAAATTTTATTGAAGAAAGTACAAGATTACGGCTCAAAGAATATGTTATAACTGACTAGCAAGGTTAAAGTATTATAATTTATATGAATTGCAAAAGCTGACTAAACATTAATTTTATCTGAGGCTGATACTACAGATTCTTAATAACTAAGTTATGAACTGGGTATTATTTAATAAGCAAAAATATAAATATACAGGGGACATCACTCCTCCCCATTTAGAACGGACCATAGGGACCTAATGGTACCGCTGGGACGTCTTCGACAGGATTCTGGGAATTTCTTCTTCTCTCAGGAATCCTCAGAATAATGGACTGGATCTTCTTCTGATAGCATATACAGATGGACAGAAGGCAGGTAATGATGATGATAATGGTTAAGACAATCCATAATGAATTGGATTGATTCTCAGGAAGTGGCTCGATATGGTCAATTGATGACATGTGATGGCTGGATTCAATGATTCTATTGATATCTTCAAAATGGATTGCATTCAATTTTAGATTATGTGATGTGTTATTTGAGACATCGATTTCATTAGGCAAGGGTGGTAGTAGGATCCCTGTTCCTACATTTGTTGTTGGATCGGCAGATAACAGAAACAACTCCTCATTAATCCAAATTTGGCATGGAGTGGTAATAGTGATCAGCGTTGGAGAACTTCTCCTCTCAGCTCCATTAGTATCACATCGGAATCTGATATTGACATCTTTTTGAGGAATCAGAAGTATTTGATTTAAGGCAACTTGTGTTGTTATGGTTTGTGTGATGCTGATTTTTCTGAATTCGCAATTAGAGGGTTGTCGACCTTGGATAGTTGTGGCAATGCAGTCTTCTTGGACAGGATCTGGCTTTTCGTTGCATATGTAATACTGTTCTACCAACGGACACTCTTTTTCAAGATATTTTTGATTTCCTTCGCCAAGCATTATTAAAGGTTTGGGAGGAATTAAGGTATGGTTGTTTTGTGGAATTGGATAAAGTTTATATAGGAATATATTTTCATTCGAGAACAATGGTAAAGTAATTACAAAATTAAATTTTGGATATTTAAAGAAAACGTCTTGATGCATTAATTTAAAATATGAAAGGTCGCTTTCTAGATTTAGTAACTCAGACTTATCGTAGAGTCGGAAAAGTGTATTTTTCATAAATTTTACTTCATTAAAAGTTATAGTAGGATTATAAACTGTTCTTAATGCGGAAAACGAAATTGCAATATATATTTCGTCAATAAGGGTTAAAAGAGTGTTGCAATTATTAATAATTTGTTGTCCAACAAACCTAATATTTTCCAATCGAAAGTCATCTCTTAAGTTTTTTATGTCAGTTGCAATTTTATTTTGGTTAGTATACAAAGTTGAAATTGTTTCGTTAAAAGTTTTCAAAAGTGGTTGTAAAACGGATAGTTGCAAATCTATTTGAGTTGCAATATTATGTTCGTTTTTATTTAAAGTTTTTAACTGATTCATTATTTCTAATTTATCATCTTCTGTTAGAGTTTCGAAGAGATATTTGGATATTTTGCCTATGCCATCTATTAAACCTCTTTTACTATTTTTACTTAGCATTAAAGGATCTAATTTTTGAGCAACTTTACTTAATGTATAATTCACCTGAGAAAAAGATTCGTCGTTGGTTGTTTGCTTAAGGTTTTCAAAGGACTGATATAATTTTATCAAATAATCTGAAAGTAATGAGATGTCTATTTGATATACAAATTTATGGGTCGATTTAATTTGTTTCACCGGTCCTAGTTGGATGGGTAAGATGGGGTTCGTTATTGTCTGGAACGTGGGGCTGTTCGCCTGGTTCAGTCTCAGGGACAGGTTGAATACGGTAAGCAGTAATATAGTCTTCAAAGTCATCTTCGTCTGGAACCTGTGACGGAGAAGAATCTTTTAGTTTCTTTCTAGGTTTTTTGATTAGATTTTTATGATAAGTTCCTAATTTTGTTGTCGCTAAATGGTCTTTGTCAGCAACGATTTGTGTTTCTTTGAATATAGGCTTAGTTTTTGAGGTAAATTTGTCTTTTGTCTTTAGATAAACAGTATCGTCAGTCTGGCATTTTACTGGTTCGTCACGTTTTTCGTTTAGTTTAGAGATTGTTTTGTCTTTATTGATAGAAATTTGTTGTTCTAGATTGTTATATAGTTTTTTAGAAATATCTTTTTGTTCACTGATGTAGTCATTTAAAATTTCAGTTTCATTAATATCGAATGGAATTTTTCTTGCGTTAACAAATACAATTTCAAATGGTGTTAATTTTGTGACTGAATGAATGGCATTATTATAACCTATAATTGCTAACTTCATAATCTGAGTCAGATCTTTATTAGGATATTCTAATTTAGTACAACGTATTAAGTCTAAAAGTGTAGAATGAAAACGTTCTACAGGTGCGTTGGAATTTGAATTTTTTGGTGTAGTGATATGAAAATCAATTTGATGTAAATTACAAAATTCTTTAAAAAGGTTATTGTTAAATTCTTTGCCGTTATCTGTTATTATTTTATTCGGAATACCATAGTGAGAAATAAAAGTTAATAAAGCTTCGTAAGTATCGATTGAATTTTTTGTTTTAATATTATATGCTTGACCTAATTTTGAGAAAGGATCTAGTATTGTTAAGAATATTTTTGATTCTGCGAAAAACAAATCCATATGAATTATTTCAAATGGTCTTTTGGGAGTTGGTGTTATTTGAAATTTAATATGTTGAGGATGTCTTTCATATTTTGCTTTTTGACATATTTTACATGAATTGATATAGTTTGTAACATCATTAACTAAATTTGGCCAATAATATCGTTTAAGAAGTGAGGTTTTAACTTCGGTGATGCCTCTATGACTGGTTTTACCTTCATGATAATATTTAAGTTTTTCATTTTGCTCCTCATTGTTTTCTACATCTTCAAGTAGTTTTCGCGAAATACATAATTTTAAATTAGTGAAATTTTGTTGAAGAATGCGAATAATTTTCTTTTCTATCTCTGGTGTTTTGAAATATAAACAGTAAGTGAATTTGGGAGAAATTAAAGATTTTAGTAGTTTAGTAACGTCATCGTCGGATGCTGTCGTTCTAAAAGTTACTAGATGTCTGATTTTTGTTTTAAATGGATTTTCGGATGTTGATGAGTTAATAATGGTATTATTTGATTCCTGAATAATAATTTGGTGATTGTATTGGTTAAAACAATTTTCTGTGTAGGGTATTTCTTGTATAGGATTTTCATTTGCAGTATGTTGTGTTTCTACGTCATCTTGTGGAACTTGTGGGGGTGGTTGGTCTGTTTCAATCTCTTCAAATATTTGTTCAATTGTTGGGGTGTCAATTAGTCTTTCTCCAATTTGATCGCCTATTTCTGATATAAAATCGTCTATGTCTGTAATTTTGTCTCCGGGGTTAGTATTTAAATCAATTGGGTTTGCGTCAATTTTTATTCTAGATAGACAGTCTGCGTTAGTGTTTTGTTTACCTTTTTTATACTTAATTTCGTAGTCATACTCTTCAAGTCGGAGTCGCCATCTAACAAGTCTACTGTTTGGTTCTTTTAAATTAAATAACCATTGTAATGGCTTATGATCAGTTTGAATAATAAATTTTCTACCGAAAATGTAAGGTCGAAAATATTTACATGCCCATACGATCGCGAGCAATTCTTTTTCGATAGTACTATAATTTATTTCTGCCGGATTCAATGTTCTTGATGCGTAACTGATTGGGTGATCGTCTTGACTAAGCACAGCGCCTATAGCGAAATTTGAGGCGTCAGTTGTAATAGTAAATTGTTTTTCAAAGTCGGGAAATGCTAATATTGGATCGTTACATAAAAGTGTTTTACAATATTCAAATGTGTTAATGAACTCGGGGGTGTGAACTACTTTTTCTCCTTTCTTGAGACATTTAGTAAAGGGTTTAGTAATTTTGGAAAAGTTTTTAATGAAACGTCTATAATAACCTAAAAGACCTAAAAAGCTTTTGATGTCGCGGTGTGTTTGTGGTATCGGAAAATTTTTGATAACTTCAATCTTTTTTGGATTAGGTTTTACACCATTTGGAGTGATAACATGTCCGAGAAATTCGACAGATCTTGACAAAAATTCAGATTTATCAAGTTGAATTTTGAGGTTATGTGTTCTAAAAGCTTCGAATACTTTATGGAGATTTAGAATATGTTCCTGTAATGAGGTCGAAAAAATAATTACATCATCCATATACACTAAACAAATTTTGTTTTGCAAGTCTTTCAAAACATTATCCATAACTCTTTGGAATGTACTAGGGGCATTCTTTAAACCAAAAGGCATTTTTAAAAATTCGTAATGACCTTGTTCAACACTAAAAGCGGTTTTCTCTACAGAATTTGGATGTACCTCAATTTGATGAAATCCACTAGCTAAGTCTAATGTAGTGAAATAGTTACAACGTCCTAGTTTATCTAGTATGTCCGTAATGTTTGGTAAGGGGTAACGGTCTTCTATAGTCTTGTCATTTAGTTTTCGATAGTCTACCACGAGTCGCCATTTTTGAATTCCAGAAGCATCTTTTTTCTTGGGGACTACCCAAATTGGTGAGGACCATGGACTTATACTTGGGCGCACTATATTTTCTTGCAGCATTTTCGTGATTTGATTATGTACTTCTTGTTTATGAACGTGTGGGAATCTATAGGATTTGGTATATATAGGATTTTCGTCTTTTGTTCTAATTTCGTGCTTGACAGAATTATGAAAGGTTAAAAGATCGCCTGGTTTTAGAAATATATCCTGAAATTTATTACATACGTTTAAAAGAGCTTTTTTCTCTTCTGAATTTAAATGATCTAGACGAAGCAAATTTTCGATATTGCCTTTATTATTTTCTACCATGGGAGATTTTATGTTATAATCAAAAGAGTCATAATTTTCTAAAAATGGTTCAACGGAAAGAGGTTGTTCGAATTCAGCGAACTGGGCTTCTTCAGACATATTGTAAATTTCTACAGTAGCATAACCATTATGGCATGTACTTATGGAAGCTGGTATGAAAAGATCATGTGTTGATTGATGAGGAATGTAAATGTCACCATCTGGAGCGTCAACGGGAATTTCTTTAATTAAAATTTCATGGGCATTTATTGAATAACGTTTAGTAGTATCATTTGGATTTCTATAATAAATTGGAATATTTATTGATTTATTAAGGTTGCATAAAGATTGTTCAGAAAAATTTATTGATAATTGTAAATTTTGCAAATCATTAAAACCTATTAGACCATCGTAATATTCATGAAAATCATGGAGAATAACTGTTATGAATTTATCAGAATTGAATTCTTCGAAAATTGGGATATCAGCTTTGCAACGTGCATTTGCTGTTCCAACACAAGTTTTTAATTCAGTTTTATCAAAATAAATACAAGAAGGATAATATTTTTCTATTAAAGAAGGACGAATAATTGATGATGCGCAACCGGTATCGATTAACAATTTCATGGGAGGATTTTGGATAACAATATAAGGTAAAGGACAGGCTTGTTTAAGGGCATTTATTTCGTTAGGGTAGGATTCATCTTCTTCATATTCTATGTAGGGTTCTTCTGATTCATAGCCATAGGAAAATTTATATCTTCTTCTGGAGTTTCTTCGGTATATTGTTCTTGAACTGACTGATCATGTTCTTCATAAGGAAATTGGTTCATTTCTTCAAATTGTTGGTCTTGATAATATTCTTCTTGGGATGTCATGTCTTCCACATTGTGTAATTCTTCAGAGATCCAATTTTTTGGTCCTGTAGACTGGAAATGGTTGTAGGGTCTTGGTACAGTTGCCTTGGATGTTGTTGACATTGGTGTGGGTTTATACGAAGGGGTTACATTCGTAGGTTTAAAAACATTTTGTGTCGGTGGTGGTTTTCCGAAAATTTTATTGTTTGTATGGAATTTTTGTTGGGGCATTTGTCTAGGTTGTATATTAATCGGTTGTGACGGGAAATTTGGTTTTTGCATTTGAGATTGGAAATTTTGATTTTTAAATTGATTTGGAATTTGAGAAAAATTTGGACTATAACCTACAGTTTGTCGTGGCATAAAATTATATTGTGGTTGTTTAATTTGTGGTGATGGTAATATTGGTTTTTGGTAATCTGATCTACCTGCTATATTTGAATTTTGAAAAGATTTACTATAATTAGAAAAATTTTCTTCTTCATGAATTTTGCTTATAGCAGTTTCTAATGTATCAACTTGCTGGACTCTAATCATAAATTGTAACATAGGATTTAAAGATCTAGTAAATGTATCTAATGCCAGTTGTTCATAATGCTTAGCATAAAATTCCTTTTCACTGTGTGTCTTCTTTGAATGTATTAATTTACTAATTAATAAACTACGCAATTCTTGACATCTTAAACCAAAACTATGATAATTTTCATTTTTAGAAATTCTCAGATTTAATAGATCATGTTCTAGGCATTTTATATCTCTTTGGTCACCAAAATTTAATCTTAAAATATCTCTTATTTGCAACCAGTTTTGAATTTCTATGCGAGAGCCTACTAGCATTTGAGCTTTGCCTACTAATTTTCCTAAAATAGCTTGATGTATGAATGAATTTAGTGCTTCCCTGTTTGCATGAAAGAAATTATTTATCAAATTGTCACATGAACTAATAAATGTATTTAATCCAAAAGGATTTCCATCGTATTTAGGGATATTGTCAATATATAAACGCAACAGTTGATAATCCACTTGTGGAGCATTTGGTTCTCTACTTGTAGCCATTTTATTTGATTTAGAAATTTTTAAATTACTCAAAGAGTTTACTAAATTTGATATATTCGAAATTTTTGAAAAATAAAAGTAAAAAATAAGATCCAAAACTGTATGTGACTAGATTCTAACTAACACTTAAAATTAAGATTGATTTGACTGAGTTGAATTTGATTTGGTGAGATTTTTTCTTAACCTACGTATTCACAATGAATAGCGAGCCTATTGTTCTCAAAAGAATTTTTCAGAGAGAATAGGTTTTGAGTTATAACAAGGTTCAGAGAGGAAATAATGCTTGACTTACTTTTGTGTTGCCTCGTATATTCTCCTCAACAATTCTTCAGTTGGTAGAATAGCCTCGGCCGTGATTTCTTGTCTTCGAAGATCAGCTTCTGATTAGTGGTCACCTTTGCACTAATTGACAGTCTATCACTTTTTTGTTTCGCGGGCACAGAGTCTTCAACTTTGAAAAGTTTATTCGAATCACTCAACTTTTTTTCAGAGGTTCAAACGACACTGTATCCCATCCTCGTCGCCAGTTTTATTTATGAAATTAATAACCTGATTAATAGCACAAATTTTATTGAAGAAAGTACAAGATTACGGCTCAAAGAATATGTTATAACTGACTAGCAAGGTTAAAGTATTATAATTTATATGAATTGCAAAAGCTGACTAAACATTAATTTTATCTGAGGCTGATACTACAGATTCTTAATAACTAAGTTATGAACTGGGTATTATTTAATAAGCAAAAATATAAATATACAGGGGACATCACTCTCTATATATAAGGAAATGAATGCAAATCTAAGCAGAAGATAAAATGACTAACATTGTAACTATATGTTACAGCAAAGAAATAGAATACAAGCAAAATATATATATGGTATAAAAAAGGGTATATGTATGATTTGCGTTGACGTTAAATGAAATTTACTACATCGTATTCAATTAATTTTACCTTTTACTGAATGTAATATTAACCTCGTGGCTTTAACCAGTGGCATGCTACTTATGAAGATATTACATTTTTACATTACATTTTCTTTTTGTAAACATCCTGTATGTCGAACACCGCGTCTCCCAGGAAAAAAGTTTATAGAGCACACTTATGTTTTGACAATTTATATATTCCTGCAATTTCTGTATTTAAAGTGAAATCACTGTGTGTATAGAGAACAACAGCATTAATATGCTGCTATGTAATGTTAATACATTTGCTCCAGGCAACTGATTAACGTCTATTGAAATTGAATTTCAAAAAATTTACTCAATGAATAAAAATTTATCGTTGTTTGTTGTGATAAATAGTATAAAATTAAATTAAAAAATTATTAAATTAGTTATCCGCGGTAAAAGAGGAAGGAGATGGTTCATTTTGGTGGAGACATGCAGGATCATTTGAAAATTTCTTCCGAGGGTTCAGCCAACTTTATGAAACAAAATAATTTGTTTTCCTTTTAATACATTTCTAACGGAAATAAACTAAATACACTGTTGCCAAGATGTGGACGCACAATCATCTGAAAATGGTTTAGATAATTAAAAGGGTTATACAGTCGGGAAATATACGCCATTCTATTCAACGCCAACTGGTGTTAAACTGCTGAACCTTAAAATGTATATCTTACTATTTATTCTGCGTCCGTACATTTTAAATTTACATATCATTCAGCGTCCACCACCTTTCTACGTTCATATACGGACGCAGAAAAAACATTCGTCTTTATTGCAATCAGCAATTATTGCTGGATGATGTGGTACAACAGAAATGATGTAGCTTCATACCTAATTTAATATCTACAGAAAAAGAATTCTGTAAGTTATTTTGTGTAGCTGTATAGAAATATTAGTAATATATAAAATAATATAACTATAATTAACTGAGCAAGTCAAGGAGTTCTCAGGTACACTGCAATCTATTAATCAAACGGTCTGCTCATATAGTCAAGACGTTCAAGATATCAAAGTAAAATGTGATAATTTTGAACAATTCAATAAAATAAACTCTCTGAGATTTCAAGGCTTTGCTGAGCATAGTAATGAAATTCTAATGGATATGGTTGTTTCTTATATAAATAACACTATGAAAGTTTCTTGTGCTGAAGTTGATATTGACATTGATATTGTCTGGGAAATCTAGGCCTATCATTGTCAACTTTGTGCGAAATAGTCAACGATATAAAGTTTTTTCTGCAAGGAGGTTACTGAAGAACACTCAAATCTCAGTTTTTGATGATCTTACGAGATGTCGATATGAGTTGCTGCAACGTGCAAAAAAGAAATATGGCAATCGAATGGCTTGGTCGTCTGGCGGTAAAGTGTATGTGTTGCGTGATGGCAAGAAACAATTAGTAAATTCTGAAATTCATTTATAAATTTATCGAAGTGGTTTTTCTATATTTCTTAAGAATGTCAATGTTTTTGTTTTTCTTGCTGGTTTCAGTTTTTCTTCCTTTCACATTTATAGATAAAATATATATATATATATATATATATATATATATATATACAGGGTGTCTCGCTTAAAAGTGGAACAAGCCTGTAACACGTCTACCGTGCGACCGATTTCAAAAAACTTTTTTTTGTTGGATACACCTTCAAAAAGTCTATCTTCGACATACTTGGTGTTCTCTAAAATTCGAAACCGTGGCCGACTACGATACAATTTATGTGGCCTAAAAACGGAAAATCATATTAGGGATTTTTTTATTCGAAAAATTCTTACGAATTCTTGATCAGCACCCCAGAAAACCTTACCAACCAAATTTTCGTTGTCATAGTATACAGGGTACTCATGATAGCTAGGGTGTCTCGCTTAAAAGTGGAACAAGCCTGTAACATGCCTATCGTTCGACCGATTTCAATAAACTTTTTTTTGTTGGATACATCTTCAAAATATCTCTCTTGGACATACCTGGTGTTCTCTAAAATTCGAAACCGTGGCCGACTACGACACAATTTATGTGACTTAAATTCGGAAAATCATAATAGGAATTATTTGATTCGAATAATTCTTGCGAATTCTTGATCAGCACCCCAGAAGACCCTACCAACCAAATTTTCGTTGCCACATTATACAGGGTGCTCAGGATAACTTGGGTGTCTCGCTTAAAAGTGGAACAAGCCTGTAACATGCCTACCGTTCGACCGATTTCAATAAACTTTTTTTTGTTGGATACATCTTCAAAATGTCTATCTTTGACATACTTGGTGTTCTCTAAAATTCGAAACCGTGGCCGACTACGACACAATTTATGTGACTTAAAATCTGAAAATCATATTAGGAATTATTTGATTCGAATAATTCTTACGAATTCTTGATCAGCACCCCAGAAAACCCTACCAACCAAATTTTCGTTGCCACATTATACAGGGTGCTCAGGATAACTTGGGTGTCTCGCTTAAAAGTGGAACAAGCCTGTAACATGTCTACCGTGCGACCGATTTCAATAAACTTTTTTTTGTTGGATACATCTTCAAAATGTCTATCTTTGACATACTTGGTGTTCTCTAAAATTCGAAACCGTGGCCGACTACGACACAATTTATGTGACTTAAAATCTGAAAATCATATTAGGAATTATTTGATTCGAATAATTCTTACGAATTCTTGATCAGCACGCCAGAAAACCCTACCAACCAAATTTTCGTTGCCACATTATACAGGGTGCTCAGGATAACTTGGGTGTCTCGCTTAAAAGTGGAACAAGCCTGTAACATGCCTATCGTTCGACCGATTTCAATAAACTTTTTTTTGTTGGATACATCTTCAAAATATCTCTCTTGGACATACCTGGTGTTCTCTAAAATTTGAAACCGTGGCCGACTACGACACAATTTATGTGACTTAAATTCGGAAAATCATATTAGGAATTATTTGATTCGAATAATTCTTGCGAGTTCTTGATCAGCACCCCAGAAGACCCTACCAACCAAATTTTCGTTGCCACATTATACAGGGTGCTCAGGATAACTTGGGTGTCTCGCTTAAAAGTGGAACAAGCCTGTAACATGCCTACCGTTCAACCGATTTCAATAAACTTTTTTTTGTTGGATACACCTTCAAAAAGTCTATCATCGACATACTTGGTGTTCTCTAAAATTCGAAACCGTGGCCGACTACGACACAATTTATGTGACTTAAAATCGGAAAATCATATTAGGAATTATTTGATTCGAATAATTTTTACGAATTCTTGATCAGCACGCCAGAAAACCCTACCAACCAAATTTTCGTTGCCACATTATACAGGGTGCTCAGGATAACTTGGGTGTCTCGCTTAAAAGTGGAACAAGCCTGTAACATGTCTACCGTGCGACCGATTTCAATAAACTTTTTTTTGTTGGATACATCTTCAAAATGTCTATCTTTGACATACTTGGTGTTCTCTAAAATTCGAAACCGTGGCCGACTACGACACAATTTATGTGACTTAAAATCTGAAAATCATATTAGGAATTATTTGATTCGAATAATTCTTACGAATTCTTGATCAGCACTCCAGAAAACCCTACCAACCAAATTTTCGTTGCCACATTATACAGGGTGCTCAGGATAACTTGGGTGTCTCGCTTAAAAGTGGAACAAGCCTGTAACATGTCTACTGTGCGACCGATTTCAATAAACTTTTTTTTGTTGGATACACCTTCAAAAAGTCTATCTTCGACATACCTAGTGTTCTCTAAAATTCGAAACCGTGGCCGACTACGACACAATTTATGTGACTTAAAATCGGAAAATCATATTAGGAATTATTTGATTCGAATAATTCTTACGAATTCTTGATCAGCACCCCCGAAAACCCTACCAACCAAATTTTTGTTGCCACATTATACAGGGTGCTCAGGATAACTTGGGTGTCTCGCTTAAAAGTGGAACAAGCCTGTAACATGTCTACTGTGCGACCGATTTCAATAAACTTTTTTTTGTTGGATACACCTTCAAAAAGTCTATCTTCGACATACCTAGTGTTCTCTAAAATTCGAAACCGTGGCCGTCTACGACACAATTTATGTGACTTAAAATCGGAAAATCATATTAGGAATTATTTGATTCGAATAATTCTTACGAATTCTTGATCAGCACTCCAGAAAACCTTACCAACCAAATTTTCGTTGCCACATTATACAGGGTGCTCAGGATAACTTGGGTGTCTCGCTTAAAAGTGGAACAAGCCTGTAACATGCCTACCGTTCGACAGATTTCAATAAACTTTTTTTCGTTGGATACACCTTCAAAAAGTCTATCTTCGACATACCTGGTGTTCTCTAAAATTCGAAACCGTGGCTGACTACGATAAAATTTATGTGACTTAAAATCGGAAAATCATATTAGGGATTATTTGATTCGAATAATTCCTACGAATTCTTGATCAGGACCCCATAAAATCTTCCCAACCAAATTTTCGTAGCCACATTATACAGGGTGCTCAGGATAACTTGGGTAATATAATGTATTAAGTACATCAACTCTTTAGGTAGGTAGGTAATATGAGTTTAGAATATTATGTGGAATAAACCAAGAATAAAACAAGAAAATGAAACGTTCTGTGGGTAAAGCTGACTACGTACGCCATTTTAAAGCTAATCAAAAGTTGCTATGAAGAAGCCTCATTTTCTTGTCAATGTTATTATTAACATTTCTCAGTTGCTATTAAAAAACCTCAGAAATTGTGTAATTCGCAGTAGTGGCGATTTTTTTCAACTTTGTTTTTTAATGCTCCCTACATAAAGCAACATAAAGGCTGTCGGGTGACCGACCAACTACATATCCGCTTATGAGTGTCAAATTCTGACAGCAAATGTATTGTTGTGTACGCATTGCGGACCATGCTAGGTCTTGTTCTCGTTTAGTGAAGTATCTAATTTGCGCTAATAGGTGGAGGACTGGACTCGCTCGCGTCGCGGTCATCCTGAAAACTTTTTAAAGAATTTCGGCCAGTCGCATTAAATAAAAGAGCTAACAGAAAACAAATTTCAACAGAACATATTTTGACATAATAAATCAACTCGGCACTGAACGGTCCGCGATGCGCCTAGATCACGACCTCTTAGTGCGCTGTCTACTTAACTGAAATACATATTTTGTCTTTGATTTAAAATAGAAAAATAATTGCCATATCAACATTTTTCATAAAATGCGTCATTTTTAAGATGCGTAATGGCGAAGCTGTTAATTTACAGATATAT
Organism: Monochamus alternatus; assembly: GCA_037114965.1. Classification (NCBI taxonomy): domain Eukaryota; kingdom Metazoa; phylum Arthropoda; class Insecta; order Coleoptera; family Cerambycidae; genus Monochamus; species Monochamus alternatus. The sequence goes on along the minus strand of CM073432.1, from coordinate 3,468,488 downwards.
TTTTCTCAATAAGAAAAATTATTATTACATTACTACAAATTTGAGAGGCACTGTAATATACTGTAATATCTGAAACTTTAACAACTTAAATTTCTTATATTTCCAAAATAATGCAGTAAGAAAAAACTATTAAAATTTCGATAGCCCATCGGCTTTTCATTTTTTGCCTTATTTATGAATTATACTGTAGACATAAGATACATTAGTTTTTACTAGCTGCAGTTTATTAATACTGGTTGAAAGCTAAGTACCTACCTTATTTTGCTTCCACCACTTCTTTTGTTATAGTTTTATGTATAATTTATTTATGAGTTTATAAAAAATCAAAAATAGTATTTATTGTCTTTTATTTCAGGTCTATTCAATATAATACTGTAACCTATTATAATGGTTTACTAATACATTAAAATAGAAAAGTCAAAATTAAATATGACCATCTACATCCATATCTATACAGTGTTCGCCTTCTGAAAATAATAATTAATATTGTACTTAGGAATTGAGTCACATGCTCCATACAAAAACCTAAACTATGATAAATAGGAAATAGATCAATTACCCAAATCATTTTGAAAAAATAAACGAATTATATTCAAAAGCGACAATTTCTTAATTTCAAAATGTAGCTTTTATTTCAAGAACAACTACCTATCCTGTATACTACGGCAACGAAAATTTGGTTGGTAGGGTTTGATGGGGTTCTGATTAAGAATTCGTGGAAATTTTTCGAACAAAAAAATCCCTAATATAATTTTCCGTTTTTAGGCCACATAAATTGTATCGTAGTCTGCCACGGTTTCGAATTTTAGAGAACACCAGATATGTCAAAGATAGACTTTTTGAAGGTTTATCCAACAAAAAAAAGTTTATTGAAATCGGTCGAACGGTAGGCATGTTACAGGCTTGCTCCACTTTTAAGCGAGACACCCAAGTTATCCTGAGCACCCTGTATGTGGCTATGAAAATTTGGTTGGTAGGGTTTGATGGAGTCCTGATCAAGAATTCGTTAGAATTTTTTGAATAAAAAAATCCCTAATATTATTTTCCGATTTTAAGCCACATAATTTTTATCGTAGTCGGCCACGGTTTCGTATTTTAGAGAACACCAGGTATGTCCAAGGTAGACTTTTTGAAGATGTATCCAACAAAAAAAAGTTTATTGAAATCGGTCGAACGGTAGGCATGTTACAGGCTTGTTCCACTTTTAAGCGAGACATTCAAGTTATCCTGAGCACCCTGTATAATGTGGCTATGAAAATTTGGTTGGTAGGGTTTGATGGGGTCCTGATTAAGAATTCGTAAGAATTATTTGAATCAAATAATTCCTAATATGATTTTCCAATTTTAAGCCACATAAATTTTGTCGTAGTCGGCCACGGTTTCGAATTTTAGAGAACACCAGGTATGTCGAAGATAGACTTTTTGAAGGTGTATCCAACAAAAATCGGTCGAACGGTAGGCATGTTACGGGCTTGTTCCACTTTTAAGCGAGACACCCAAGTTATCCTGAGCACCCTGTATAATGTGGTAACGAAAATTTGGTTGGTAGGGTTTTCTGGGGTGCTGATCAAGAATTCGTAAGAATTATTTGAATCAAATAATTCCTAATATGATTTTCCAATTTTAAGCCACATAAATTTTGTCGTAGTCGGCCACGGTTTCGAATTTTAGAGAACACCAGGTATGTAGAAGATAGACTTTTTGAAGGTGTATCCGACAAAAAAAAGTTTATTGAAATCGGTCGAACGGTAGACATGTTACAGGCTTGTTCCACTTTTAAGCGAGACACCCAAGTTATCCTGAGCACCCTGTATAATGTGGCTATGAAAATTTGGTTGGTAGGGTTTGATGGGGTCCTGATCAAGAATTCGTAAGAATTATTTGAATCAAATAATTCCTAATATGATTTTCCAATTTTAAGCCACATAAATTGTGTCGTAGTCGGCCACGGTTTCGTATTTTAGAGAACACCAGGTATGCCCAAGGTAGACTTTTTGAAGATGTATCCAACAAAAAAAAGTTTATTGAAATCGGTCGAACGGTAGGCATGTTACAGGCTTGTTCCACTTTTAAGCGAGACACCCAAGTTATCCTGAGCACCCTGTATAATGTGGTAACGAAAATTTGGTTGGTAAGGTTTTCTGGGGTGCTGATCAAGAATTCGTAAGAATTATTCGAATCAAATAATTCCTAATATGATTTTCAGATTTTAAGTCACATAAATTGTGTCGTAGTCGGCCACGGTTTCGAATTTTAGAGAACACCAAGTATGTCAAAGATAGACATTTTGAAGATGTATCCAACAAAAAAAAGTTTATTGAAATCGGTCGAACGGTAGGCATGTTACAGGCTTGTTCCACTTTTAAGCGAGACACCCAAGTTATCCTGAGCACCCTGTATAATGTGGCAACGAAAATTTGGTTGGTAGGGTCTTCTGGGGTGCTGATCAAGAATTCGCAAGAATTATTCGAATCAAATAATTCCTAATATGATTTTCCGATTTTAAGTCACATAAATTGTGTCGTAGTCGGCCACGGTTTCGAATTTTAGAGAACACCAGGTATGTAGAAGATAGACTTTTTGAAGGTGTATCCAACAAATAAAAGTTTATTGAAATCGGTCGAACGGTAGGCATGTTACAGGCTTGTTCCACTTTTAAGCGAGACACCCAAGTTATCCTGAGCACCCTGTATGTGGCTATGAAAATTTGGTTGGTAGGGTTTGATGGAGTCCTGATCAAGAATTCGTTAGAATTTTTTGAATAAAAAAATCCCTAATATTATTTTCCGATTTTAAGCCACATAATTTTTATCGTAGTCGGCCACGGTTTCGAATTTTAGAGAACACCAGGTATGTCGAAGATAGACTTTTTGAAGGTGTATCCAACAAAAAAAAGTTTATTGAAATCGGTCGAACGGTAGGCATGTTACAGGCTTGTTCCACTTTTAAGCGAGACACCCAAGTTATCCTGAGCACCCTGTATAATGTGGCAACGAAAATTTGGTTGGTAGGGTTTGATGGAGTCCTGATCAAGAATTCGTGAGAATTGTTTGAATAAAAAAATCCCTAATATGATTTTCCGATTTTAAGCCACATAAATTTTATCGTAGTCGGCCACGGTTTCGAATTTTAGAGAACACCAGGTATGTAGAAGATAGACTTTTTGAAGGTGTATCCAACAAAAAAAAGTTTATTGAAATCGGTCGAACGGTAGGCATGTTACAGGCTTGTTCCACTTTTAAGCGAGACACCCAAGTTATCCTGAGCACCCTGTATAATGTAGCTATGAAAATTTGGTTGGTAGGGTTTGATGGAGTTCTGATCAAGAATTCGTGGGAATTTTTTGAATAAAAAAATCCCTAATATGATTTTCCGATTTTAAGCCACATAAATTTTATCGTAGTCGGCCACGGTTTCGAATTTTAGAGAACACTAGGTATGTCGAAGATAGACTTTTTGAAGGTGTATCCAACAAAAAAAAGTTTATTGAAATCGGTCGAACGGTAGGCATGTTACAGGCTTGTTCCACTTTTAAGCGAGACACCCTGTATATATATATATATATATATATATATATATATATATACAGGGTGTCCCGAAATAAATGCAACAAAATTTGGTCAGAAATTCTTAACAGAAATTTAAGGGACCCGTATATTTTACTTTTGATAAGTGCAGCCCCCTTTCGGAGATATAGCCCCCTGAAACAAGCCCCTAAAAATTTAATTTTTTTATATCTCAGAGCTATATCGCACAAGAACCACCAAATTGGTACACAGGGATTTTATGACATGTAGAATGCGATGCTGATAAGCTTTTTGGCAAGGGGCCCCCACAAGACACTTTTTCGGGGGCCCCCTTGCCTTTGGGGCCACCGAACATTAGTTGCATATTTAATTTTTAAAAAAATAAGTAGCCTCTTAGAAACTCCAGGGAATTTAAAAACTTTTTTGTCTCTTAAAATTTTTTCGAAAAACGCAGCGTTTTTCGAAAAAATGGCAAAATGTGATTGGATGCATATCGAGGTTCATATGAAATTTTAAAGTGTTAATCGTAGGTGGCTGGCATTCGCAATAAACAATCAATTTTATTCTGTGACAGTTATCATTAACCAGTGTCAAATTGTTACCATTAATAGTTGTCAGTAATCATTGTTCCCGAAAAAATGGTGAGATTTTCTGTCCAAGAAAGGGTACAAATGAACCTAATTTACGGGGAGGCTCGTGGAAATTCACGTCTCGCACGCAGATTGTACGCCGAGCGATTTCCTGCACGCATACTCCCATACCATTCAATGTTTGCACGAGTACATCAGCAGCTAATGGAGACAGGATCCGTAGTTGTGAAAAAACCTAACTCAGGGAGAAGTTATTTATTAACTCCCGAACAGGAAGAAATTATCTTAAATTTAATTGAAGAAAATCTCGAAATAAGCATAAGATACGCGTCATCTCAACTTGAGATTCCCAGAACAAGAATACACCGCTTTATCAAACGACAACTGTTGAAACCTTTTCACTTTCAAAAGGCCCAGGAACTTAAAGTAGAAGATTTGCCACGAAGAAGACATTTTAGCTTATGGGCTCTTCAACGTTACAACTTAAATCCGGGATTTATACGAAATTTTTTCTTTACCGATGAGGAGTGCTTTACAAAAGATGGCCTAATAAATTTGCACAATCTTCATTATTGGGCTATGGCAAATCCATTTGTCTTAAGGCAGACTCATTCGCAAGAAAAATTTTCAATTAATTGCTGGGCTGGAATTGTCGGAGATTGCATCATCGGTCCATATTTATTGCCTCCACGATTAAATGCTGAAAGTTACCTTAATTTTTTGGAGCATGAACTACCGCCTCTTATGGAAGATGTTCCGCTCGGTATTAGACGCAATTTGTTCTTTATGCACGATGGTGCCCCACCACATCGGGGGCACTTCGTAACTGAGTGGCTGAATGTCATTTGTACCCTTTCTTGGACAGAAAATCTCACCATTTTTTCGGGAACAATGATTACTGGCAACTATTAATGGTAACAATTTGACACTGGTTAATGACAACTGTCACAGAATAAAATTGATTGTTTATTGCGAATGCCAGCCACCTACGATTAACACTTTAAAATTTCATATGAACCTCGATATGCATCCAATCACATTTTGCCATTTTTTCGAAAAACGCTGCGTTTTTCGAAAAAATTTTAAGAGACAAAAAAGTTTTTAAATTCCCTGGAGTTTCTAAGAGGCTACTTATTTTTTTTAAAATTAAATATGCAACTAATGTTCGGTGGCCCCAAAGGCAAGGGGGCCCCCGAAAAAGTGTCTTGTGGGGGCCCCTTGCCAAAAAGCTTATCAGCATCGCATTCTACATGTCATAAAATCCCTGTGTACCAAATTTGGTGGTTCTTGTGCGATATAGCTCTGAGATATAAAAAAATTAAATTTTTAGGGGCTTGTTTCAGGGGGCTATATCTCCGAAAGGGGGCCGCACTTATCAAAAGTAAAAAATACGGGTCCCTTAAATTTCTCTTAAGAAGTTCTGACCAAATTTTGTTGCATTTATTTCGGGACAATATATATATATATATATATATTTTTTTTTTTTTTTTTTGTCTCATAGATAATGTACTTTTACATATTACTCATGTTTTAGTTCTTAATACATTTAATGTACATTCATATTCTTATGTTTTTTCCTTAATTAGTCATCATTAATTAATAGTTAAGGAGCTCTGATCTGTTTTGTTCTTGCGGTACATAGAATCTAATAAGTAGTATTATAGTATATAAAATTTTTGTTTTTCATATATGCCTTTAGATAATTTTCTTAATTTTTCACATTTAAACGTGGGATCTTTATTTACTGGTTTTGATCTGTTCTCGGAATTTGTTGTAGACAATTCATTGGATATTGTGGGACTTTCTGAAACATGGCTTAACCCCGCCTTTCCTAATTTTGGAGTAAATATACAGGGCTATAGTCTAATTCGCAAAGACCGTCAAAGACCCAAGTCGTGGGGGTGGGGTAGCGTTCTATATTAAAAATCATATTAAGTTTAAAATACTGGATTGTCCTGAATTAAATGATAGCGCTTTGGAAAGTTTGTGGATAAACGTAAATATGTCAGGTAAGAGTTTCTGTCTGGGTGCTGTCTATAGACCTCCTTCTACTAATGTTACTGTTTGTTTAGAGCATTTAGAGAATATATTAGGTAATTTCATACCCTGCTTTGATTATAATTTGTTTAGGGGTGATTTCAAAGTTAACTTACTTGATGGTAACAATGCTAATGTTGTTAGGCTGCTTAATTTGTTAGAGTGATATAGTTTACATCAACTTGTATCACAACCTACCCGCAAAGTTGGCATTTCAGAGACTCTTATTGATTTATTGGTTATTTCTGATCATACTCTTGTAAGTGATACATGTGTCTTAAACATGGATCATATCTCTAATCACTCGATGATTAAGTGTGACATGAAAATAAAAAAAGATAAAATAACACCTAAATTAGTTACTTATCGAGATTTTTTAAATTTTATTTATGAGTATTTTATGCTTGATTTGTCACTGATTGATTGGGATTACATATATTCTCTTGAATCTGTTGATGAGATGTTAGAATTTTGGAATAAAAATTTATTATCTGTCTTCGATATGCATGCTCCATTAAAAACTGTGCGAATCACTAAAAAACCTGCTCCCTGGCTTACGCCCAATCTTAAATTTATGATTAATTATATAAAAAAAGTGTTCTCTAAATATAAAAGGTTAAGAACTGTGACATCCTTTAATCAGTATAAGGATATACGCAACCTTGTTAATCGGGCTGTTAGGGTTGAAAAAAAAGCATTTTTACAGTTTAAATTTAAGAATGACCCTAAATCTTTTTGGAAAACGTTGAAATATTTAAATGTTACAGAATGTAAACACAATTCTTGTGATATTAATCCCCAATTATATAATAATTTTTTATGTGATGAATTACCTCAACCTTTGAATTCTGATGATTTGCAATTGTTTTTAAATAAATATAATGGAATGTATACAAATCTAAATAATGAATTTACTATTAAAACTGTTACAACCGATCAAGATGATAAATATATATTTCATATAAGAACTCAGGCTATGGGTCATGATAATATTAATCAGAAAATGTTGCTGTACGTATTTCCTTTTCTCAGCTATCATTTTACATTCATTATAAATAAATGTCTAACCACTGGTAGTTTCCCTACGGTGTGGAAAGATTCACATGTTATTCCGTGCCCTAAAAAAAGTAATCCGATAACCCTTTCTGATTATCGTCCTATCAGTATTCTGTGTACCTTATCTAAAGTATTAGAAAGAATTGTGTGTGACCAGCTTAATATCTTCCTATCTGAAAATCGTATCTTGCCTCCTGTTCAATCAGGTTTTCGGAAATTGTATAGTACTACAACGGCGTTACTGCATGTTACAGACGACATATTTAGAGTGACAATAGTCTTAATACATGTTTGATATTATTAGATTTTAGTAAAGCATTCGACACTTTAGACCATTCGCTATTAGTAAAAAAATTGAGGTATTTTGGAGTTGGCAACACTGTGCTTTCATTTTTTCTCAATTATGTCAGAAAGTTTGTGTGGGAAATTCATATTCTTCTTTTAGGTATGTTAATCAAGGTGTACCTCAGGGAAGTATTTTGGGACCCACACTATTTTCCATATATCCCGCAGATTTTTCGTCATTTCTTACGCACTGTAAAATGCATCAGTACGCAGACGATACACAATTATATTTTTCTTTTGCCTCGGAGGATTTCTTGTATGCGGTTGATTGTATTAATAGTGATTTGCATACTATTGCCCGCGTTTCTAGTGCGCATAAGCTAGTACTGAATGGGAAAAAAACTGAAGTCTTACTTTTTGGTAAAAGCAGAGTAGATCTTATGAGCAATCCTTTATTTATAGTAAAAATATCTGATCAAATTTTGAAACCTGTCAATTACTGCAAAAATTTGGGTGTTTTCATTTATAATAATCTTAGGTTTGACAAGCATGTTTGCAAAAATCTTATAATAAATTAAACATTTTCTATATGCAAAAGGATTTTTTAAATAAGGATACAAAATTGCTCCTCTGTGACTCTTTAATTTTGTCTTATTTATCATATTGTAACCTTGTTTATTGGCCTGCACTTACGAAGAAAGATAAGAACACTCTTCAAAAGATTCAAAACAGTTGCTTACGTTATTCATTTAATTTGCGTAAATTTGATCATTTGTCAGCAGTCTTTCTACAATCTAATTGGTTCAATTTAAATGAACGGTTCATTTATTATATGTCTTACCTTATTTTCAAAATTAGAAATATCCAATCACCTTCTTATTTGTTTGATAAGCTTATCAGGGGTTGCGATACCCATACTCTATTAACTCGTAATAGGTATATGTATACAGTGCCTAGACATAGAACAGAAAGAAGTTTTACTTATAACTCTTGTAAGATATTTAATGATATTCGCCCTCATATCAAGTCCATTTCCAATATTGACACATTCCGAGGACGGATTAAGAACTGGATTTTAACTATACGTTTTCCTCAATAATTGTATCTACTTTGAACGTTTTATATACTTTTAGGATTATTCCTTTATTTTAGTTTACCATTTTTTGGAATAATGCTATTTAAGTATACACAATGGTGTTATTGAGACAGATTACATCTGGTTTTATATTAAACAGTTATTCTGTATTCTAATTTTTAATGTGTATTGATCAGAATGTATTCATAATTAAGTATATTTCAATTTAAACATAAGTTTTAGCAGGGCTGACAACCAAAAAATCAAAATTAAATCGATTTCTTGGAAAATGGAACACCCTGTATAAGAATTGATGTTATCATCAGATTCTATGCGCCATCTAGTGTCTGTATACCAAATTTCGTCGCACTGGCTATGATGGTTTCTGAGATATTCGCACTCAAAGTCTTAGAGGGAACACCCGGTATATATATATATGAATTTTTATATTAATAATTTTATATTGGATTCATACGATACTGTTTTAATAAATGACCCAAAGCAATTAAGGTGTGCACTGCAAAGTCAAAATACTAATATAACATGTTTTCATATAAATATAAGAAGTGTTTCTAAAAATTTAGAGTCTTTAAAAATTCTGCTTAACCAAATTGAGGAGAATTTCGACATTTGAATATTATGTAAAACAAGGGAATTATTGGATCACACAGTTCAGCATTGACGGGTACAAATCTATATATAATTTTGGAAATTTTAATCAGTGTGATGGTGTACTTGTTTATATTAAAAATAATATTTATTTACAATTAGATTAGTAACTCAGAAATAATATAAAAATTGTAGATTCGTTTAAAATTAGATAAGAAAGATATTATTGTCTCTGCGTTGTATAGGTCTCCAAATTGCGCCGTAAAAGCTTGTATCGAAAGTTTTGATGAATATTTACTTTGTAAGGAAGGTAAGATACATTTAGTTATAGGTGACATAAATATAAACATAAAAGCTAAGAATGATGATGTAGATTTTTTACTTGAATACACTGTGTGCTAATGGATATAAATCATATATTAATCAATTCACAAGGATATTTGGAGATTCGAAAACTTGTTTAGATCACCGCATGTTAAGGACTCCTGTGCATCTTTCGATTACAAAGGCTTAGTCTTGGTAGCAGATGTTACCGATCATTTTGATACGGTGATCCAGATTGTATCACCTAAAAAAAGTAAGAAAAGCAATAGCGTAAATAACAAAACAAAATATAAATTATATGTGAACAAAAATAAATTACAGTTAAACCTAAAAAATGAAAATTGGTGTCAAATATTTGCAACTAATCAGATTTGTGAGGCTACAAATATTTTAATTTATAAAATTAGGCAACTAGTGGACATTAGTAATAATAAAATTAAAATACCAATTTATGGTAGCCATGCATTTAATATTAAAGGAGTTAACCTTGATAATTTCTCTCAACCCTATCATGCAGAGTTTTGTGGGGCTGAGATTATTAATAAAAATACACTTGTTATTACAACATACAGGTCATCTAGTTCGGGCAGTATGGCAACATTTCTAAAGTGTTTTTTTATTCTGTTGGAAAATATGTTTCAAAAGTATAAAAGACTTATTGTGGTGGGAGATATAAATCTGGATGTTGACGGCAGTACGGAGGATTCTAAAGATTTTAGAACATTTGTACGCAGTTTGGTATGAAACATTTAATACATGAGCCTACTCGAGTCACTCCTACAACAAGTTCATGTTTGGATAATATAATAACGAATATAGATTATGGTTTGACTACTGCGGGCACATGTGACCCATTCTTATCGGATCATCACGCGGTATATTTATTTGTAAATGATCAAATTGTTCAAAAATGTAATAGGTCTGCTACTAGAAGAATCATTACAGAGAGCAGAATAAATAATTTTGTAAAGCGACTGGAAGATTCTTGTTTGAGGAGCTCATTCGGTGAGAACTTTCATGCTGATGAAAGTGCTCAATTTCTTTTGGATGTTTTGTTGGATAACGTGAATAATTGCTTTCCATTTCGGGCGGTAACTGTCAAAAACAGTAAAATTAAATGGTTTGATTCTGGTTTAAGAGAGATGCGGAAGCAGTTGTCCATTAAAATGCAGCTCTATATTAACACTAATAGTTTAGCAAATTGGTATGATTTTAAGCAATACCGTATGCGTTATCGTAGAGCTGTTAGGGAAACCAAGAAAAATGCTTATGGTAGCATAATAACTAGCGCGGATAATAAAAGTAAGGTTATCTGGAATTTAGTAAGGAGAGAAACTAGTAATCTGTCACATCCCACAGTGTGTACGCTCCTAACATCTGACCAGCTTAATTCTTTCTTTGTAAATATTTCAGATCAAATTGTTGAAAGTATAGCAAATACCAGCAATACAGCTATGTTTTATCTTAATAAGTGCTCTAAGCCCTCATCTTCTTTTTTTATTTTGCCTATCGTCGAATCAGATATCAGTGAAGCGATTCTTAATTTAAAAAATTCCCCATCTTTAGATCATTATGGCTTAAATAGTAAAATACTGAAAGCATCTCTTGGGTACTTAGTGCAGCCACTGATGGACTTATTTAATAAATGTATAGAACAAGCAGTCTGGCCTGATTGTTTAAAAATCACTAAAATATTTCCAATGCACAAAAAGGGTAGTGAGGAGGACCCTAATAACTTTAGGCCTATTGCAATAATACCCATAATAGGTAAAATATTTGAAATTATTATTAAGGCCAGGCTGTTGCTGTACTGTGAAAAACATTTAATTTTTACAACTTGCCAATTTGGGTTTAGGAAAAATTCATCTACTGTTAAGTTGCTTCTCAAAATGATCGAGGACATAGTCGACGGGTTGGATAAGGGCGTATGCTCACAGGCAGTTATGTGCGACTTGACGAAGGCGTTTGACTGTGTCAATATAGATATCCTTTTACTAAAGTTAGAATATTATGGCATTAGAGGTAAAGCGTTGCAATTGTTTTCATCATACTTGTCAAACAGAAAGCAGTATGTGTCATTTAATAATGTTAATTCATCAATACTTGATGTGAAAAATGGGGTTCCCCAAGGATCGGTTCTTGGACAGATCTTGTTTCTAATTTATATTAATGACATGCCTTCAGCACTTAATACTACTTATTGTTACTTATTTGCGGATGATACCACGCTGATTACTCAAGGAATGTCAGTTCGGAGTGAGACTAACTTAATGCAGGCAGAGCGCTGGTTTTCAGGTAACTACCTTAAACTTAATACGGAGAAAACGCAAGAGATATTATTTTCATCGGACAAATGGATAAAGAAATCTGAACCTGTAAAACTGTTAGGTATATATTTTGACTCCTTTTTGAATTGGGTGCCACATGTTAAATATCTCTCTTCCAAACTGGCATCACAACTATTCGTCATGCGTCAACTGAGGAGATGTATAGACAATAATGTAATGAAAGTTGTTTATTATGCATTAGTTCATTCCCATTTGTCCTATGGAATTATGTTGTGGGGTGACTCTGTAAAGGCTGGTAAGATATTTGTTCTTCAGAAAGCTGCGGTAAGAATCATTGATGCAGCAGAACCGAATACACATTGTCAACCAATTTTTAAAAAGTTGCAAATTTTACCCCTCCCATGTATCTATATTCTCGAAAGTTTAAGGAACATTCATCAGAATTTGAATAATTACCCTTTGCATGGTGATTTTCACAATTATAATACAAGAAATGCAGATAGATTGTTACCGCAGTTTTCCAGAATTAGGATGACGAAGATGAATAAACCTCAAGTGCAAATTTATAACAATTTTGTTAATTACCATGCAGCAAAAAATGTAATGCAAATGAGCTTCATTGCGTTTAATTACTTAGCTAAAAAGTTTTTAACTGAAAACTGTTTTTATAGCATCAATGAATTTATGAAATTCACAAATCCTACTTAATTATGTAGCACCTACTATTTTTTCTAACCACTTTTGACTATTAATACTATTTTAACTACTAACCATTAGTTTTTTAACTACCTACTAACAACTACTATTGTAACTTTTGTTTTATTTTGTGTTCACATGATATATAAATATAAGTGATTATTATTATTATTATTATTATTATTATTATTATTATTATTATTATTATTATTATTATTATTATTATTATTATTATTATTATTATTATTATTATTATTATTATTATTATTATTATTATTATTATTATTATTATTATTATTATTATTATTATTATTATTATTATTATTATTATTATTATTATTATTATTATTATTATTATTATTATTATTATTATTATTATTATTATTATTATTATTATTATTATTATTATTATTATTATTATTATTATTATTATTATTATTATTATTATTATTATTATTATTATTATTATTATTATTATTATTATTATTATTATTATTATTATTATTATTATTATTATTATTATTATTATTATTATTATTATTATTATTATTATTATTATTATTATTATTATTATTATTATTATTATTATTATTATTATTATTATTATTATTATTATTATTATTATTATTATTATTATTATTATTATTATTATTATTATTATTATTATTATTATTATTATTATTATTATTATTATTATTATTATTATTATTATTATTATTATTATTATTATTATTATTATTATTATTATTATTATTATTATTATTATTATTATTATTATTATTATTATTATTATTATTATTATTATTATTATTATTATTATTATTATTATTATTATTATTATTATTATTATTATTATTATTATTATTATTATTATTATTATTATTATTATTATTATTATTATTATTATTATTATTATTATTATTATTATTATTATTATTATTATTATTATTATTATTATTATTATTATTATTATTATTATTATTATTATTATTATTATTATTATTATTATTATTATTATTATTATTATTATTATTATTATTATTATTATTATTATTATTATTATTATTATTATTATTATTATTATTATTATTATTATTATTATTATTATTATTATTATTATTATTATTATTATTATTATTATTATTATTATTATTATTATTATTATTATTATTATTATTATTATTATTATTATTATTATTATTATTATTATTATTATTATTATTATTATTATTATTATTATTATTATTATTATTATTATTATTATTATTATTATTATTATTATTATTATTATTATTATTATTATTATTATTATTATTATTATTATTATTATTATTATTATTATTATTATTATTATTATTATTATTATTATTATTATTATTATTATTATTATTATTATTATTATTATTATTATTATTATTATTATTATTATTATTATTATTATTATTATTATTATTATTATTATTATTATTATTATTATTATTATTATTATTATTATTATTATTATTATTATTATTATTATTATTATTATTATTATTATTATTATTATTATTATTATTATTATTATTATTATTATTATTATTATTATTATTATTATTATTATTATTATTATTATTATTATTATTATTATTATTATTATTATTATTTTTATTATTATTATTATTATTATTAAGCCTAGCAGCACAATTACAAAGAGATTCAATGGCGGAATTAGATGGTTTAATAGCAGTTTACGGACTATGCGTTATAATGTGAGTCAACTAAAAGCAAAAGCTATGGAAACCAGGCTTGAACTCGATTGGTTTAGTTACAAAGATGCACGTAAAGCTTACAAACGTGCACTTAGAGATAAAGCTTACAAACGTGCACTTAGAGATGAAAAAAAAAGAGTTTATTCTGAGGCCATCTCAACCTCTTCCAACGCTGCTAAAACTTGTTGGAAAATTGTAAACTCTGAGCGTGTTGAAAAATCTAAAAAATTTTCTCCTCCTATTCATGCGGATGTCTTCAATAACTTTTTTGTAAATATCTCTCAATCTATCATTAATTCTTTAGAGGTAGAGGCCAATGATGCTACTTTTTATATTCGCAATGTCCCTAAACCTTCTTTTTCATTTTTCATGTCGCCTGTTCTCGAGACAGACGTGCAAAGAGCCATAGCCAATCTTAAGGATACGCCCTCATTAGACTATTATAACATGAATAGTAAGATAGTAAAATCTATAGCTTCTGTCCTAATCCGTCCTTTGACTATGTTATATAACAAATGTATCTCTGAAGGTTGCTGGCCTGATTATTTCAAAGTTACCAAAGTTATACCGGTCTACAAAAAGGGCGACATTAATGATACTAATAACTACAGGCCCATTGCAATAGTGCCTATTTTGTCTAAAATTTTGGAGGCTATTATTAAAGAAAAATTAATTTGTTATCTTGAGTCTAAGCAGCTGCTGTCGGTTGCTCAATATGGTTTTCGTAGCAACAGATCTACAATAAATGCTATTACTGATTTTCTGGATGTTGTAGTTGACGGTTTGGATAGGGGTTGCTCATCTCAGGCAGTAATGTGTGATCTGACGAAAGCTTTTGACTGCGTGTCAGGTGAGATTCTATTGCAAAAACTTGAGCATTATGGTATAAGGTCAAAGGAGTTGAGTCTGTTTACCTCTTACCTTGCGAATAGGATGCAGTACGTCAGTTGCGATGGCATTAACTCTGCGCTTACTTTAGTATCTAATGGAGTGCCCCAAGGATCTATATTAGGACCTATCCTATTTTTAATTTATATTAATGATCTCCCCTACGCGGTTGACGATCACTGTGTCCTGTTCGCGGATGACACAACAATTTTGTCAGCAGGTGGCTCCCAACTGCATGACGGAATAGCGCAGGCACGTAACTGGTTCTCGGCGAACAAGCTTAAGTTAAATGATGATAAAACTCAATATATTTGCTTCAGTTCTGATAAATGGGCCATAGATTCATCTCCCGCGAAATTACTGGGCTTAACATTCGATACGCACCTCACATGGAAGCCACATGTAGACCAGCTGTGTAATAGACTCTCTTCCCAATTATTTTTACTACGTCAATTGAAACATTGTATAACTTCGAATGTCCTTAGAACGATTTATTATTCTTTGATTGACAGTCATATAAATTATGGGGTTACACTCTGGGGTAACTCTACGAAATCCTGTAGAGTCTTCAGTTTACAGAAAATGGCTATACGCATAATTAGTAATGTCCCTCCTGGCACCCATTGCCAAAGACTATTTAAAAATTTAAAAATTCTTCCACTACCTTGTATTTTTATCCTGCAGACTTTGTTGTACATCCACCGCAATAAAAACTCTTTTCGTCTAAATAGTGACATCCATACATACAATACGAGACATGCAAAAGATTTTGTGCTATTACCTGCTAGGATCAAAACTACAAAAGTTAATAAGTCAGACTTAGGGCTCTACAATGCTTTAAATAACCGATTTGTCAACAACAACTTAAACAATATGAGTATTTATAAATTTAAGAGGTTTGTCAAAAACTATCTGTTAGAACACTGTTTTTACAGTATTTCTGATTTTCTTAAAGATTGTTCTTTTATTGTGACTTAATAAATACGTTTGTATATAAATGGTCAATAAACAGTATGAGTATGAGTATGAGTATTATTATTATTATTATTATTATTATTATTATTATTATTATTATTATTATTATTATTATTATTATTATTATTATTATTATTATTATTATTATTATTATTATTATTATTATTATTATTATTATTATTATTATTATTATTATTATTATTATTATTATTATTATTATTATTATTATTATTATTATTATTATTATTATTATTATTATTATTATTATTATTATTATTATTATTATTATTATTATTATTATTATTATTATTATTATTATTATTATTATTATTATTATTATTATTATTATTATTATTATTATTATTATTATTATTATTATTATTATTATTATTATTATTATTATTATTATTATTATTATTATTATTATTATTATTATTATTATTATTATTATTATTATTATTATTATTATTATTATTATTATTATTATTATTATTATTATTATTATTATTATTATTATTATTATTATTATTATTATTATTATTATTATTATTATTATTATTATTATTATTATTATTATTATTATTATTATTATTATTATTATTATTATTATTATTATTATTATTATTATTATTATTATTATTATTATTATTATTATTATTATTATTATTATTATTATTATTATTATTATTATTATTATTATTATTATTATTATTATTATTATTATTATTATTATTATTATTATTATTATTATTATTATTATTATTATTATTATTATTATTATTATTATTATTATTATTATTATTATTATTATTATTATTATTATTATTATTATTATTATTATTATTATTATTATTATTATTATTATTATTATTATTATTATTATTATTATTATTATTATTATTATTATTATTATTATTATTATTATTATTATTATTATTATTATTATTATTATTATTATTATTATTATTATTATTATTATTATTATTATTATTATTATTATTATTATTATTATTATTATTATTATTATTATTATTATTATTATTATTATTATTATTATTATTATTATTATTATTATTATTATTATTATTATTATTATTATTATTATTATTATTATTATTATTATTATTATTATTATTATTATTATTATTATTATTATTATTATTATTATTCAAGATAACAAAAATTTTGCCTTTGCATAAGAAAGGGGATGTTGATTGCCCTGATAATTTTAGACCAATAGCAACTGTTCCAATTATTGGTAAAATTTTTGAAATCATTATTAAAGAACGGTTAGTTAAATACTTTGAGGATAAGCATATATTCTCAGAGACCCAATTTGGTTTCAGAAAAAATAAATCAATAATTGAAAACATGGTTGAGGGACTTGATGTGGGCGTAGGTACGTTGGCTACAATGTGTGACCTCACCAAGGCCTTCGATTGTGTTGCGGCTGATATTTTGTTGATGAAATTGGAATATTATGGAGTAAGAGATAATTTGCTTAAGCTATTTTCCTCCTACTTAACAAATAGACAGCAATGTGTTGCACTCAATGGTCACGAGTCAGGACTGTTACCTATTGAAAATGGTGTCCCTCAGGGATCTGTCCTGGGACCTGTTTTATTTCTTATTTACATTAACGATTTGCCGTTTGCACTTACTGACATTTTATGTATAATGTTTGCTGATGATACCACCCTTTTAACTAAATGTGAGGATGCTTCGAATAGAGATGGTCTAATACAAGTAAAGCGTTGGTTTTCTTCTAATAAATTAAAATTAAACGATCTTAAAACACAAAATATGTTCGTAACATCAGATAAATGGGCACCCATAACAAATTGTAAATTGTTGGGATTCACGCTGGATAGTACTTTAAATTGGGCTTCTCATGTTGACTATCTCAGTTCGAAATTGTCTTCACAATTATTTTGTATGCGTCAATTAAAGAAATCGCTTTCAAGTTCAGCTCTTCGCATGGTGTATTTTGCGTTGGTGCATAGTCATCTATCTTATGGAGTTGTTTTATGGGGTAATTCAGTTACAGCCCATAAATTATTTATTTTACAAAAAGCTGCTTTACGCATTATTGATGGTGCAGCATATGGCACTCCTTGTCAACAACTCTTTAAGAAATATAAGATTATGCCGCTTCCGTGCATATTCATATTTGAAACATTGTTGCAAATACATCGTGAGATACATAAATATCAAAAACATTCTGATAGGCACTTCTATAGCACCAGGCATGCTAATAATTTGGTATCTCAATATTCTAGGATTTGTATGACACAAAATAACAAACTAAATGTTACACTTTATAATAATCTAATCAATAACTTTTGTAGCACTAATGTTATAGAAATGAACTTCAATACTTTTTATAGGTTTTTAAAAAAATTTTTACTAGAACACTGCTTCTACAGTGTAAGTCAATACTCTGATTTTACTAACAGGTCCCAGTAACAGATTTTAATTTAATTTTTTTTTTAACTAGATTTTAAACATATTTTAAGCAATAATGTAATGACTTCAAATGTACTTTTCATGTATGTAGTGTGGTCAATAAATGGTATGGTATGGTATGGTATTATTATTATTATTATTATTGTTATTATTGTTATTATTATTATTATTATTATTGTTATTATTGTTATTATTGTTATTATTATTATTATTATTATTATTATTATTATTATTATTGTTATTATTGTTATTATTATTATTATTATTATTATTATTATTATTATTATTATTATTATTGTTATTATTGTTATTATTGTTATTATTATTATTATTATTATTATTATTATTATTATTATTATTATTATTATTATTATTATTATTATTATTATTATTATTATTATTATTATTATTATTATTATTATTATTATTATTATTATTATTATTATTATTATTATTATTATTATTATTATTATTATTATTATTATTATTATTATTATTATTATTATTATTATTATTATTATTATTATTATTATTATTATTATTATTATTATTATTATTATTATTATTATTATTATTATTATTATTATTATTATTATTATTATTATTATTATTATTATTATTATTATTATTATTATTATTATTATTATTATTATTATTATTATTATTATTATTATTATTATTATTATTATTATTATTATTATTATTATTATTATTATTATTATTATTATTATTATTATTATTATTATTATTATTATTATTATTATTATTATTATTATTATTATTATTATTATTATTATTATTATTATTATTATTATTATTATTATTATTATTATTATTATTATTATTATTATTATTATTATTATTATTATTATTATTATTATTATTATTATTATTATTATTATTATTATTATTATTATTATTATTATTATTATTATTATTATTATTATTATTATTATTATTATTATTATTATTATTATTATTATTATTATTATTATTATTATTATTATTATTATTATTATTATTATTATTATTATTATTATTATTATTATTATTATTATTATTATTATTATTATTATTATTATTATTATTATTATTATTATTATTATTATTATTATTATTATTATTATTATTATTATTATTATTATTATTATTATTATTATTATTATTATTATTATTATTATTATTATTATTATTATTATTATTATTATTATTATTATTATTATTATTATTATTATTATTATTATTATTATTATTATTATTATTATTATTATTATTATTATTATTATTATTATTATTATTATTATTATTATTATTATTATTATTATTATTATTATTATTATTATTATTATTATTATTATTATTATTATTATTATTATTATTATTATTATTATTATTATTATTATTATTATTATTATTATTATTATTATTATTATTATTATTATTATTATTATTATTATTATTATTATTATTATTATTATTATTATTATTATTATTATTATTATTATTATTATTATTATTATTATTATTATTATTATTATTATTATTATTATTATTATTATTATTATTATTATTATTATTATTATTATTATTATTATTATTATTATTATTATTATTATTATTATTATTATTATTATTATTATTATTATTATTATTATTATTATTATTATTATTATTATTATTATTATTATTATTATTATTATTATTATTATTATTATTATTATTATTATTATTATTATTATTATTATTATTATTATTATTATTATTATTATTATTATTATTATTATTATTATTATTATTATTATTATTATTATTATTATTATTATTATTATTATTATTATTATTATTATTATTATTATTATTATTATTATTATTATTATTATTATTATTATTATTATTATTATTATTATTATTATTATTATTATTATTATTATTATTATTATTATTATTATTATTATTATTATTATTATTATTATTATTATTATTATTATTATTATTATTATTATTATTATTATTATTATTATTATTATTATTATTATTATTATTATTATTATTATTATTATTATTATTATTATTATTATTATTATTATTATTATTATTATTATTATTATTATTATTATTATTATTATTATTATTATTATTATTATTATTATTATTATAACTTCGAATGTCCTTAGAACGATTTATTATTCTTTGATTGACAGTCATATAAATTATGGGGTTACACTCTGGGGTAACTCTACGAAATCCTGTAGAGTCTTCAGTTTACAGAAAATGGCTATACGCATAATTAGTAATGTCCCTCCTGGCACCCATTGCCAAAGACTATTTAAAAATTTAAAAATTCTTCCACTACCTTGTATTTTTATCCTGCAGACTTTGTTGTACATCCACCGCAATAAAAACTCTTTTCGTCTAAATAGTGACATCCATACATACAATACGAGACATGCAAAAGATTTTGTGCTATTACCTGCTAGGATCAAAACTACAAAAGTTAATAAGTCAGACTTAGGGCTCTACAATGCTTTAAATAACCGATTTGTCAGCAACAACTTAAACAATATGAGTATTTATAAATTTAAGAGGTTTGTCAAAAACTATCTGTTAGAACACTGTTTTTACAGTATTTCTGATTTTCTTAAAGATTGTTCTTCTATTGTGACTTAATAAATACGTTTGTATATAAATGGTCAATAAACAGTATGAGTATGAGTATGAGTATTATTATTATTATTATTATTATTATTATTATTATTATTATTATTATTATTATTATTATTATTATTATTATTATTATTATTATTATTATTATTATTATTATTATTATTATTATTATTATTATTATTATTATTATTATTATTATTATTATTATTATTATTATTATTATTATTATTATTATTATTATTATTATTATTATTATTATTATTATTATTATTATTATTATTATTATTATTATTATTATTATTATTATTATTATTATTATTATTATTATTATTATTATTATTATTATTATTATTATTATTATTATTATTATTATTATTATTATTATTATTATTATTATTATTATTATTATTATTATTATTATTATTATTATTATTATTATTATTATTATTATTATTATTATTATTATTATTATTATTATTATTATTATTATTATTATTATTATTATTATTATTATTATTATTATTATTATTATTATTATTATTATTATTATTATTATTATTATTATTATTATTATTATTATTATTATTATTATTATTATTATTATTATTATTATTATTATTATTATTATTATTATTATTATTATTATTATTATTATTATTATTATTATTATTATTATTATTATTATTATTATTATTATTATTATTATTATTATTATTATTATTATTATTATTATTATTATTATTATTATTATTATTATTATTATTATTATTATTATTATTATTATTATTATTATTATTATTATTATTATTATTATTATTATTATTATTATTATTATTATTATTATTATTATTATTATTATTATTATTATTATTATTATTATTATTATTATTATTATTATTATTATTATTATTATTATTATTATTATTATTATTATTATTATTATTATTATTATTATTATTATTATTATTATTATTATTATTATTATTATTATTATTATTATTATTATTATTATTATTATTATTATTATTATTATTATTATTATTATTATTATTATTATTATTATTATTATTATTATTATTATTATTATTATTATTATTATTATTATTATTATTATTATTATTATTATTATTATTATTATTATTATTATTATTATTATTATTATTATTATTATTATTATTATTATTATTATTATTATTATTATTATTATTATTATTATTATTATTATTATTATTATTATTATTATTATTATTATTATTATTATTATTATTATTATTATTATTATTATTATTATTATTATTATTATTATTATTATTATTATTATTATTATTATTATTATTATTATTATTATTATTATTATTATTATTATTATTATTATTATTATTATTATTATTATTATTATTATTATTATTATTATTATTATTATTATTATTATTATTATTATTATTATTATTATTATTATTATTATTATTATTATTATTATTATTATTATTATTATTATTATTATTATTATTATTATTATTATTATTATTATTATTATTATTATTATTATTATTATTATTATTATTATTATTATTATTATTATTATTATTATTATTATTATTATTATTATTATTATTATTATTATTATTATTATTATTATTATTATTATTATTATTATTATTATTATTATTATTATTATTATTATTATTATTATTATTATTATTATTATTATTATTATTATTATTATTATTATTATTATTATTATTATTATTATTATTATTATTATTATTATTATTATTATTATTATTATTATTATTATTATTATTATTATTATTATTATTATTATTATTATTATTATTATTATTATTATTATTATTATTATTATTATTATTATTATTATTATTATTATTATTATTATTATTATTATTATTATTATTATTATTATTATTATTATTATTATTATTATTATTATTATTATTATTATTATTATTATTATTATTATTATTATTATTATTATTATTATTATTATTATTATTATTATTATTATTATTATTATTATTATTATTATTATTATTATTATTATTATTATTATTATTATTATTATTATTATTATTATTATTATTATTATTATTATTATTATTATTATTATTATTATTATTATTATTATTATTATTATTATTATTATTATTATTATTATTATTATTATTATTATTATTATTATTATCGTGAGTGTGTTTATCGTTTTTATTCCGATTTGAACGGACGACTGTAAACTAGTCCAACTAAATTTGAAGTAACTTTTCATCATGGGAGAAGGCAATTCTTGTGAAATTGATGTAAAATGCAAGAGATGTAAACACCCTGCGCATACAGGTCCGAAGTGCATAAATTGTGGTAAAGCTTCTCACGAGAGTTGTCTAAAGATCCTGAAAAATAAGCAGCATCATATAAAGTTTTTGGACGATGATAACGTAATTTGTTGCATTGAAGGATCTGATTCTGAATCAACTGGTTTGTCAGAAGTGTTAGCATCTGTAGACAAATCTGATACTCCCGTTTCAACCAGGAATCAATATTTGGAAGAAATTATCCGTCAGAAAGATTTGGTTATACTAAATCAGGAAATTGCTATAAAAGCTTTAAATGAGCAAATAGCTCTTTTAAATCATATAAAGGATTTTAGAACCTCTTTAAATTTGGATACCATAGATTCTGATGGTTCTAAACCAATTTCGGGTTCCGGTGTCGTCCACCCTAGCACGGGAGAAAAAAAGAAGCAGCCGTCTAATAACAACTCCACTAAGCACCAGAAATCAAATAATAATACTGAGGCTCCTACGATCACGGGTCCAACTGTAGCTGGTGCAGTGCATAATGCTGTTACTAATCGCATTTGTGAAGACATTATAAATCTAACAAATGATGTTCAAGATAACTACTCCCCTAAAAAGAAGAACTGCTAAGTCTCACTCGAAAAGTATTCTAGTGGGTAATATGTCAGATAATAACAATTGCTCTTTGAAAGCTGCTCCTCCTACTGTGGCACTGAAACATTTACACGTTACGAAACTTGATCCATCAGTTACAGAAAAAAACCTCGAGGCTTATCTAAAGCAATATGCACCGGAAGTGAAAGTATTGGCATTGCAATCAAAATTATTATTATTATTATTATTATTATTATTATTATTATTATTAACTATTACTATTACTATTACTATTACTATTACTATTACTATTACTATTACTATTACTATTACTATTACTATTACGGGGGCACCCCTACTCCCCTAAAAAGAAGAACTGCTAAGTCTCACTCGAAAAGTATTCTAGTGGGTAATATGTCAGATAATAACAATTGCTCTTTGAAAGCTGCTCCTCCTACTGCGGCACTGAAACATTTACACGTTACGAAACTTGATCCATCAGTTACAGAAAAAAACCTCGAGGCTTATCTAAAGCAATATGCACCGGAAGTGAAAGTATTGGCATTGCAATCAAAATTATTATTATTATTATTATTATTATTATTATTATTAACTATTACTATTACTATTACTATTACTATTACTATTACTATTACTATTACTATTACTATTACTATTACTATTACTATTACTATTACTATTACTATTACTATTACTATTACTATTACTATTACTATTACTATTACTATTACTATTACTATTACTATTACTATTACTATTACTATTACTATTACTATTACTATTACTATTATTATTACTATTATTATTACTATTACTATTATTATTATTATTATTATTATTATTACTATTACTATTATTATTACTATTATTATTATTATTATTATTACTATTATTATTATTATTACTATTGTTGTTATTCTTCTTATTGTTGTTATTTTTACTATTGTTGTTATTCTTCGTATTGTTGTTATTGTTGTTATTGTTGTTATTGTTGTTATTGTTGTTATTGTTGTTATTGTTGTTATTGTTGTTATTGTTGTTATTGTTGTTATTGTTGTTATTGTTGTTATTGTTGTTATTGTTGTTATTGTTGTTATTGTTGTTATTGTTGTTATTGTTGTTATTGTTGTTATTGTTGTTATTGTTGTTATTGTTGTTATTGTTGTTAATGTTGTTATTGTTGTTAATGTTGTTAATGTTGTTAATGTTGTTATTGTTGTTATTGTTGTTATTGTTGTTATTGTTGTTATTGTTGTTATTGTTATTATTGTTGTTATTGTTATTATTGTTGTTATTGTTATTATTGTTGTTATTGTTATTATTGTTGTTATTGTTATTATTGTTATTATTGTTATTATTGTTATTATTGTTATTATTGTTATTATTGTTATTATTGTTATTATTGTTATTATTGTTATTATTGTTATTATTGTTATTATTGTTATTATTGTTATTATTGTTATTATTGTTATTATTGTTATTATTGTTATTATTGTTATTATTGTTATTATTGTTATTATTGTTATTATCGTTATTATCGTTATTATTGTTATTATTGTTATTATTGTTATTATTGTTATTATTGTTATTATTGTTATTATTGTTATTATTGTTATTATTGTTATTATTGTTGTTATTGTTATTGTTATTGTTATTATTGTTATTATTGTTATTATTGTTATTGTTATTGTTATTGTTATTGTTATTGTTATTGTTATTGTTATTGTTATTGTTATTGTTATTGTTATTGTTATTGTTATTGTTATTGTTATTGTTATTGTTATTGTTATTGTTATTGTTATTGTTATTGTTATTGTTATTGTTATTGTTATTGTTATTGTTATTGTTATTGTTATTGTTATTGTTATTGTTATTGTTATTGTTATTGTTAATGTTAATGTTATTGTTATTGTTATTGTTATTGTTATTGTTATTGTTATTGTTATTGTTATTGTTATTGTTATTGTTATTGTTATTGTTATTGTTAATGTTAATGTTATTGTTATTGTTATTGTTATTGTTATTGTTATTGTTATTGTTATTGTTATTGTTATTGTTATTGTTATTGTTATTGTTATTGTTATTGTTATTGTTATTGTTATTGTTATTGTTATTGTTATTGTTATTGTTATTGTTATTGTTATTGTTATTGTTATTGTTATTGTTATTGTTATTGTTATTGTTATTGTTATTGTTATTGTTATTGTTATTGTTATTGTTATTGTTATTGTTATTGTTATTGTTATTGTTATTGTTATTCAGAAAGCAGCTATTCGCCTCATTGGTAATGCCACTAGCAGAGTCCATTGTCGAGAATTGTTTATTCACCACAAAATTTTGCCCTTACCCTGTTTATATGTATATGAGGCTTTATCATTAGTTCATAAGAGTGCAGCTCATCTGCAAACCCATTCCGATGTGCATAGCTATAATACCAGACACGCTGGAAATCTGTTATTACCTTATTCCCGACTTAATGTCACCAAATCCAATAAGCCAGATATTAACTTGTACAATAGATTTGATAACTTCTGTAGAGTGAAACATATTACTCAATTATCATATGGAGCTTTTCGTAGATTTATCAAATCCTTCCTATTACTGCATTGCTTTTACAGTGTTGACGAATTTACTGAATATTGTTCTACTAACACCTATTCATCTTAGATTTTGAGTTTAAATATACTTACTTTACGCATATAAATTTTTTAATTCTAATCAGTGAGTAATATGTTCCACTAAACATTCTTTTTTGTGGTTAGTTTAATGTTTTAAGTAGTGTTTTATATACCTTTTATTTGTATTTTTTATCTTTGAGTAAGCATAACTATTGTGCCTTTTAATATATATATTTTTATTGCTTCTTTGTTTTACCAAATTTCAACTATAATTAATTTTTATTATGACATAAATGTACTGTTGTGTATATACTGTCAATAAAGGTCTATTCTATTCTATTCTATTCTATTGTTATTGTTATTGTTATTGTTATTGTTATTGTTATTGTTATTGTTATTGTTATTGTTATTGTTATTGTTATTGTTATTGTTATTGTTATTGTTATTGTTATTGTTATTGTTATTGTTATTGTTATTGTTATTGTTATTGCTATTGCTATTGCTATTGCTATTGCTATTGCTATTGCTATTGCTATTGCTATTGCTATTGCTATTGCTATTGCTATTGCTATTGCTATTGCTATTGCTATTGCTATTGCTATTGCTATTGCTATTGCTATTGCTATTGCTATTGCTATTGCTATTGCTATTGCTATTGCTATTGCTATTGCTATTGCTATTGCTATTGCTATTGCTATTGCTATTGCTATTGCTATTGCTATTGCTATTGCTATTGCTATTGCTATTGCTATTGCTATTGCTATTGCTATTGCTATTGCTATTGCTATTGTTATTGCTATTGCTATTGCTATTGCTATTGCTATTGCTATTGCTATTGCTATTGCTATTGCTATTGCTATTGCTATTGCTATTGCTATTGCTATTGCTATTGCTATTGCTATTGCTATTGCTATTGCTATTGCTATTGCTATTGCTATTGCTATTGCTATTGCTATTGCTATTGCTATTGCTATTGCTATTGCTATTGCTATTGCTATTGCTATTGCTATTGCTATTGCTATTGCTATTGCTATTGCTATTGCTATTGCTATTGCTATTGCTATTGCTATTGCTATTGCTATTGCTATTGCTATTGCTATTGCTATTGCTATTGCTATTGCTATTGCTATTGCTATTGCTATTGCTATTGCTATTGCTATTGCTATTGCTATTGCTATTGCTATTGCTATTGCTATTGCTATTGCTATTGCTATTGGTATTGGTATTGGTATTGGTATTGGTATTGGTATTGGTATTGGTATTGTTATTGTTATTGTTATTGTTATTGTTATTGTTATTGTTATTGTTATTGTTATTGTTATTGTTATTGTTATTGTTATTGTTATTGTTATTGTTAGTGTTAGTGTTACTGTTACTGGTACTGGTACTGGTACTGTCATTGTCATTGTCATTGTCATTGTCATTGTCATTGTCATTGTCATTGTCATTGTCATTGTCATTGTCATTGTCATTGTCATTGTCATTGTCATTGTCATTGTCATTGTCATTGTCATTGTCATTGTCATTGTCATTGTCATTGTCATTGTCATTGTCATTGTCATTGTCATTGTCATTGTCATTGTCATTGTCATTGTCATTGTCATTGTCATTGTCATTGTCATTGTCATTGTCATTGTCATTGTCATTGTCATTGTCATTGTCATTGTCATTGTCATTGTCATTGTCATTGTCATTGTCATTGTCATTGTCATTGTCATTGTCATTGTCATTGTCATTGTCATTGTCATTGTCATTGTCATTGTCATTGTCATTATCATTATCATTATTATTATTATAACAACAGATGAATATACAGATTCTGTATAGTCGGTTCCTATTGACTTATACAAGAGGCTATGCAAGAGATATTTTGCCTTAAAATGCGCGCCAATATCCTTGGCAGGGTAAATGACCTCGGATGTGCGGGGTCGAGAGGAACATCTTTCTTTACCCACATCATCGCTGTAGGCCTGAACGCCTCGTAGAGGAGGGTTCCTTTCTCCGGTCAACCTCGACCGCAATTGCGACCGATGCCGTCGGCTCGGGGAACCTCCTCCTGTCCTGGCAAGCTCCGTCGGCAAGGGCTTATCTTCTGGCGCTCTTCTGTCTTCTCTTCTTACTTCGCCGACTCGTATAACCCCCGGGGGTAGTCATGTTTGGTCGCGGCGTGAACGCTTCGGCCGGGTGAGAGTTTGAGGAACTACGGATTAGCATTGTGACTCCATCTCCCATAAGACGCTAGGACAAAAAACCTTAAAGGCCCTAGCGTCCAGCATCGCGGAAAGGATAGGATAACGGAACCCGTCTAGGTGGACTCCGGGATAGGATAAGGAAAAGTCAGTGTCTCTTCGTGGTTCTATTCTTGATCATGGCGGATTTGAAACAGAAGAAATGTCTCAACTTATCCTGCGTCCAAGAGTTGAAACCTTGGCGCCTGTACCTGGCGGCCGCTACGGCTCGGTAGTCCACCGCCGCCTGGATCAGCTGATTGCTGTGAACTTCTGCGCGTGCGAAAAAGGCCTCCGCTCGCGCTTTCATCGCTTTCAGGGCTGGTATGAATCCCAGATCTCGACAACAAGTGGTACAAAGGTTTTAAAGTCTAGAAACAATCATAAATAAAAATCTAATAGATTATTTGAGTGAAAACTTCAGTTCCAGTATTACAAGAATATAGTTTATATTCGTGCTAAAGAACCTATAGAGAGAATTTGTTCGACGATTACAGATGTGTTGTAATGCAGATGGTGGCTCATTTGAACATCTCTTATAAAGAAACATTATCTAGGCTAATCATTGTGATTGGAATGAGATATAGAGATATTATTATTGTGTGGAATGTAATACAAATGGCAGTTGGCAAAATTATTTCATAAAAAAGCTATGACGAGGGTTAGTCAATTTCAAAATATTTTTTACTTCAGGAATGCATGATTTCATAGCTTTATTATTACATCTAACAATAAAAAAGCTCAGAGAAATGAGAACATATAAACAATAGAATGAAGGAATGATGAGCAAAAATTATTAGTAAGATATGAAAAGAATTCCAAGCATAATAATATGCATATACGAGAAAACTAAAAATTGACTGCTATAAAGAATGTGGAATTGGAAATCTAATAAATGAAAAATAAGCATTAAAAAATTGCTAAACTTAAAATTTGAAGATTAAGATGGATATTTTATACCTACCTTATTTAAGAACTGAATATTAACAGTTTTCAGTAAAATTTATGTTTTAGACATGTTAATTTTGTTGTAGAATTATTAAACACAAGTAGTATTTGCTGTAATGTATAATAATACAAACAATAACAATTTAATAAACTTTAATTTCCGTCATACTTGCATTATTTATATATTTTTATTTTGTTCACTCGTTAACTTACACATTCCATGCACTTTAATCTTATTAAATAATTAAACCAACTACAGAAATTTGATATGTCCTTGTTTAGGCAAAATGTAAAGTCTAATGTTTTCTAGAAAAATTTCCTCGTGTCTCATATATCTGTCGCACAAATATACACTAATCTTAGAATCTGGCTTCTTCAGTATCTTATCGAATCTTTTAACCAATGATTAACGTAACTGTGTATGTCAACCTGCTTCCATAACAGCACTTTGTTTTCTAGGTTCCTACCTAGAGGTGAGACGAAACATTTTCGTGGATATTTTTAATTTCTGTACATCACAAAGGTAAAATAAATACGTTTATATTCGTTCTGTTCTCCTACAAATACTGAAATATGTCTTCTCATCTCTGTTCTTGAAAGTAAGCCTCCAATAGCTTCTCTATCTGAAACTAATTAGGTACATGAAAATACAACCCATATTCAATGTAAAAAGGTGAAAAATAATATGCAAGTTACCTACTAAGTACACTGACATTTTCTCTTCGTCTTTCCTCTCAGTTCCCATTAATCATTGAACATATCAAACGTTTTACTGTGTGAATATAATTTGTGGCACACCTATATGGCTGAAAATTTTACTCAGATTTGATTGATGTGGGGTAGTTTTTGTAACAGATATATTTTTGTAATACTGGAACTGAAGTTTTCACTCAAGGAATCCATTAGATTTTTATTTATGATTGTTTCTAGACTTTAAAACCTCTGCACCACTTGTTGTCGAGACAGTATTAATTATTTTCATTATTTGGAACTTTAAGTTAAGTTTTACATATCGTTCGGGTCTCTGGCTCTGCGCTCTGCGGCAACTTCGTAGCATAAAGCATAACAGCGAGATAATATGGCAGGAGATTCGAGTAGAGTCAAGGGCATGTGACCTGTTCATAAATTTAGTTTTCTGCTCGTAGGAATTGTCCCCTATCGCTTTTAATATTTCCGAGAATAGTCTTACTATCCAATTAAAATAATAATAAATGCTTCACATATTTTCAGAGTATTCATGCCGGATAAAGCTCAGCGCACTCGAGCAACTAATAACCTCTAAATTCTCTCTCTCTGTATAATCATCGAATTCTAAGCGCCATCTAGTGCCTGTATACCAAATTTCGTCGCACTGGCTGCAATAGTAGCTGAGATATTCGCACTGAAAGTCTTAGAGGGAACACCCAATATAAGTAAAGAGAAATATTTGATTTGATTAACATTAATGGCATTTATATGAGAATTATTCGAATTAGTAAGTGGAGGATTATTTAAATTAGAATTTGGAGAATTATAGAGAATAGAACATTGAAACTAAATTTTTTGAACAAGTCTGGGTGGATAGTTTTCTTTTTTCTTGCCTATGTGACTGCTATACCTGGTTAATTAATTTTACAAGTCTATTCCTTAACGCATCAGTCAGGTGAACCTTTTCCACTATATATATATATATATATATATATATATATATATATATATATATATATATATATATATATATATATATATATATATATATATAAGTTTACTTATTATTATTATTATTGATGACATTAATTTGGAACTTGATACTGGCACAGAGTATGTAAATAATTTATGTAATATATTTCTCAGCCGGTTTTCATCGAATGTATGAATGAGTCTCGTTCGCGAAGCTCCGCCACCATGACGTTGTATTTTCAAAACATTAGGGGGTTAAGATCAAAAACCACAGATCTATATAATCATTGTTTAATTAATGACTACTAAAATCTTCTTACTTTCACAGGAACATGGTTAAATGATTCTTTTCTTGATAGCGAACTATTTGATCTTAACATGTATTCTGTTTTTAAAAGCGATCGCGATTTTGTCTCAACAAACACCTCTAAGGCAGGGGGAGTTTTTATAGATCTAAAGAAGGACCTTAATGTAATTAAAATGGATATTTCCTCATTATATACTAAATATCATGAGTTGTGAATAGATTTTTTAGTTTGCAAAATTAATATTATTAAGCGTAGTTTATTTATTATAGTGGTATACATACTTCTAAAATGTAATAATTTGCAACTTGAACTAATTTTTGAAGCATTAACTTCTTTGCATTATCCTTATAATTCTAATATTTTAATTTTGGATGACTTTAATGTCCTGGAATACTTTTATTGTATTAATAATGACGTTTCTTCTCCTAGTTTCTGTTTCCTTACCAATTTCTGTAATTTCTTTTCCTTGGATCATCACCTCTCGTTATTAATTCAGATATCAGGATATTAATAAGTCTTTTTACAAGCCCTTTCCCTGTAGGACTAGAATTGATAACTTTTAAAAATCTAATTTCACTGCATTGTATGATGACTGATCTTCCATTGAACAGCATAATACGGTCACAGATGGTAGGTCTACCGTTACCAACCACGACCCAGTTTTTGTGTGAAAAACTGGATAATCACGGTCAAGTTGATGTTATATATTCAGACTTTACTTTCTAAGTTAGCTATATTTAGTCTTTCTCAAATTAAATCTGTTCAAATCATACCTGCAGGACAGGTATATGTGTGTGTATATGTGTGATGGCATGGTTTGATTTTTTACAGAAAAAGGTGTGCCACAAGGATCTGTACTAGGGCCTCCTCTTTTTAATCTATTCCTAAATGATATCACATCTGATCTTCGTGTTGAGCCTCTATTATATGCCGATGATTTAAAAGTGTTTTCTGATGTTAAAACGTTAGATGATTGTTATAGATTGCAACAACATCTGTTAAAAATTCAGTTGTGGTGTCAAATAAATAAACTTCCACTTAATCCTCTAAAATGTGCAATCATGTCATTTACAAGGAAAAAATTCCTATATTTTTTTACTGTATGTTGCATGGTGTTGTATTGCACAGACCTGATTATATTAAAGATTTGGGAGTTTATTTTGATATAACTTCTAATGCTTCCAACAATTTGGGTTTTATTGTAAATCAAAATTAGATAATGTTATTATAAATATTAATTGTGGAAAAGTTGGATTTAATAAATTGGTCTAATTTTCGACTTGATAATTTTAATGCTAGTGATTTAACGAGCATTTTCAGGAAGTATATACAAGTTGTTGATAAATATTTTCTTTATAAATCTCAGTGTATATCGTCAGGAATTAAATGGTATAATAGGGAACTCAGGGCAGCATTTAATAAAAACAAAAATAGGTTTAATGAGACTGGCTCTCAGGCTGATTGGATAGCTTACTGTGAAACCAAACAAATCATATAAGAAAGCTGTAAACGTATCTGTTATAGCAATAGTATTTCTGACGCTGATAATGTTAATAAAATTGTATGGAAAGCTATCAATTCGGAAAGGCCTCGGAAAAGAAAATCTGATATAGGTATCTGTTATTAGCGCTTAAGGGTTTAACGATTTTTTGGCCACTATTTCAGATATTGCGAAGTCGATTGGTGATCACAAAATAAATCCTATAATGTTTCTACATAATTTACCCAAGACCATCATTTTTTTGCATCTGCAATTAAGGCAGGTATACCCTAAGGTTTGGTTTTGGGTCCGATACTTTTTCTTATTTATATTAGTGACTTACCTATTAATATTAGTAACACGTCGTGTATTCTCTTTGCTGCCTCATATCAACAGACTGCTCAAGGTTTGTCACGCAGGTATTCCTTATGCGGCAGTTAAGACCCTTTGTTTGTAACAGTGTGATGAAAACGGTATATTTTTGTTTAGTTCATAATCAGTTCAGCTATTGTGTGCAACTGGGGAGTAATTCTAGTGGCTCACATAAATTTTTTGCTATGCAAAAACAGTTGTTCGTCTTCTTGCCGGTGTCTCTACTTTGACTCGTCAGCAAGGAGATTCTTCTTAAACGTAAGATTCTACCTTTATTTAGCACGTCTATATTTACTTGATTCGCTTCAACTAGTACATTATAATTTATGTAATTTTCATTCTCATTCTAATATTCATTAGTATAAACTAGGCATGCCGGAAATCTGGTTGAATCTTTTCCTCGAATCACTTTAAACAAGAGTAACAAATCTACAATCAATTCATACAATAAATTTGATAATTTTTTAAACAATAACATTAAAATATGTCTTTTACTGTCTTTCGCAAAT
Source organism: Monochamus alternatus (assembly GCA_037114965.1). Lineage (NCBI taxonomy): Eukaryota > Metazoa > Arthropoda > Insecta > Coleoptera > Cerambycidae > Monochamus > Monochamus alternatus. The sequence continues at coordinate 3,434,211 of CM073432.1, read as the reverse complement.
TTACTAAATCTTTGTAACACATTGCTTTTATTCCGTAGATGAATCTGTATCTTTTATGAACAGGACCCTATGTTTATCTATCCATCCATCCATCTCTTCGTACCTCACTCTATTCCATTTGGAACGGAATGTTTATAATTGGACCATATAAATTATATGTTTCTGCGAATTGGACGTAAAATTTTAATATTTTGAAATTCCCGCTCATTAGTATGAAGCTACCCCGTTAATGCAACCAACTCATAAAAACTAAGTTACTACAATATTACCATACTCGCGTTTTCTTCTTGGGTTGACTATTTTTGGTACCTCTTTTAGTTTCTATATATTTTATGATTTTTATTGTCTTACTGAAGAAACTTTTATATTCACCTCTGTTTACTTACATGTATTAATAATATTTTCAGATGAATACGTCGCAAGCTTACACCTTCCAACATTTGATGCCCATTTGACAGAATTAACTGATGAGCAAGCTAAATATATGGGTTTGAATAAAGCTGGACCTTTCAAACCTAATTATTATCGGTAAATAGTATTATAGTATATCTATATTTAAAACACCTACTTTTATATTCATTCTAATACTTTTAATTTATTTTTAGGTATTAACGTTCTAGCATCAGTTTTAGAATGCGTAGTATACATAGTTAATTTAAATATTTAATAAATCTGTACTGTAATATATAATGAATATCTTATTTACATTAAGCAAATAACTTTTGCCTTTTGAAGATTTTTCACCAATTTATATATTAGCATTGTTATCATATAGGAACAGTTTAAAATGAGTAGAACTATTCTATTCATGATGACGTATTTTATGTAACGTTCTAGTTAATAAATTGTTTTATTTTTTAGATAATTTAGATGTTATCACATTTTCACATAGACTTTTTATTTCCATTTTTGTCGTTATTGTCTGTTATTTCGTTTTATGTTTCTGTATGAACAACTGAAAATGTTTTAAAAATAAATAGTACACAAGTAAGTGACAAAAATATTACCTTTTTGCTTCAAATACTATTTCTGTATAATGTAAAACTGAACTAGCTTTATAAATAAATGACTTCAAATCATATAGTATATCAATCTATTTAATATATTTGAGATTGTACTTAAAAATATCATGTAATATTAATTGTAAGATAAAATTATATACAAATACTACGTTTCTGATTAAACCATCATTGAAAAATAAAGAATGCTTAATTGAAGGACACTGAGGGTGCGTACTTTTTACAAATTGAAATTAAATATCTTAGTGTAATGTTTTACTCAACGCACACATTGTTTAATGAAACAATTTTTCGAATCTCATTTTTAACATATTACAATTTATATCGAGTAGGTACTGAATTTTCTAGACATATCTTTTCTCCAAAGGTTATGCAAAATCAAAGCGGCTGAAACAAATCACATGGAACTTTGTTTTATGTTTTCTGGTTGGAATATTAGCCTATGAGTAATGAATACTATTATTGCGTTAACAATTGAAGACTATAATTGCTAAAGAATCTAAGCGTTAATTCAGTAAAAATTAAGTTTTTCTTCGAAAACGATGCTGTGTTTACAAATCAGCAGATCGTGTGCCAGCTTCAAAATTTAAGGGGAGGTGAAGACACCTGTAAGAACATGGATGACTACTTTCTATGCAAAAATCATCCCACTGGCTAGAGATTACACCTTCAAAAAGAATTATATTTGGATTTTTTTTATCTTAGTAATTCGAAAGCGAAGCAGATCGTGTGCCAACTTCAAAATTTAAGGAGAGGTGTCTCATATAGATGACTCCTTCCCAAGCAACCATAATCCCTCTGGCTAGGTGATTACACCTTCAAAAAAATAGATTTTTTTTAATGTAGTAGTCATATATGTAAGACACCTCCTTTGAAATTTTGAATCTGGCACACCTTTCACCTTTAAATTGCCGAAATACTATAAAAAATTCAATTTTTATTTTTTTTTAAGGTATAATCCCCCTGCCAGGGATATGATTTTTTCATGGGAAGTAGTCATCTATGTGAGATACCTGCCCCCAAATTTTGAAGCTGACACACAACCTCTTTCACCTTTAAATTACCGAAACACTATAAAAAAAATCTGTTTTTATTTTTTTTAAAGGTGTAATCCCCTAACCAAAGGGTTAACAGTTACATCTAGGTCTTCAATGGAAACGCCAAAAGCGATTTGTAGCAATTATGAGCACTGTAATACGTGGAAAGTATTGAGTAGGATTACACCCAGTGAAATCACTATTTCTGTCAGCATGGGCGAAGTTAGGGTGGCTTGGGGGGGTTTAGCCCCCGAGAAATCAAATTAGTCCCCCCAAAAATATTTACACATTTCAGAACCGAAATTAAAACATAGTCCACCCGTGACTTTAGCCCCCTCCCTCCAGATTTGAAGACCTAACTTCGTCCATGTTTGTCAACAACCTCTATCCATTCATCAATCAATAAAACAAATGTTACAAAATTTTGAAATTTTTCCCGTTCCCATTGATTCCACATGCAGATGCTCTTGTAGATGTTTTAACAAATTTATAGGTTCTACTAATCAGAGAAGTGTAAAATTTTTCTGCGTTTGATGATGAGTAATAAAGAAAAAAATATGTAATAGAATAATAATTGTCTACCTTCAAAATTAATAATTATTTATTAAGGTAATTAATCAATGATTGACACCTAATCAATATAGCTGACAATTTAAATTAATTTTAACAGATTTTTTAACTTATTATCAGGCACCCAACAATGCAGATACACTTTACACTTTAATATGTACGGTGTAAATGATGCTACATTGGTGTGAACCAGTTCAAGATGGCAGTAAGGTGTTAGACTCAGAGAAATGGAGTAGGGAGAATCAGCGTCAACATGAGCAAACTTCCTAATGAAGAGCGCGGACATCTTCTAACCCAAATGTCAAGTTTTGTACAGGGAGTAATCAATAATTACCGGGGCTGTTTACAATTACATCGACATTGTTTACGCAGCAAATCGTATAAAAATTTGTTAAAAAATAAAACTATTTTTGTAACTATTCTGCAATTGATGTTGAAGTAAAAAAACTTATATTTTAAAAATTGGTCTATTTTGAAAATGATTTTTTTACGCAATTGTAATATTAATATCAATTATAAGAAAAATCTTCTTTAGCTTGAAAGTTAAACTAATTTTTTAACAATTTATATGCAATTTGTATATAAAAAAAGATATTACTCTGTGTTACTTTTGTAGTGTAAAAAATTAATAGATACCGCTTTTCAGTTACACCTGAAAGCGGTATGTTAATAAAAAAATATTAAACAAATTAGCTAATGACTATTTTTAAGTTATGAAAAAATGACGTAATCTCTGTCTTATCAATCAGTTCTTATAACTCAATTTTGACTAACGGTGGACAATTTAGAGAGTTTACTGCTCAAGAATTATCTAATACAGAAGAAGACGAAGAAGAACGAAGGAAGGCTAATAGTGCCCCAACCACACATGTACCAGCATCAAGACAAACAGGGGAAGAAATAGAAGAAAAACAGAATCAGCAGGTGCCAAATCGGGAAAGCAAGATTATTACAAATAAGAATACTAAAAAAAGTTATTTCAAACCGCAAGGTAGTACTTCCAAGTCACAACTTCAAACTCCAGATACGTCCAATAAGAATATCCCGAATAAATTGAATAACCAGCATAATAGAGTACTTCGATCTTTATCAACATCATCACAGAATCACAACTGAACGGCAATGAGAAATAGTTCTTAAGTATAATAGGAAATATTAATAACATATGTAGATTTATTATATCGTTTTTTTAATAATTGTTTTTTTGTTAGTTTACTGTCAATTTAAATGGATTTTTATATTAATAATTTTATATTGGATTCTTACGACACTGTTTTAATAAATGACCCAAAACAATTAAAGTGTGCACTGCAAAGTCAAAATACTAATATAACATGTTTTCATATGAATATAAGGAGTGTTTCAAAAAATTTAGATTCTTTAAAAATTCTGCTTAACCAAATTGAGCAGAATTTCGACATTTTGATATTAAGCGAAACAAGGCAGTTATTGGATCACACTTTGTTCAGCATTGAGGGATATAGATCTGTATATAATTTTGGAAATTTTAATCAGTGTGATGGTGCACTTGTTTATGTTAAAAATAATATTTATTTTACAAGTAGATTAGTAACTCTCAGAAATAATATTAAAATTGTAGAAATTCGTTTAAAATTAGATAAGAAAGATATTATTGTTTCTGCGTTGTATAGGTCTCCAAATTGCGACGTAAAAGCATTTATTGAAAGTTTTGATGAATATTTACTTCTTTGTAAAGAAAGCAACACCGTACATTTAGTTATAGGCGACATAAATATAAACATAAAAGCTAAGAATGTTCCTGATGTAGATTTTTACTTGAATACAGTGAGTGCTAATGGTTATAAATCCTATATTAATCAATTTACAAGGATATTTGGTGATTCAAAAACTTGCTTAGATCACTGCTTTGTTAGGGACTCCTGTGCATCCTTCAATTACAAAGGCTTGGTCTTGGAAGCAGATGAAGGGTACAGGCAAAGAAGACGATATGTCAATTTTTGCCGAAAATGAGTTACTTGCACCATCTGTTAGCCAATGATGTAAAGTTTCATTTCATCTACGCATACCTGCTAAAAATACGCCAAGTCAGGAGTTCTAACATATTTTTATTTCTCTGAACAGGCTAATAAGGTGGTATGTCCGCGCGGAAGCAGCTAAAAAAGCGTTATGTCAAGTGATTTCGTGTGTGCGGTCTACAAGCTTTAACCTGTCGATACAAGTGTAGTAAACAGTAAACAGTGGCATTTTAATGAGCATTATGAGCACTCTAGAAAATGCTAGTAAGAAAAAAAAGAAGTATGGCAAACTCACTGATGTTAATAAACTGATAAATTTGAGAAGTCACTGTCTAGGTGAAGATTGTAGATGTAAGAGGTTCAAGTGTTTCGAGCGTATACCAGAACTTTCCCGGAAAAAAATTATTCAAAGTTTTAATTTGCTTAGTTCAGTTGACGAGCAAAATATATATTTATGTGGATTGATTACGGTTGTTCCTATTAAACAACGTAGACCCAGACAGCCGGAACAAAATGCCCTCCTCCACGATGCTTCTTTTCGATATCGTGTAAGAATTTTAAATATGGAAGGTAATATCGAGGAAGTACAAGTATGCAAAAAAGCATTTATCGCTTTACATGGAATAGGCCGAAAGAAGTTAGAAGTACTGCAGACATCTATGAAAATGACTGGAGAAGCACCGAAAAATCGTAGAGGTAAGCATAACAATCGCCCACACAAACTCTCCGATGCAACACGAAGTTCGATCAGAAATCATATTAAGTCATTTAAAGGTCGCAAAAGTCATTATAGCTTGAATGATTCTGCCAAATTATATCTGCCAGAGGAGCTGAATATTAAAAAAATGTTTAATATGTATTGCGAAAAGTTCCCTACTCCCCACGCATCATATGAAACTTATAGGACTATATTTTCAACTGAATTTAATATAGCTTTTGGCTACCCCAGATCTGACACTTGTAGCCAATGTGATGAACACCTAGCTAAAATTAAAAGTCTAGAAGCTGAAAAACTAAATATACCACATACAGAAGTTCTTGAGTATCGCAAACTAGATAGAGACATACAACAATTAAACATTGAGAATAAATTGCATAAAATCAAAGCCCAACAATTTTATAAAAGAAAAAGAGATGCTAAAAACCGTAGCCAAAAATGTGTTTCCACCGAAGCAATTTGCTTCGACTTTGCAAAAAATCTTCCGATTCCGAATATTACCACAAATGACGTATATTATAAAAGGCAGTTGTCCATATATTCATTTAATATTCATGTTCTCTCTACGTCACAAAGCATTTTTTATATGTATCCGGAAATCGTAGGCAAAAAAGGCAGTGATGATGTCTGCTCCTTATTACATCACTTTTTATATAATTACCTCCACCCAGAAGTTCGCCAACTTGAGATATTTTGCGACTCTTGTGGAGGCCAAAATAAGAATTATACAATGTTTCGTTTTTTGCACTTTGTAGTGCATGTAGAAAAAAGACTGGATTTTGTCAAGGTTACCTTTCCAATTAGAGGACATTCGTACCTGGAGTGCGATAAAAATTTTGGACTAATAAATCAAAAAACCAAAGTTGAACTTCCTGAGGAATGGTGTGAAGTGTTTAGAACGTCAAGAAATAAACCCTCGTCTTTTAATGTTGAACAAGTTAACCAAACATATTTTAGAAGCTGGACAACTTTTTTTAGTAAACGCTACAAGCGCATATGTCCTTTTCCATCCAGACCAATAAGAGAACTGAAGATAGTTAAAAAACACCCAGGTCTGATACTTCATCGAGACACGTACAATGGTATGTGGGAAACCACTGCCGTTACGAACCCCAAATTTAGAATGAAAAATAAAATAGACGACGGCGAATTTGAACTTCCTGATCACTCATATAATGGTAATATTAACATACATTTTACATGAACTCTTCTTATATAACCAATATTTTTTTTTCCAGACCCATAAGTAATTTGAAATGGAAGAATCTCCAAGAGCTGAAGAGGTTTTGTGGCTCAGATGCTCAAAACTACTTTACCCAAATACCACATTTATAGAAAAACAAGGTAGAATTTGCGAATTTGAATTTGAAGTTGCTGAATATTAACATACATTTTTCTTTAGTGTTCATTCTTTAAATATTACTGAGAATTATTTTTACACACAACAGTTTCCAAGTTAATGGTCTAATAGATTCACAATAAAAAAAATTATATTTTTATTTCTATAATAAACTGCCAGAGGCTCTAAACATTAAAACCCGTTTTTCTCAAAACTACTAATTTTGACATATCACCTTCATTGCCTGTACCCTTCAGATGTTACCGATCATTTTGCTACAGTGGTCCAGATTGTGTCACCTAAAAAAGTAAGATAAATAATAACGTAAATAACGAAATAAACAAAAAAAAATATAAATTATATGTGGACAAAAATAAATTACAGTCAAACGTAAAAAATGAAAATTGGTCTGAAATATTTGCAACTAACCAGGTTTGTGAAGCTACAAATATTTTAATTAATAAAATTCAACAACTAGTGGCCATTAGTAGCAATAAAATTAAAATAATAGACAACAAAATAAAAAGAAATCCTTGGATGACAATGGCTCTCCTCAAGTCGGTTAAAAAAAAGCAACTGTTATATACTCAGATGAAGCACAACCCGACAGAGCAGAATATAATACAATATAAAAGATACAAGAATATGTTTGGTAAACTTATAAATGAAGCAAAAAAAAGATATTACCAAAAAGAATTATACGCAAATAAGAATGATTCTGCCAAACTTTGGAGCTCTATAAACAGGCTGACTAATAAAACTAATAAAAACTTAATTATTAAAGAAATTAAAGATGAAAGTGGGAGCAAGGGAAAATAGCATCTATATTTAATGAATTTTTCTCAAATATAGGTAACAAACTGGCACATAATATACTGAAAAGAAAAACTAAAAATGCTCCCCCAAAATTAAAACTATTAAATTCACTTTTTCTAGAAGATGTAAACGAAGACGAAATTATTAACACAATCCTAAAACTTAAAAATAAAAAAGCTCCAGGATTAGATGGAATTAGAGCAGAACATTTAAAATATATAGCTAAAGAAATTGCTGTACCTTTAAAATATATTATAAATTTGTCTTATAAATACGGGATATACCCTGAACCACTTAAGACAGCAATCGTTACTCCTATATATAAAAATGGGGATAGTCTCAATGACAGTAATTACAGACCTATATCGCTAATATCAGTGTTAGCAAAAATTTTTGAAAAAACCTTAAAAAGAAGATTTTTAAGTTATTTAAAAAGGTATAAAATTTTGTCACCAAAACAATTTGGATTTACACAAGGAAAGTCAACTCAGGATGCAATTATGACTGTAATTAACGAAATAAGTGAAAACATTGATAAATCAATACCTACTATATGTATATTTATAGACTTAAAAAAGGCCTTTGATACAGTAAGTCATAGACAACTTTTGGATGTATTAGAAGGAATTGGGTTTCGAGGGATTCCTTATAAATTAATGGAGAGTTATTTTAATAACAGAAAACAGTGTGTTAAAATCGATAATACTATGAGCGAATTTCTTACGGTTAACTATGGAGTACCACAGGGAACCGTTTTGGGGCCACTGTTATTTAATCTATACTTAAATGATTTATTTCATATAGAATGTAAGGGGGAAGTAGTGTGCTTTGCAGATGACACTGCAATTATTTACCAAGCTGAAAATTGGAAAGCTCTTAAAATCCTAGTAGAAAATGATTTCACAAATATAATTGAATTTTTAGATGATAAATTACTAACAGTAAACATAGACAAAACTTTATATGTTCCATTCACCTTACATAAAACAAACTTACCCAATTTTGACTCCTTAGAAGTAAATATTGCTGGAAATGCGCAGAATATTAAATCTTCGTCCAGCGTGAAGTACCTCGGTGTATATGTAGATTCTCATCTGAAATGGGATGTACATATTAATTATGTTATTAAAAAACTAAGAACAGTTCTGTACAAAATAAAGTTTTTGATGAATTATTATACTACCGACCAAATTAAAATTATCTATCAATCTTTGGTAGAAAGTCATCTAACTTATTGCATTATGGCATGGGGTGCTGCGTATAATAATACAATTCATAATTTAGAAATTATACAAAAACTTATTTTAAAAGTAATATTCAATAAGCCGAGAAGGTACCCTACTAATAAAATATATGAGGAATCTCAGGTTTTGGATATCAGGCAATTATATTTTTTAAAAACTATAATTTTCCAGCATATTAACAAATCTGAGTTAAAACCTGTTGATCATACTCATAGTACGAGGTACAAAATTAATGAAGTGTATCAAGTAATCAGGGCTGAGAAGAGTGTGATTCAAAGAACTTACCTTTATTTGGGACCTAAATGTTATAATTTGATTCCTAAAGAACTAAAACAGATAAAATTAATTTTTTCTTTTAAAAGGGAATTAAAAAAATGGATAAACAATGTCGCTAGAATGAATATACACAATTTTATAGATAACATTAAATTTTAAATTACTTACCTATTTAAAAGATTACAATGTGTATGATGCTTATATATTTTATTTCAGGTCGCTGCTATGCAGGGCTCCTTGTATCTAAGTTTTTTTTTGTATTAAGTTAATTGACATATAAATGTTATTCTATTTGTTTGTACTTCACTACTAATTTTAAGGATTTTATGTGTTTTAATTTAGTATTTAAGTGCCCACGCACAGGCTTGCCCTTCTGTGGGATTTCTGTACATTTATTTACCTTTCTTGTATTATTGCTATTGTTGCAGTGTATAAAATAATTCATATGGTAAATAAATTATTATTATTATTATTATTATTATTATTATTATTATTATTATTATTATTATTATTATTTACAGTAACAGTCAATATTGAAACACAAAGATCTGGATAATTAAATTCAAATATTCACAAATCGAAAAAATATATTTATAAACACAACAAATCACAGAGTAAACAAAGCTCTTAGATAGTTGGGTTATAACATGGCTGTCCGCTTAGCGTCGGACGAGAAACCGATGCGCAGTCGTCGAAGCGCGTTCTCCCTACTTCATTTCTCTGGTTAGACCACAGTCTATTATACAGTCCGGCGTGTCCACGTCGGCTCCTTTGATGTCGAGGTCCCAGATTTAGTTTTTTTAGACGACCAAAAGACGACTGCGCATTTAGCCGCGCACATTCGCGCGCTCAAGGGGCAGGGTGATTTGTCAAGAAATAGAATTTCTCCCACTTCGTCGTGTACATATGAATTTCATTGGTTTCATTGCGCATTTGGCCGCGATTTAGCCACACCCTCTGGAACCCTCACTCGACGAACTGTATAATAAACTGTGGTTAGACTAAGTAGCTTAGGGAGTGGCTGTTGCAACAGCTGCTCGACGAAATAACGTTTCTAGAGTAACACAGACACAGGTAAGAGGGAAACACCTTTAGCTAAACAAATGAGCTCCAAAAAGGCATGTTGAAAAAATCCTCATTAAGTGGATTATTCTGATTGGTAAAATGGGGTTTCCTAAACTGGGTCATTATATCTAAGCCATTAGCCCGTCATAGAAATCATGAAAATCATATAATAAAATATCAATGTCTTCGTTACTGTGAAATTCATTAAAAGCGGGAATAGTTGCATAGAATTTTGTTTTCTTTTGACCCATGCATGTTTTTAAAACATTGGATGATTGGTAAATACATTGAGGGTAATATTTATAAGATTATAAATAGTGTCGAAGAACTGGCTAAAGACTTGGAAATCAGATCATTTTAAACATAGTAGACCAGCTTATAGATGGATTCAGAGATTTAGGAGTCGACATCCAGAAATAAGTTCTCAAATGGCTCAAAATTTAACAAGCACCAGAGCTGCAGTTAAAAAAGAGTACCTATATCACTACAATACCAGGCAAAAACAGGATATCTGCCTGCCTTAATGCCGTTTTACTCAAACACAAAATGGTCCCTTCGACATGTCAGTTCGTATCTATAATAATTTACCTGACTATATAAAGAATATGTTTCTTGAAAAAAAATTAAAAAATATTTGAAACAGTTTTTTATAATCAGGGCCTTTTATAGTCTGAACGAATATTTTAATAGCTAACTTATAAGTACTAATGTATGTTTTATTTTATGTATTTTATATGTTTTTTAAGCTACTGTATCCCACCTTCTTTTGACAATTTCCATATTGTTATTTTGACAATCAATAGGAATAATAAAGAATCTATCTATCTATCTATCTATCGAAGTTATTCGGAAGACAACCGGCTGGACCAAAGATTTGCAAACGTTCAAAAAATTTTATATTAAACCAGTGAGCGCTTGCACTATCTTTGCGAAAGCAATATTGTCTCTATAGGGAATTAAAATAATTCAGTCAGAGTAATGTTAATAATTTGTTATCTTTGCTAATATATAATTAACAAATAATGAGTTATATTATTAATATAAATTGTTTTTTGTTATTTCTGTATTTTTATATCATTCTGAATGGTTGATAGCTGTATGTTGTTTACATGAAGTGTCATATTTATTATTATTTTATTATTCATAGATCGCATATCTTGTATTTCTTTCAACAGCTACAGTAAGTAAAAATATTCGGCGTAAGAGCGATAATTACTAGATTGATTGTATAAATATGTTTAAAATATATAATTTAATACTATTAAAACGTTTTCAAAAAATTATAATTTTTAATATGATATGAATAAAATTATATGAACTATATAATAGTGTCTTTCTTTTATTTTTACTTATTCTAAATATTTATCATGTAATATAAGTTATATTTTTTCAAATAATCTTATCTGCTCCACGTTAGGCAGTCTTATTGTACGTAGCATTTACAACGCATAATAAAGTTTGTTTGTAGTATCTTGGTTGCTTATTTAGTATCAAGAGGGCCAAACCTAAAATTGGCGCAGTCAGTAGGATATCAGTTAACTCCTTCAATTGTGAATCAAAGTGAAGGTAGGAGACCTTCTGGTCAGAGATACTGATTTTGACCTAAAAGGAAGGCAGAACTACAGACGAATATAACCGCATCAGGAGAATAGTAAAAGGGCTGAACTGAGTAGGCTTATTCGTGTGTAAATCGCGTAGTGAATGGCTGAATTGAGTAGATCGCTTGTGTTTTGAATTATTGTGTTTTGAGTTATCACCAAATCTGTCTCTGCTGCATCCTTAGCGAAGTACGAAAGTGCTTGTACTTGACTCCCTATACCTTTCAAACGCATATTGACAGTGGTAGGTTAGAATTAGAATCATCTTGTTTAACAATAAGAAAGTTTATTAAAGAGGATAATCAAATTTACCTTGAAAATTTGTTGATCTCGACATACGCATAAATCTGTTGTGCCATATCAAGTTCTCGATAGACTTGCAAGGACGCATAGTCCGCCGGAAACTGATAGTGAGCCGTGTTTAGCCGAGTCGTTTACGACCTACTTATCCACACAAAGAAACGTAGAAACTAATACAATGTCAAACCCGCAATCAAACGTAAGCGCGAACCCAGCTGCTTCACAAGGAAAAGAATTAGATCCGCAAAAATAAAATTTTTTATGTTCCACAATACAACTTTTTGATGGTTCAGAAATTGGATTAACTCAATTTTTAGAATCCGAACATTTATAATCTCTTTAGATTTACCACATCCGACTGACATACAATCACGTTTGGTTCGGTTATAAATATAATCAAAAGTAAATTAAAAGGACAAGCAAAAACACTTGGCAAGAAATTAGGAATCTTTTAATTCAAAATTATAGTGATCATAAATCACTTCAAACATGGCGGAACGAAATTTGTTTATTACAACGTGATATTCGCGAACCCTTACGGACCTTTTGTAATAAGATTCTGTGCAGAAAATACAATTATTATATACAGACCCGCAAGAAAGAACTTTTCTTCAGTTAGTATATATTTCTTTGCTTATAAATAAATTAAAAAGTAATCTTCCACAAAATTTCAAAACTATTATATTATCTAGACCTGATTTAAATGACATAGAATCAGTAATTGAGGCTATACTTGAACTTGAAACTTATTTCGAATATAAAAACATGAATCGTCGTCTACCCCAAACTCAACCACAAAGACCACCTATGCTACCTCCTAAACCGAGCTATAATTATAAAACTCAATATTATTCAAATCAACAACCTGACTTTGTACAATGCTCGTCACCTTAAAGTCACCACCTCTTGCGCTGCTCTCATTCTATCGCGCCCCATCACAAATAAGTCCGGACCGCTTTTAAATTCAAACTGGAGTGGGATCTAACGATATGTATGCGTACATGCTATACGATGGCAACAAAAACTGGCGAGACTATGGAGTAGCGATAGATTACTCTGTCTGTTCGTTTATATTTTGTTTCCATTAATTTAAATAATTCTGTTGGTCTTCAATATGCACATAAAAATGGAATAATAGAGTTTATTTTTGAATGTTTATTGATTTATTAAAAAAAAATTTTTATATTACTCAATTTTTTAAATCATTTATCTCGTAACGCTAGCTATATCTAATAATATTAAAGCTAGTTACGGACGGTGAGCTATAATATATATCTGATATATTACAAAAATATCACTTGTGATTAAAATGCATAGAACGTTACTCACTGACGCTATAATATATATTTATATATATGCCGTTTACTTGTCTGTAGGAATACATCTCATTACAAAGAAATAAATTATATATTATCTTACCGCTCACCGTCCATAACTAGCTTAATAACCATTGAGTTTCCTATAGACAGCTACTGCGGAGCGAAATATCTTAATTTATATAAATATTAAATATAAATACAGTCGGTATATGTAAGACATCTATGATCCACCTTACTACTGCTGAATAGTGCATTACGCATGCGTGGGATTTAAAAATTCTAACTCTAGTCTCGGAATGCACGGCACAAAAAATTTGACAAAGCACTTGCAGAAACAACATTCATTCACGCATGCGCTTTAAATGTCACTACCATTTATTAGCCATTGGACAAAACAAATTTGTTTATTACTCGCATTTCTGTTTTAAGTCAGGTTTTTAAATAGGCAAATTTTAATCGTTTGTTGCTGTTGTTAATACGAAACTATGCGTTGCGCTAACCAGGAAAAAGCTACACTAATTGCCCTTTGGCAGCAGGGAGATTCAGTTCGTAACATAGGCCGCATTTTAAATAAGGATGTGAGTATCAAAAAGTTCAAATCATATTTAATTACCCGTCATTTCCTTGTACAATTTTATTTAAAATTAAGAAAAAGTATCGGAGCTTAATTTCATTTTTTAATTAAATGTAATGTGCAACATTTTAAGTAAGTATATGTATTTATATTAGCTCTTTTCCAACACGGCACCTGACTAGTTTGAAATCTGTCCGAAGCCGTCAGTCAGTTTAATATTAGATACAACTCCGCTACAGTAAGTCGGTGAACGATTTGGCTATCCACTTGGGACAGGTTTCCAACCAGTTAGGTGCCGTGTCGGAAAAGAGCTATTAGTGCACTTTAATGTATTGCAATTTTTTTTAGTTTTTTTTTAAGAGATAATTTTAAGCGTAGTTGATCATAAAACTACATGTTAGTAATAGAAAAAAAATAGCTTGTGGTTGATGTGCTATTATAGTATCGGATACTTATAGAAGGTTTAAGGCTTGCATATCCTTGAAACAATTATAATAAAATAAAAAATAGAATAACTCATTCAACATGGGTCCAGGTGGAGAATTCGCTGGGGGCAAAAACATGCATCTGAAGTGTTTTCTCATGATGACTTTTGTGAAACAGTGCATTCTTGCGATGAATCCTTGGCCAATTTTGAAAACTGTTTTGAATATCCTATAGCCGGAAAACACGTCTGGATTCAGTGACTGCTTTCGTCGATTTGGTGTGTTATACAGGGTGTTATTCAGTATTTATCAAAAAAAATTTTTGAATGTGCAGGTGACTTACAAATACAATTTTGTTAAAAAAAATCAAAAGAAGGCAGTTAGAAAGTGATTTAAAAATACACTTCCGCACGGCACAGAAAACGGGTCCACTGTAAAACCTGATAAGACGGCAAAGCATGCAATCGGCAACCGGACAAGAATCGAAAGAAATTTCCAAGGAAAGAATTAAATATGTAACATTTTATAACACCTATTTTATACAGCCAATTCAATACTTTTGCTGCTATTGTTATTAATTATTAATGGAATTCCTTTCTCTCTAATTTATGTTTCGCATTCAATTAATTTTTAATAATCCGTCGGTCTATGGTCCCATATATGATATAGAGACTCTAGACTCTACTGTATATTCATTTATATAAAATAAAATGTATTTTACCGATGATGGTCGCGCAAATTTAAGGATCACTTTACCGACGAACGCGGTAAAGGAGGCATGGCAGTGACAACGATGCGGTTTTAAAAACCATGGCTGTATATGAGAGCATTGTAGGATTTTATTTTCTTAATGCTGACTTGCCGCGACCGCGTCATTACTACAAAATACCATAGCTGCGTTGATGGATAAACTATTTGATTTCATTTAAAATTATCTAATTTTATGAAACCGTAATACAGGGTGTTTCATAAGTTGCTTTCTCTGACACAGCTTATACTAACAATTAAAAAAAATACTGCAACATGTTCATATGCCTACTCTCGTGTAAGAAAGTTCTGAAATATTTTTATTTCTAAAACTTTTTTCAGTAGGAATGAACTGTTAATTATGTTTTTTGTAACATACATCGCGCTTGTAAATTTTATTAATGTTTTCACAACTTTATATAAAAAACACTATGCGGAGAGCTGTATTAATTATTGAAAATTTATACATAGCCATATCGAATCAAATATAGTCAAGGTATAAAAAAGTTGGTAAAAAAAATACTTCACTAGGTGACACCCTCCCGCTGCTGTATATTTGCAGTGAATAGGACAGCGTATTCATTCGGCGATTAGGAGTTTGTCAGAAACATCCATACTTTCCTTAAGGTCGCCGCATTTCTCTCCGTAAAATGATCAATTTTGTAATGTTTTTTTGGTGCACAAATTTCGAAAAATAAAACACGTAGAGCAAAAGTATTATCAAAAATAAAGTTATTGATGTTTTGTATATCCTTTATTAATATTTAAATTCTCCTGAAATAATATAACACCATTTAAAATGCATTTGTATGACACACATTATTATGCTATTATGATCCCACATTTTAACAATTATTTTCACATACTTATAAACAACAGTGAACAATCTTATATGTAGAACTATGTAAGTTTATGTTATAAAACAATATTTACATTTACAGTTGAATTTAAAAATACGTATTTTTAAAAGATTTCTGTAGGACCTAAAAATTTGTTGGTTAGACCGCTTTCTGCCGTTAACATTCCTGTTATCTGCTAAACTCTATTTTATTCAGTTCTTAAATGTCTAAAATTACTTGTATTATATTTTATTTATACTTATATTATCATTGTGTTAGATATACGAGTACAGGCTGATTCACCGCATAGTTGTAGTGATATATTTTTTTTTTTTGAAAATTTGATGCCCTACATAGTCCAATATGACCTTTTCAAAGAAAATATTTTCAAGAAGCTGTCGCTTCCGATTATACCGGATGTCGTCATCAACTTAGTTTCTAAATGGAATGATATAGTTTTTATTCAATTTTCTCACGTTATTTCAATAAGACTTTCCTATACACATAACCTTTGTCGTTTCCGAGATATTTAAAATATTTCGGAAAATAATAATGTTGCATCGCTTTGTTTGAAATTAGCTATATTGAATGCTATGCAAGTTAAAGAAATAATTTTTATTCAAGAAATGGTTGAACCTTTAAGATTTCTAACAATGTGTTACAAGTGGTTTAATTTTATACAAGGTGTTGAAAATCAAGTGCTGAATTTTATATAACTCGAAACTGTTAAAACCAAAACTTATAATAAATCTATGGTTAAAACTATTTTATTTTTAAATGGAACGTTGTGCATATTTTTTTATTCGGAATTTTATTTTAACTTACTTTCTGTGCAAATTACGATTTTTGTTAAACTTAAGTGAATGTGCCATCTTTTTGCCGAATTAGCTATAAAAACGACAATAATAATTAGAACTATTATCTGTCTGTGTGTATTCAAAACGTCAAATTATACCTGCACAATTATAGTGGCAAACAATGAACAATATTATTCAAACGATAATGTTCACAATTACCACCAGTAACCGAAAAAGTATGCAGACATTATTATCAAATTATTAAAGGCAGTCATGAAGTTACGAAACCAGTTGTAAATAACGAAGATAATTGTAATTATTCGAATTAACGAATATAAAAAAACAAAATTATGATTTTTTTAATATTAAATGCACTTCGACTTGGAGATGAAATTTTATAATATTTATTTATGAACACATGGTAATATAGGTCCAGAACTTTTGTCTGTTTTTATCACCGTGAGAATAATTGTTCTAATTTTGAGATTCTCCACGAATAAAAAAATTTAAAGTATCAACGCCTTAATAATGACTTTCATTGTTTGCCATTATAACACACAGACAGTCCGAATTATTGTCGTTTTCATGTTTCAAATGTAAACCTTTGGGCTTTCATAACTCGAGATTGGCCAAACAATATCAATAATAGAGATATGTTGAGGCAACATGTTGATGACAGATGGGGCAACGTTCCCAGACAATACTGTGCTTGACTTGTCCATTCAATGGGGCAAAGGCTAAATGATGTAATAGCTTCTGGGGGCTATTACACGAAGTACTGAAAACATTTTTTTTGTCAATCTTTTCTTTGTTTAAATATTTATTTTAATTTAAAAAGGGTACAGCGGAAAAAAGATGAATACTTAGTAGCCAATTCTACACAAATATAGGTAACGATGCCTGAGGGACAACTACTTATCCGAAAACAATCATACTGACAAAAAGAATTGAGGGTCGATAGATATAGCATACTTTAAATTGGTCTTATAGGGAAAGATTAATCGGCGAGCGTCTTAAAAACAAGCTCAATTTGTAACCCTAGATCGATAACGTTTTTTAAACCAAAATTTCAATGTTCAATTTAATTTTTATTTGCATTTACTTTTTGCTAACTATTTTCCTCAATAAAATCTTCTCAATTGATTTGATCTTTACGTAAATAAAACTAGGAACTTGCTGTATCCTTTGCTATTCATGTATAAATAACCAATCAAAAGTATTTTGTTGTCAAAAGAGTGTTACACCCCACTAGGACAAAAATCCTAAATACGCCACTGATCAAAACAATCCGTTCCGATTATTCTAAAAAAAGCAACACTTATAAGAACTGAAAAGATTTTGTGATAGTGTAACGCAACATTATTTTGAGGATTTATTTTACAACAAAAAGCAACATAAACGCGTTGACACACAATCTGAATGGGACTTACCTCCTATTATTTTATATTATATTTTTATTCAAGTTCTCCAAGGTCCTCTACAGACTATGCGTGAATTCGCGGTTCGTTACGCGCCATTCGTGATATGCGAGGAATTCGCGAATAGTGTGTAGGGTCTTGTTCGTTAAAAATTCATTCACAAAAACACTGCACGAATTCCATACAAATCACGCATCGCGAATCGCTAATTCACGCATAGTCTGTAGCGAGCGTAATATAAGGTATTTATATTAACCTTGCTACTCGAATTGGTTTTTCCTCTACTTTCTGGCTACTTTTTCCTTGAGTGACATTAATCTTATTTTCTCACTTTTTTTTTAAATCGTTTTTTCTTTCTGTTAGTATATACAATATCTATTAAATATTTATTTATTATTCATAGATCGATATAACTTAATTTATTTAAAAAATAACTAAAAGAAGGTCAAATGTTTTTTAACAAGTCACTCTTTGAAACTTCATTTTATTTGTATTTTACGACATCCGTCTTATTTCCCCTGCACCCTTCATATACTTTGTTAAACATTAATTTCTTCATTAATAAAATATATTTAGAAAATATCAAATGCAACTGTTATTAGATTATTTATTCATAAGAGGTTTTGGTGTCACGGTGTAGTATATCTACAAACCCCACTCCCAGTCAGAAACATTCCGCAATTATTTGTGGTGGGGCGCGACACAATGAGAGCCTTCCAACACAACTGGTGGTGACTTTAAGGTGACCAGCATTTTTTGAGGGATTTTAGAGATGGGTTCGGTTTTTTAAACACTCTGTATTTTTTTCCATTATGTAATGTTTTAATAGACTTTTGTTGAAAATTTCTTCAAAATATTTTTTGATTACCATGAATTTGGAGGGTTTTTAGAGATTGATTCGATTTTTTAAAAAACCTGTATTTTTTCGTTAATTAGTGTTTTAATAGATCCTCGACAAACGTTTCATCAAATTTTTTTTAATTCCACGAGTTTTTAGAGATTGGTTCGGTTTTTATTAAACGCCTTGTATTTTAAAAGTTGAATCATGTTATCTTTATTCGATATTAAAGGTTTCATTAAAAAAAATTAAGTTCCATGAAATTTTATGATTTTTAAAGATTGTTAAGGTTTTTTTAAACACTCTGTATTTTGTTCGTTACTTAATGTTCTAATAGACCCTTGTTAGAGGTTTCAACAATATTTTTTTCTTAATTTTGAGTCTTTTTTAGCGGTCAAAAATGTTTCAACACTTTGTATACGAAACGGTCTTTCGCACGTTTGATAACCATCGTGAAGCACAAAAACCAAAGATTTCCTCGAATTTGTAATTTTTATTTTTTCTCGGCAATTTGTATTGTAACACTCTGTCTATTAAGCTTTTTCGAATTTATGTCGTTTACGTCTTTTCTTTGTTGAAATATTCATTTTAATTTAAAAATATACATTTTGCATAGTTTGTTAATTTTTAAAGAATTCTTCAATATTATGATTTCACTAAACAAGGATATGTTACATTACTTCTATATTCATAAAATAATAAACCCCTATTGAATATAAGAGTTTTTGGTGCCACAGTGTAGTATATCTACAAACCCCACTTCTAGTCCGAAACATTCCGCAGTTGTTTATGGTGGGGCGCGATAGAATGAGAACCTTCCAAAAGGTGGTGACTTTAAGGTGACGAGCATTGTACCAAGACAATTTCCATTATCTCATCCTGCTCCAAGACAAACTCAACCACCAATAATCAACCCTCGTTATAATCAACCTAAACCCTTCTTACCCCCCAGATAGACTATAAATCAACAACCCCGTTCTACAAATACTTACTCAAATAATAAAAAACAATTTGAATCCGAACCAATGGATACTATGCACCACACTAACCAAATTTCAGAATGTCCCTCGTAATTTTCCACATCATTGCCATGAATACGAATTACAAACCGAAGACTCTGATTTCCAAAACTATGAATATTCAAATTACTCAGTAGATCCCGATTATCTAGAACAACCCGAAGATTTTCAACAAACTATTCCTGATACTGAACTCGAAAATTTTCAGAAAATAGTCTCGAACCAAAACCTAGGGAAATGATCTTTGAAAATAATTCCATTTTAGCTTCACCCCTATCATATATCAAATTTGAAAATCTACCTTTGAAATTGCTCATTGATTCCGGCTCTTCAAAAACCATGATAGTACGTATTCCGTCGCTTCTGCGACCCCCCTCCACTTTCCTTTTAGACAACGCCCCTCGCTCCTCTCGGCCAATCAGAGAGATACGTTCAAATTGAAAAGTGACAGAAGCGGCGTGAATTAAAATTAGGCGGGGAATTTAAATTGGTAGAAGTGGCGGTAAATTCAAACTGGTGAGATTTAAAAATAGACGGGAAATTCTGACAAAAACGAATAACTATGACATAAACGTGACATAAATGTGACTTAAACGCGACATCGTGACATAAAGGTGACATCGTGACATAAATGTGACATAAACGCGACATTGTGACATAAATGGGACATAAACGTGGCATAAATGTCACATAAACGTGACCTAAATGTGACATAAACGTGACATTGTGACATAAATGTGACATAAACGTGACATAAATGTGACATAAACGTGACATCGTGACATAAATGTGACATAAACGTGACATAAATGTACCATCAACGTGACATAAACGTGACGTAAATGTGACATAAACGCTACATAAACGTGACATAAATGTGACATAAACGTGACGTAAATGTGACATAAACGTGACATCAATGTGACATAAACGTGACATCGTGACATAACTGTGACATAAACGTGACATAAACGCGACATAAATGTGACATAAACGCGACATAAGGAGTGTAGAAGTAATGCTATTGTATGCCCTAAATGTTCAGGACCTCACGAAAAAGTAGTTTGTACAGAGGAAATACTTTGTTGTAACAATTGCAAAATTCTTAATGATAAATTAAAATTAAATATCCCTACAGATCATGCAGTAACTGATCCTCGGTGTCCTTCTTATTTGAGAAAGATTGATGAACTAAGATAAATTATGACTAATATATTTAAAGATGTAAATGGTAAGATATGTCATTTAAATACGAGATCATTGTTTGCAAGTTTTGATCATGTTACTAATTTTATTTTTGATCATGATTTTGATTTGATGTTTCTTACGGAAACTTGGCTTAATGGTGATTTACCTAATCATGTAGTTTATATTGCCAATTATGTATTCTTTCGTAAAGATCGCCGTGGACGCGTAGGAGGAGTAGGTATTTATATAAAAAATATTTTTACTATAAATCAGATTTTTAACGATTTTTTGCCTACTGAAGGTCTTGAACATATTTGGATTGAATTACTGTTAAGTAAAAAGAAAATTTTATTAGGTGTAATTTATAGGACCAATGATTGTAGGTTAAGTGAATTTGTTGAGATTCTGGATGATTTTTTGTCTCATGTTGTTTCTAGATATGATCATATTTTTTTGCTAGGGGATATAAATGTTAACCATTTATCCGACAATTCTGTGTTGCATTGCTTTAATTCTTATGATTTGCAACAACTTATTAAAGAGCCTACCAGGATCACAGACACCTCCCGGACGTTGGTGGATGTCATTTATACAAACAGTTCTGACTTAGTTGTGGATTCGGGTGTTATCAATGTCGACTTGATCTCTGATCATCATGCAATCTTTTGTGAACTGGCGCTTTCTTATTCTCGTTGTCCTGCTAAATTTGTAGTTTACAGAAACTTTAGAAATTTTTCATATAATGATTTTTTAGTTGACTTAAATAATGTGCAGTGGGCAAATATCCTTTACATCAATGATATTGATAAAAATATAGCATTTTTAAATACCAATATCTTAAAATTATTTGATAGACATGCTCCACATATTAGGTCTCGTATAACTAAACCCTATTCACCCTGGATTACTACTAACGTAAAACAGTTAATGAAGGATAGAACCAAAGCACTTACTAAATTTAAGCGGACTAAGTCACAAATAGATTTTAATTACTCAAGCTACAAGCTGTTACGTAATAGGGTAGTAAACATTGTTCGTGAGGAAAAAGCTGCATATCTGAGTTATCAACAGAGAAATCCGAATAAAAAAGAGATGTGGAAGACTTTGAGGTATTTAAATGTAAGGCAAAATAAAGATATTAACATTCCTGCCAACTTAATGAATTGCGATGAAATTAATAACTATTTCATATCAGTATTTAGTACACCTGATAATTGTCCTGAAACAACTTCATATTACGAATCTAACAGATTTAACGATACCTTGCATTTTCACTTCGATCAAATTTCTGCAAAGATGCTGCAGTTGTGTTCTGAGGTTATATGTCCTTATGTAACACATATTGTTAACTGTTGCTTGGAGTGTGGCTACTTTCCACAATTAAGGAAGTTATCCCTTATTAGACCTCTTCCTAAAATTAATTTGCCTACATCTTATAGTGACCTTCGTTCTATCAGCATTCTACCTGCTATATCCAAAGTTTTGGAAAAAGTTATACAAAGGCACTATTTACTTATATAACGAATAATAACATTATTTCTGAATATAAGTCAGGTTTTAGGAAGGAATTTAGTACTACTACATTACTGTTACATTTATCTGACTGTATACTATCATCGCTTGATAAGGGTATGGCTACTGCGCTGGTGGTTTTTCCAAAGCGTTTGATAGTCTAAATGTGTCTTTATTGTGTACTAAACTTAAATATTATGGCTTTGACAATACATCTTTAAATTTCTTTCCATCATATTTCAAAGGGCGGAAGCAGAGAGTTGAGCTTGAGGGTTTGCAGTCAGGCATAGGTAGTGCTACATCGGGGGTGCCGCAGGGGTCGGTTTTGGGTCCTATTCTCTTTATATACACATCCGACATGTTTAGTAAAATAAGTTCATCTCAAATGCTTACGTTTGCAGATGATACTCAATTGTTTTTTTCATTTGATTCTAGTGATACTGTTGCGGCCAGTGCTTGCTTGAATAGTGATCTTTTGGCAATATCTAAATATTCTAAAGCTCATAATTTAAAACTAAATTTGAAGTGCAGTGCCTTACTTTTCTGTTCTAAATTCAGAGACCGTTTACTTAAAACTCAACTTGTGTTTAAAACTTGAAGATGAATTTATACCCTTAAAGCAATCTGCAAAAAATCTTGGTATTATATTTCATTGCCGACTTAGATTTCAAGAGTATATATCACTGATAATTAAAAAATCTTATTTGGCTCTTAAACACCTCTACAGGAGTAGAAATATTACATTTGAATTGAGGAAGTCTCTGGCCGAATCAATGGTTTTATCTTTTGTAAATTACTGTCTCATACTTTACTTTCCGTGTTTGGATAGTGTAACAAAGTATAGAATTCAAAAAATTCAGAACTCGTGTTGCAGATTTGTGTTTGATCTGAAGAGGTTTGATAGAGTATCAGCTAAAATAAAAGAGTTGCATTGGCTTAATATTGAAAATGTTTTTAAGTACCATATGTCTGTATTTGTGCATCGTTTGTTTCAATTTTCTACTCCTTCTTATCTTCGAAATAAGTTTATCTTTATGTATGAGACACACCCTGTTCAAACTAGATATAATTTTAAATTATCTCTTCCAAGGTACTCCACGGCGGTATTTACAAGATCTTTTACTTACAATTCTATTAAAATTTATAATAGCCTTAATGATGAACGAAAGATTCTATCTGTGAACAGTTTCCGTAAAAGAATTAAAGAGTTTTCATCAACGTCATCGTCCATCGTTCATCGTTCATCGTTCATCGTTCATCGTTCATCGTTCATCGTTCATCGTTCATCGTTCATCGTTCATCGTTCATCGTTCATCGTTCATCGTTCATCGTTCATCGTTCATCGTTCATCGTCATCGTCATCGTCATCGTCATCGTCATCGTCATCGTCATCGTCATCGTTCATCGTCATCGTCATCGTCATCGTCATCGTCATCGTCCTCGTCCTCGTCCTCCTCGTCGTCGTCATCGTCATCGTCATCGTCATCGTCATCATCATCATCATCATCATCATCATCTCATCCCCTACGTAAAGTCCTTTCGAAATAACGACGTTATTGAAATTACCATCAATCAGGCCGATATTTTCGATGCCACCTACGACGGACACATATGTATCAGCGGAAAGATTACAAAGGCTGGCGGCAACGGAGACGTATCCTTTGTAAACAACGCAGCTGCATTTATGTTTTCATCGGCCGTATATGAAGTAAACGCCAAGGAAATTGAAAGTATACGCGAAGTTGGTCTAGTGAGCACCGTTCGCGGGTATTTGTGCTATTGCGCCGAGGATTCTAAACATTTATCCATAGCCGGATGGAGCTATCCCAATGCGCCTTCCCTAAATGATGATGGAACTTTTGATTTTCTCATTCCGTTGAAGCATATTTTCAACATTTTCAACGACTACCGAGTGGTGACGTGCAGCAAGCAATGCATCAAATTAATAAGGAACAGTAACGATTCCAATTGTTTCCTCGTTAGGGAAAAGGTTGCTACTGACCACACAACAGTGACGCTGGACATTCAAAACGTCGAGCTTTAAATTAAACGGCTGTACTCTAGCGATGAAATAAAACTTAGCCTACTAAAAACCATCAAAGCTGATACTCCTATACTGATACCTTATAGACAATGGGATTTGCATATGTTACCCGCCCTCACCGCGGGCGCTACCAAAGAAATTTGGGCTGTTAAGACTACTTCTTCGATCGAAAGCCCCAGATACGTCATCGTAGGTTTCCAGACGGCTAAACAAAACAACTTCACGGCAGATCCTACGCGCTTTGATAACATCAATATTGCCAACATCAGATTAACGCTAAACGGAGAGAGCTTCCCCAACAAGAGGATGCAACTAAATTTTGTAGAATAACTACGTCGAAGCTCACTACAAATACACAGAGTTCTATCTCAGTTACACGAATAGCCAGCAGAAGAAATCTTTGCTCGATTACGGCACCTTTAAGAATCACGCTCTTTTCGTCATCGACTGCTCGAAGCGAGACGAAAGGATGAAATCGGCTACCGTGGATGTAAGATTGGACATTGAAGCAACCCAAGGTTTTCCCGCTAATACCAGCGCCTACTGCATAATCGTACACGACTGTATCATGGAACATCTCCCACTTAGCGAAATCGTTAAGAATCTATCATAAAAATATGATGCTGTTGAAACCAATATGTTAGTCGTTTGATAATCGTCCGAGATGAAGGTTGTGGTTTTAGATGTCGAGGGTTTTATGTTACTGAGTACCAACGGGGGTTATGAATTTTATCCCAAGGAAATAACGATTCAGGATGCGCGTCAAATGAATCATTATTTACTGAAACCACCTACGAGTTTTCGCAGTTTGTCTCGGTTGAATCAGAAACAAGTAAGATACACAGAACAAAATATAAACGGCATCCGTTATTCGTCTGGAGATATAGAATACGGCAAGTTGAACGCTATACTGGGCGATAATCTGCTGTGTGTTGATATAATTTATGTAAGTGGTCGTCTAAAGCTGGATTATTTAGAGAAGATACTACCACAATTGGTTTCCTCCTCCAACCGACAATTACCCCAAGTGATAAACGTCGGAAAATTTAATAATTTCAGGGATAACTCCCCACCGCTTGTAATAGTAGATGAGCCTCGCTGCTGTTCGTATCACAGTTACAATAAAACAATCAGATGCAGCAAGAGGAACTGCGAGGATCTTTTCCGCTGAGTGTACAACCTATTACCGCAATCAAGAAAAGAGTTACCTTCGCTAAATCTACGAGAGTGTACGAAATGAGAACGTGGGCGTATGCGTCCACTGCAGCTCGACGTAGATACTGGGAATTTTTCGTTGTGGACAGACTAAGATTCAAGAGACGAATTGAAACGACTGCCAAAATTCTTCAACCTTTCTTAGATCAACATCTTAAAAACATTCAAAAATTAAAATTCGATATAGCCCGATACGTTAATCAGTGTGCCCTGACTAAACAGTTTCAGAAGATGACCATTAGAGATAAGTGGCGACGATGTATTTACGAATCCACGTCGATTTTCCGCAACGAAGGATGCCCCTACAAGAATTTAATAGCAATTACTTTATAATATTATTGTATTTCTTTTAATATGCTTAATATACGTGCTTATTTATCTTTGTCTGTTTTATATCCTCTCTCTTTCTCCATATAAGACTTTGCAAACCATTATGTAGCTTATTCGTTTATAGACGCCCTGTTGTTTAACAACAACAACAACGATGGCAGTTTTACGTTCCAATTTCATCATCTTGAGTACAATACTACAAAATATGTTGTACGTACATGACTTCCACAACATACACGAAATGTATGTGTGCTACAGAAATTCCAACGACATAGACACGTGCCCGCATGTGTTAACTCAGATAACTCATGCCATAGTTAATGGCGGGGAGCTGAGAACCTTTGCTGCGGCGATTCCAGAACATTCTAAATTCTACAAGTTGAGAATAACCTTTCAAGATAAATCGATTGGAGATTTCGAAACTTGGCAACCGTTATCTTTCTTAAACTCCTCTGATTATGAAGACCTATACGCAGATGCACTCCTAGAAGCGTCCGAGAATATGAAAACAGATATGCATACAATTTCTGGACTTATTTACTTTATAACAGTTGCTACAATTGCTTTCATACTTAAGAGTAGAGTAAAAAATCTTTCGAAAGTATTATGAATTTAATCATTAGAAGTTATTCTTAGTATTTAGTGTATCAAGTGTAGCGATAGGTCCTGTGAACAAGCACAATGTCTGGCATGAGGCCAATCGAAGTAATGCCAAATTCAGTGCCTGAGGATGAATGCTGGGGACCGGTTGAAGCTAAAACTTGCAAAATATGGCAAAGACACAAGCGAAACGTAATTTTCCTACCTTGTGGCCACGTGGAAGTCTGTTGGATTTGTGGAAAGTTTATGCCTGTTCCGGTAAAGTGTAAGTGGATCAAATGTGACGGAGATTGCGACCTACCAAACAGAAAATGTTTCACATGTGAAACTAAGGATTATTTTGAGGGTGCTGATGCATCAAAACATGTTCTTAGTTCTTACTATGATAAAAGTGATTCCAAGTAACTGTTGCTGGCTGTGTTAATTAAAAAATATCTAACTGGTGCATCTTACTTAATGTCATTACTTTTTATTATTTAAAAGTTAAGCACAGTGGATACACACCTAATTATGTGTGTATCCACTGGACGACCGAGCTATTTAAAATTGTGTCGGTTAAAATTACGAATCCGACGACATATCTCTTGGAAGATATGCAGGGAGATGCTATAAGAGGCGCCTTCTATAAAGAGGAACTACAGAAAACCTCTAACCCCGACATCTATCTCGTCGAGAATGTATTAAGGAGAAGGGGGAGAAAAGTTTTCGTTAAATGGCTGGGGCTTGATAAGAAATATAATAGCTGGATCGCGAACACCAACGTCATTTAGTCGGTTCTAGTTCGTCGTCGAGCGAGCGTCTTCAAAATAAAAGTGAAACTTTTTAAGTAAAAATGTCCTATGTAAGTGTGGATGATGCTTACAGCAGCAGCAGTAGCAGCAATAGTGTTGAAATTATCGAAAAATCTAATGAACAGTATATGAAAGCTTTGGATGAAATTATCGAAAAATATGAAGAGGCTTGCACGATGGGCACAGAATTATTTACTAAATAGTGCTTTCCCTCTCAATGACTATATTCAAATCTAGTGTGGTTTAGGCTAGATTTTTTAGCGCTGCAATAATTATGCGAAATTATGTCACTGGCTCCAAAATATCGTTTTCTACCTATGAATGGCACACTCTCCTGGACCTACTGCAACGTTTGAAAACAGATTTCTTCCAAGCACCCATACAAGGTTGGCCAGATGAGTATAACCCTGTGACTCATCGCTGTGGGGATTACGCTACAGTTACCCAATTGGTCTACGAAGATACTAAAACGTTACATATCACCAAATATAATATGTACATCGAGCTTTTCATATTCGAAGTTGCTAAAGCTTAATGCTTGTGTACTTTTTCATAGAATAAGTATGTTAAATTCATTAGAATTTTGTGCTTACTATTATCATGTCTTAGCTATTATAAGTGATTCGATAAATTCCCATAAAATTAGTTTAAATTTTGAAGAAATTATTAATAGCTTTTGTGATGTATCTAATGATAGTATATTAAGTAATGCTCTACGTTAATGTCTTTACTTTTATAAAACTAATGTTTTGTCCGATATATATAATAAAATGTAATGTTGAGTCTTTTATTTTTTCACTACACATCACATTTATGTCACGTTTAAGTCACGATGTCGTGTTTATGTCACGATGTCACGTTTATGTCACATTTATGTCACGATGTCACGTTTATGTCACATTTATGTCACGTTTATGTCACATTTATGTCACGTTTATGTCGCGTTTATGTCATATTGATGTCACGTTTATGTCACATTTATGTCACGTTTATGTCACATTTCCGTCACGTTTATATCACATTTATTTCACATTTATGTCACGTTTATGTCACGTTTATGTCGCGTTTATGTCACATTTATGTCACGTTTATGTCATATTTATGTCACGTTTATGTCACATTTATGTTACGATGTCGCGTTTATGTCACGTTTATGTCATAGTTATTCGTTTTTGTTAGAATTTACCGTCTATTTTTAAATCTCTCCAAATTGAATTTATCACCTAATCTTAAATCTTACCAGTTTGAGTTTCCTGCCTAATTTTAAATATCCCTCCAGTTTGAATTTCCCGTCTAATTTTAAATCTCACCAGTTTGAATTTACCGCCTAATTCTAAATATTCTACCAATTTGAATTTACCGCCACTTAAGACTAATTTTAAATATCCCTCCAGTTTGAATTTCCCGCCTAATTTTAAGTCTCACCAGATTACCACCACTATTTCCAGCACAAGCCCATATATTACTCGATACCTATAAGTTACGATGGTCTAGCGCTAACGTACATGCTTGCACTCTAGAGGTCCGTGGTTCGATTCCCAGCGCTACCAGTTTTTTTATTTCATGCATATTTTTAAATATTTAATATCACCTGTAAAATCTTAAATATCATTAATACAGTTATTGTTATAGCTCAGACTGCTTGATGTGGGACGCCTCTCTGATTTATATATTACGAAGTTACTGTAACCTTTTGTTAATAGTCATAGCGGTCTCGTGGTAACATGCATGCGAGAGGTCCCGGGTTCAAATCATACACAGAGTAAAGTTTTTTTCATTTAAATAACAACGTCACATGATAGATCATCAATCAAATCAGTTTTAAAATTTTAGTTATTAGCAAAAACTGTATGTGTAACCTACTGCGCATGTTTTTTCTGATAGGTTAGATCCTTTTTCCTTAGTTTGAATTTCCCGTCTAATTTAAATATCCCATCAGTTTGAATTTAGGTTGGGTCACTACTGCGCATAATTTTTCTATAACCTACTGTGCATGTTTTTTCTGATAGGTTAGGTTGTTACTGCGCATGTTTTTTCTGATAGTTCTTTTTCCTTAGTTTGAATTTACCGCCTTATTTTAAATATCCCCATCAGTTTGAATTTAGATTAGGTATGTTTTTTCTGTTAGGTTAGATCCTTTTTCCTTAGTTTGAATTTCCCGCCTAATTTTAAATCTCACCAGTTTGAATTTACCACCACTCTCGTTAATTTGAATTTCCCGCCTAATCTTAATTCCCGTCGCTTCTGCGACCCCCTCCACTTTCCTTTTAGGCCACGCCCCTCGCTCCTCTCGACCAATCAGAGAGATACGTTCAAATTGAAAGGTGACAGAAGCGGCGGCAATTAAAATTAGGCGGGAAATTCAAATTAACGAGAGTAGTGATAAATTCAAACTGGTGAGATTTAAAATTAGGTGGGAAATTCAAACTAAGGAAAAAGGATCTAACCTATCAGAAAAAACATGCGCAGTAACGATCTAACCTATCAGGAAGAACATGCGCAGTAGGTTACACATACAGTTTTTTGCTAATAACTTGAGAACGTTACGAGATAACTAAAATTTGAAAACTGATTTGATTGGTTCCTCATCAAGACCTATCACGTGACGTTGTTATTTAAATGAAAAAACTTTACTCTGTGTGCGATTTGAACCAGGGACCTCTCGCATACGAAGCAGACGCGTTACCACGAGACCGCTATAACTATTAACAAAAGGTTATAGTAACTGCGTAATATCAGAGAGCGCTCGCCAGTTTGAACTTAGGTTAGGTCGCTACTGTCAAATTTCAAATAAGATGTTTTTTCTGTTAGCTTACTTTGAATTCCAATCTGATTGGTCGAGAGGCGTGGTCTAAAAGGAAAGTGGAGGGGGGTCGCAGAAGTGACGTGATACCTACTATGATTCGCCCCGATATCATTGAAAAACATTACCCTCAATGTATTTACCAATCACCCAATGTTTTAAAAACACGCATGGGCCAAAAGAAAACAAAATTCTGTGCAACTATTCCCGCTTTTAATGAATTTCACAGTAACGAAGACACTGATATTTTATTATATGATTTTCTATGACGGGCTAATAGGCTTAGATATAATAACCCAGTTTGGATTACTTTTTGACTACAACAATGCAACGGTCTTTAATGAGAATATCTCAATTCCTTTATATGTTCGAAACCCACTAGAAACTTCCAAGAGAGTTACTGTCTGAAATTTTCAGAACACAAATGCCAGTTTCAGTAGAGAATATTGAAATTTTAATTCCCAAAATCGAGAGTGATCATACGATCATACCTGAATCAATATCATACGCAGAAAACGGAATAGCCTATGTAGAAATCCATAACTACACTAACGAACCATCTACTGAATATTTCGATTATCCTATCCGAGTGACATCCTTAAATAACTGCGATCCTGTTAAACCTATTATTCATCCATCTGAAAATAAAACATTGAAAATAGACGAACTTAACGCCAACGAAATTGACGAATTAGACTCTATCCTTAATAACCCTCCTGACGAAAATATAAATCAACTTATCGATTCCCTTAATGAAGAACTAGCCAGTACCTTACATATACCTGAAGGTACTGAAATTCCCGAAGAACAAAAAAGACTTTTACATCGTTTAGATAACCTATCTGATACTTAGACCGAACATACTGCCCACGAAAATCCTATCTGTTTCTCACCAATTACAGAAAAAAGTTTTAACGGGTGCAAGAGACAACTATTTATACACGAAACCCAAAATATGCCTAGTCGTTTTGGAATTCATACATCGAAACCATTTCCTGATAAGATAAGAACCACCCTAGTTTGTTACGGGTTCCCTTTTTCAGGTATAATATATTAAATTAGGATTGATAATTTAAAAATGTATTAAGTACATTTGAGGATAACAATAAAAATGTGTCAGTTAAATATAATTACAGTTTATTAATATGTTATCGGCGAAGCACTTTTTGCGCGGGAATCCCTTTTTTTTGTTTCTGAGCGGACGATTCTATTTTCCTAGCAAGATTTGGATTGCTGTATGAACCGCAGAAATTTTACTTATATACGGATTTTGTTGCTAATTTTGGGAAGTACAATTTTGTCGATTGTGATTATTGTGATTTTCAACTTGGTGTTGGATTTGATTCCGAAATTTGGAAAATAGTCTCTGATTTTCGCTTCGAGGCCGCTCGAGAACAAAGTTTATTCTCTTTTATTATAAAAAAATCACATATTCTGTTCAGTGAACAATCTATTTAGACGTTTGATATGATCTAGGCCTTATCTTATATCATCTCATCTTTAATCCCTCGTCTCTTCTTTCTTCATCATCTTCGTGCTATAAGATTTGCTCTCCGAAGCCAAGATTCTACAGACGAGGCCACAGTTGTCTGTACCTGTACTAAATCTCCTGCTGGTTGTCTTTTATACGAGTCAGATCGTCGGGGTACACCACCTCTTCGTGGAGCATCAATTTTCTCCAATTACAGGGTGTTCGCTTGCTGTTAACACCATTGCTTGGACACTCTAGACGTAACAAGATGTCGATGAATGAGACAAAATTTAAAAAGCATATAAAACTTGTCAGAGAAAAAATTAGTAGTGAGATAAACCCAGGGAAATCAACACCACCACCACCAGCAGCTCTCTCACCTGAGTCATCAGGATCAGACTCACCTACATCTCAGGAAATGATAGCAACAAAGAAAGGAAAAAGAATTACACCAACAACAATAAGACCAAAACCATTTGAAATTTTACATGGCAAAACATCTCTGGAAAAGGCAGAACTGTTATTTGCAATATTAGAAAATATTCTAGATAAATATCTAATTGAATGTTAATGTAGTTGTCTGTCGTTGCTTTGTTTTATTATTACCTAAAATTTATAAAAAATAAATTTGAAATACATTACATTATTTAAACAAATCGCTTTGTTTTCTTCTTTGGTCCACTGTATAAACTAATTTTAATATTTTAACTCATAATTAAACATTAGGTGACCTCAAGGGTCAACTAATCTTGTTTATTCCATAATTAATGTGATAAAGATATAATGTGACCTCAAGGGTCAACTAATCTCTTCTATTTTTGATTCTCGCAAATATCCAAGTTAAAATATACATCGCTTGAGGCTAGGCTAGGCCAGGCTCGGCTGTCTCTCAGACACATTCACACCCCTCTGCACCCTCCGGTCATTGACGACCACTTCTTCTACACCCCTACGCTCTTTTAACAACTCTTCTTCGACGACCACCCTCTGGTCATTGACCAACTCTTCACAAGAAATCCACCACCTACACTGCCGTCCAGACTCGGATGGACAGGTTACCAAAGTGGTCCAGAATCCCTACAGTTAAACTACTTTTATCAACTCATGTTCATAATTATTACATAACTAAATGTGAACCGTGCAACTTAGCCAAATACGATAGAAATCCACAATAAGTTAAAATTCAAAATACGCCAACTCCATCCAAACCACTCGAAACTCTTCACATAGATCTTTTCTTTATCGATAAAAATATTTTTCTAACCCTATTTGACCCATTTTCAAAATTCGGAACAGCGATAAAAATTGAATCTAAAAATGCTCTGGATTCAAGGACTAACTACTTTTACATCTTTCTTTGGAACCCCTAGATATATAAGTCATGACCCGGGCAAAGAATTTGTTAATACCCTTTTTAACAATTCTGTCAATTACATAATAACAAAATTCATGTAATCTCAACACAAAATTACAAAAGTGATAGCCCTGTAGAAAGCTTCTACTCGACATTGCTAGAATCTATCCGTATATTAAAAACGAAGACCCCCATAAGCCTCTAGACTACTTGAAGAGGTTAGCAATACTCGGAAATTATCGGAAAAACTGAATGAACAAATAAAAATTAAATTCAAAGTAAACAGACGCACAAGTAAAAGTTAAATCAAAATCGTGATAAACCTCCCTACACCCTAATGATGAAATTTATTTAAAAACAAAAAACTCCTGGTCTCGTAAAATTCAAAGTCCTTTTGAAAAAGTTCAAATCCAACAAGATTTATATATAACTGTAAAGACTAAGAAAGGAAAATACCACAAACGCAAAGTTAAAAAGAAAAGACAGACTAAAGGTTCTCCTTTGTTACAGAATAATGAAGACCCTGCCTCCATTTCTGACAATAATAACGGTGATGACGATATTGACGAAGAACATGACTATAACAATAAAAATAGAGAGACTGAGTAACCCTATCCTCCCTGTAAATTTGGGTCCCCTTAAAACTATATCCTTTTACCAATCTTTTGTACACGTCCAGAACTTAACGGAAATAGACTCAGAAAATACAACTAAAGAAAACAATTCTGGCATACTCAGCTACATTATCTCACAGAACGTATTAAATAAAAATTCGAAATCATTTCTTCCGCCACTGTAACACGGTATTTTTAATTTTATCGGGAATATCTATTCAGAATTATTTGGTTTAATGAGTGGTGATGATAAAGACCTTTTGGGACAAAAACTAGAAATTGTATTTCGTAATCAGCAAAATATAAATGATCAGCTAAACACGAAGCTTTCCGTTCTGGAATCATTTACAAGTGAAATACAAAATGTTATGAAAAAGATTAACAACTTTTGGAAAACCGCAAACGATTTTTTCGAAACTCAAACCTTAATTAACGATTGTTTAATCACTTTAGAGATTCTAGACTAAATTGAGGATGGTTTATTATTTAGTCATATGAGTATCATACATTCCGATGTAATTTCAACTATGTACAAGTATTACCGAAATTTTTAAATTCTATACACTTTATATGAACCTGCAGAATTACCTTCTTTAGATCAAAACTCAGTCGTTCTTTTATTTCATCTGAAACATTACGTATCAAGCTCAGTAATATATATGGATATTTTAATTCCGATCTACCATGTTAATGAATATAACCTATTCCAAATATTTATGTCATCCTTTAAACATATCCATCATTCCCCCCGAAAGTTACTTGGCACTTAGTACTTCTGCTAGTGTTTGCTCCTGGCTGGAATAAAAACCCCCAATAGTCGGCAAATACTACCAATTTAAAGAAATGATATATGAAAAACCACCATCATGTATTCCAAAAATGATGATTGATCATGACGAATCAAATTGTACCACTATTTGAAAAACCTTAAGGATATCATTACCATGTTACCTTCCGGACAGTTGCTTATCCTACCAAGCAAAACAGTGCATATAGACGAATAATGTTCTAACGTCATCCACCATTTTCTCTCAGAAGATTCTTTAATATCTAACCAAGAAGAATGCATTTTGCGAATTAATGAAGAAGACTATTTCCTTCCTACCACGAATTTACAAGCCATTTCTTTATCAGAAATGAGAAAACCCCGAATATCAAATCCTTAAAACCAAAGTAAAAGAAACAAAAGATATTCAGTTGATTGACTCATGGCTGGTATGCCCAAAAAGAACAATGACGCCAACTACTACACCTCAGATTTTCCAGGATATTTTTTCAAATAATCTTATCTAGGAAAAATGCAACGGAAGCAAATAGTATAAAACTAAGTGCGTGCTCCACGTTAGGCAGTCTTATTGTACGTAGCATTTATAACACATAATAAAGTTTGTAGTATCTTGCTTGCTTATTTAGTGTCAAGAGGGCCAAACCTAAAATTATAAATATCAGTATTATTACTCGTACTATACTATTTTTAATAATGACAAAATCGATAGCTTCCAGTTTAATATATTTTGGCTATTTTTTCACAAATTTGCAAACCATATTCTCTACATTTTAAGGTATGTCAATATTTTCCAAAGCAAATCAATTTCAAACCTTTAAACTAATTTTAACTAAACATTCATATTAATTTGTGTATACAACAATTTTTTTGCACGTTTTTGTGTATATGCATATTTTCAAACGTATGAAAATTTGAGGTAAGACGATGGTAGCCTAGCTCAGCAATAAACTTTTCCAGTAGAAATGCATTAGTCTTGTTTAGTGCCGAGGATAGCGTCATATTACAGAGACCACGTTTACCGGCGAAGGGACGGAGGCGTGCCGCAGAGTAGGCATAACAAAATGATATATATGGTTAAATATCTTATAGAATAGGTACCTCAATCAACGTACAATACTTCAGTCCTTGTTTATATATAATATAGTTAGTCAACCAGTCAAACTTAGGAGTAGATGGCGTTACTCTTTAAAAATCCATGTCATCCTTATTTACACTATAAACAAGGATGACTTGGGTGACTAACTAGTCTAACTAACTAGTAATAGTAATAATTCTTCTCGAATTCTAATCACAAGGATTAGAATTCGAGAACTTGTGCGGGATAGGGGG
The DNA here is from genome assembly GCA_037114965.1 of Monochamus alternatus. Classification (NCBI taxonomy): domain Eukaryota; kingdom Metazoa; phylum Arthropoda; class Insecta; order Coleoptera; family Cerambycidae; genus Monochamus; species Monochamus alternatus. The sequence continues at coordinate 3,398,218 of CM073432.1, read as the reverse complement.
CGACCCAGGAACGACTTACGTTGGTAGGCCCTAACCACCATTCAGTGCAGGAGTGAGGGAAACCTATTTTAAAATCTAAGTCACTCTTGTCTATAGTGTAATTTAAAAAATTAATAGTATTTCAAAAATATTTCTATTGTCAAAAATTTTTAACAATTTTCTAAAATGTATAAAAATTAATAGTTTTTCCTCATAATAAAATTAAAAATTAAATTCAACAATAGAAAAAATAAAAATAAATAATTTTTATTTATTTATTTATTGATTTACTTATTTACTAACGGGATTAACCTCTTTTTAAAATTAAGAAAACATTTATAAGCAATACACACTACCTTAGAAACAATTAACCATGCCAGCAAACAATGGTACAATCCTTAATACTACAAATAATACAATTAATAAAATACAATTCAATACACCACAACTAACGCACAAAGTATGTCATCAACAATAACCACAACAATACTGAAATGCATCATCCATGCATTATAAGACCCAACTGATGCTTAAACTGATTCAAAGTACAATGAAAATAATCAATGTCATTACAAAATGTATTGCCTAATCTTAACATATGAGTTATTGGTGAGTAATAACCATAGTCGGTGGAATGGTATGGTACAAAAAATAATTTTGATTGTCTAGTGGTCCTCAACGAAACAAGTAAACCTATTAGTGACAATAATTCAGAGCAATCTACAAAACTATGAATGATTTTAAATAAAAAATATCAAAGAAATCTGTGACCTACGAGACTGTAAGCAATATCGCTTAAATCATAATTAAACTCACCAACAACAAAACCTAGTCTAAAGGCACAATTTCGTAAAATTTTTATCTGAACGTTTTCGATCTGATTAATATATATATATTATAGTAAGGATCCCAGATAACACTACCATATTCCAAAATAGATCTCACCATAGCACAATACAGCATTTTAGTGTTTGAACAGAAAAGTCTGGGGATGATCTCACTTATAAATCCAATCATCTTGAGCGCTTCCAAGACAATATTATTAACATGATCATTAACACACATTTTATTGTCAAATAGTACACCAAGATCTTTAATTTTAATTTTACTAGTTAATACTGTGTTATTTAATTGATACTTGAAAATGACTGGATTGTGTAGTCTACTAAAAGTGACCGAGAAACACTTGTTAACATTAAGGTGGAGCCTATTTGTCTCACACCATTCTTCAATATTATTCAAGTCACTCTGAAGCAGCACAGCATTCTTTGCATCTTTTACAACAGAAAAAATGTTTAAGTCATCGGCGAATAACAGGAATTTTGACGTTTTGATAGCAGAAGCAATATTGTTTACAAATAAAGAAAATAATAATGGGCCACAATGAAAGCCCTGAGGAACACCAGATTTAACTACAAAGGCTTTAGATGTATATGAACCTATACGAACCGATTGTGATCTATCAGTTAGATAACTATAAAACCACTGTAACATAGTCCCTGTTATACCAAACGCATGTAACTTTTTTATTAGTACCTCATAGGATACCCCATCAAATGCCTTGGAGAAGTCGGTGTAAATTGTATCAACCTGCATCGACCTCTCCAAAGCACTGGAAACGTATTCATGAAATAAAATTAAATTTGAAACTGTTGAACGACCTGGTACAAACCCAGGGATAATAAGAGAATTGCATATGTTGCTTAATTGATGTGTAACTAATGAGTCAAATAGCTTAGCTATACAAGAAGGGATGCTTATACTTCTATAATTTTCAACATTATCTTTAGCACCACTCTTGAAAATGGGCATAATGTAGCTGTCTTTCCAAACATTGGTAAATGTACCTGACTTTAGTGACTTATTAAATAATATAAATAGAGGCCGAGTAATTGTATATAAATTTTGTTTTAAAAAATAAGTAGGTACACCATCAGGACCACATACAAATTTAAATTTCAGAGCATCTATAGCTTCAAAAATACTAGTCAATTCAATAGAAGTTTTGGAAAATTGAATACTGTTATCATAATCGAATTTCAAATTAGGGTCTACATTGGTTTCTGCATAGACTGATGAAAAATAGTTAGCAAACAAATTCACAATTCCAAGACCACTATCAGCAGAAACATTGTTATAAAACATATCATTTGGAAATTAATTGACAGTTCTACGATTGGTAACATATTTCCAGAAGGACTTAGGATTTTGATTAAGCTCATATGGATAATTTTAGCTAAATAATTATTGTAACAGTACTTAGTGAGTTCTTTACATTGAGACCTCAGATGTGAAAATATTAAATAATAATCATTATTATGATACAACTTATATTGGCTGTGCACCTTCTTCTTTTCAACAATTAATTGTTTTAGTTCAGAAGTAAACCATTTAGGATATTTAGATGGCCTAAAGTACTTCAATGGTACAAATAAATTTATTGCATTATGTAATATTTCGTAAAAGTGAGTAGTTGCCACATTAACATGAACGTTACAAAAGAGTTCTTCCCAATTTATATTTGCCAAAGAATTGTTAATACGTAGATAATCTGCATTTCTAAAATTATAGTATGACTTACTCAAGGGAAGAAGAGACAAGAAGCCTTAATATCTATTGTTATTGCAGTGTGGTATATGCTGTTAGGCAGTAATAGATCGACAGCTGGACATATAGCTGCCTCGCTTACATGAGAAAATACTAAATCTAATACAGTATTTCTAGAATTAGACACATTGTTAAGATGAAAAATATTAAGATATCCGAGGTAATTCGCTAAAATAAGTGCACTGGAGTTAACAGGACACATCACTCTTAAACCACCATTGTCATTTTCCCAGCGAGCATCAGGTAGATTGTAGTCACCACACAATAACAACTTATAATTAGAAAATCTCTCACTTAATTCCATAATAGTATGACAATGGAATTCATAAACCTCAGCTGCAGAATTAGAAGGTATATATGTACATCCTATGATGAAGTTTTTAAAGCCGTACTTAACTTCAACAAACAGTTGATCAAAGTCGGAATTAACATTTGTTTGCAGAAAACGGCTATGTAAGCGTTTCGATACTGCCACCAACACACCACCACCACGATTCTTTCCAGTAGCTATAGGACATTTATTCAATCTACAGACGTTGTAATTGTATAACTGAAGTTCAGCATCTGAATAGTTTTGATTTAACCAAGTCTTCGAAATTAATATTAGATCATACTGGCAAGATAGAACATTACATTTAAGTTCAGTTGATTTTGTTCGTAAGCCCCCAGCATTTTGGTAATATAAGAGTACGTCCCCACTTATGTTGAGTTTTTTGAGACTTTAATTATATTGGGTATGCCCTTAATGTACTTTATAGTAACATCTGACTCTCCATTTTTTATCCAGTTATCAAGTTTTAATCTCAAATTTTTCAAATATTCCCTCTGTCTCAATGTAAAATCATTCACAATTTTATACTCATTAGCAATTCTGCTTTTCCTCTTGAGTAACTGTTTCGCAGAGGACGAATCAGACAAAACTACTTTAAGACGACGTGGTCTAGTTGGGTTGACAGAATTCTTTCCAATACAGATAACCTTTTCTATTTTATAATCCACACCACTATTAACCAGTAAATCGTTGACCTTGATTGTATCAGTCTCAATTTTCTCACGAATAGATGGATCAAGTAATTCAGGAACATTATAAATAATTACATTTCTAGAACGCAAAATTCTATCCTCAACCTCAGCCATGGTATCTTCAGCTGTTACTGAATTAGTGCTCATCTCAGCAATTTCTTTACGCAATGCAGACAATTCAGATTGCATTTCACTAATCTGGTTCAAAATTTTAGGCAAGATCTGTAATTGTCGCAGAGGAACAACAAATTTCTATTCTTGAGAGAATAACAATGTAGCTCTGTTGCAGTAAGACCAGAACATGACTCATGTACGTGTTCATGACAAGAGTCACAGACAAATTTAATTTGGTCTTTATTCGAATATTGTCCATCATGTCCACATTTACTACATTTTACAGGCATTATGAGAAGAAAATAATTTAAATCCGGTCCTGTCTATAAATGTTTTACACAGCTTTATCTAAAAAGTTTTGTGATCCTTAATTTTTTAACAAAATGAACAAAAGAAACAGTTGAAGGTCATTCAATTTAGCAATAAGTTACTGTTGATATATACTTAATATTGCAATTTACAACAATAATCTTCCCTCTGCTGCAGTCAGCTTAAACTCCAAGACACCCAAACACTTCTTCAATAACTTTGAATAAGCAAAACAAATTTTTCACACTTTCTATCAGCAAGAGACAAGATTAAAGAAGAGCACATAAACAACACACCCATTTACTTTCTAGATAATGTGTTTTAAATAAAAAAAAATATTCAGTTTATTTTGTAGCATCTTGTATGACCTGAAGATGAGGTGTAAAATTTGACATCAAAACCGGTTGTTATTAATAAATAAAGGATTGTAAGTCTTTTCTTCTTCCCTTTGAACCTCATAGATGTTTCCAAAAAATTGTAAAAAATTGCAAACATTTTAACAGTACATTCAAATGTTACAATGTTCATGAGTCGACCGTATATATATCGCAATATTCACCTAGGAACAATACAAATAAACAGCTGGTACAATGGGAGGTACATCTTGGTACAATAACCATAAACAGTCACCTATGGCATACTGCTGAGAGTTAATAAAATCGAAACCAGTATTTCTCTGGTGGACTGCTGACGAGTGATTTTAGATATTTGCTATAGGTTTTCCAAGTGTAATTCAATGCTAGTCGGGACATTAATCTCTAGACTAGTTTCCTGGTATTCCGTGTTCGCCACATATTGTTATCGCCGACAGCGATAGAGGTCGCTAGCTTTCAATGGTTCCTACTGCGGTGTTGAACCGCATTTATAAAGGTAGAGGCACAACACATATGGAGTACTAATAGATATATGATTGCTAATTACTAATTTGGATATGAAATTTTTGTGTAAGAAAAATTTCTGAATGAACAAAGCTTCCTTAGAATTTCACTTCTATTAAGAAATTTAAAAGTATATGAAAGTTTGGGCACTAAACATGGAAGGGGTGGTTTATGTGACTCTCTTATAGCAAACTATGAAAATGGAATATATGCCAATAAAATATCATGTTATAAGTATTACGGTCCCGTCAAAATACGTTTTTATATTCAACTATTTTTGAGAAAAATTGAAAAAAATAGATTTTTCCTCCTCCCTTTAAGGAGGTGTAACTGCTTATGGGAGGCGCCAATAAAAAATAATTATATGAAAGTCCCTGCTTAAAATTTGCCTCTAATTTTTTTGTATGCACTTATGCAATAACTTAATTTCTATGCCAATCAAATTTTTGCAATATTTACCTAAAATTAAAGATCATAATCTCTAAAGGATCTAAGTGTTACTTTCCACCGCTATCGCTTTGAATACATATAACTGTATTATAAGATACTAAATATATAAATTTGCCCATGTCATAAATGGCATCTAGACCTTTTTAACATACATAATTTACGTAACTTATTGTTAGATCCATCTATAGTCAAGTAGATAAGTAGTAATGTCCTTCTTTGGAATACGGTATATTAATGGTGACGTAGTGCCAGCTATTTTGTTCCAGTAGGTCACGGTTAGTTATCCAAACAATTGCTGTTGACAAAGCAAATTGGTAAGTGCAGTAAATATAGCTTATAAATGCATTCATGCAAGACAGATTGGTAGTAATAACTGAAATATTAATATTATTATATTACTTAGATCTTTCTATAAGATATTATCTAACTTTAATATAACCTCACTTTTGCATGTGTATTTCTTTATAATTATTAAAATAACTTATTCCAATTATTCTTTCTGCTTTTGTATTTAGATCTTTCTATAATGGGGTTCAAACACGTGGTTTCGAAGGCGATGATTCATAATTTTTGCATCGATCACTCTAACCAACTTGAACGAGGTGAGAATGCATCAAAATGCAGTTTGATAGCAATTCAAACCACTGCTGCTAACAGGAAAAGTTATAGACAGCATGAAAAATAAGATTTATAATGATGAGGTAAATTGTAGTACGTATGAGTATGAAAAGTTCAATATTTATTGGTTCGTCTTCTAGATTTCCATTGATTTGGATGGAGAGATAGTGGTTGCCACTTGCCGGTGTCCAAAGGTTCAAGTTATTTGCCACCACATGGCTGCTTTATGTATACATATGGCATATGGCATATATGCATATGCATATGGCATATGGTATATGCATACCACAATGTAAGCATCACCGATAAAGCATGTCAATCGAATATTTCATCAGTTTGTTAACTGATTCTAAAAAAGTATTCAATGGAGATGAAACACCATTTTTCTTAAATCCCAAAAGTGGTAAAGTATTGACACAAAAAGGACAAAAAAGTGTCTACCAAAAAGTCAATCCTGACGAAGAGAAATGCCTTACAGTTTTAGTTTCGGCAAATGCTGACAGAATGGTGGTTCCATCAATGGTCATATTGTAAACGTAAACGGGCTGCTTTTCAGCGTAATTCGCCAGCCGAGAGCTGTTTTTTGTTGTTGACGTTACTTGTGTTTGGTTTTCGGTGATCTCAGGGCGTTTGGTTTGTTCGGGATCCACACTTGGAGCCCAGAGACAAGGCTAGGTGTGGTTTCGTATGTAGGCGCCAGGAATACACGTAGTATTCCAAAAAAGAGGAAAATCGCGGCTTTGAAAGCGACGACTGATGTTCGATGCACTTGCGAAGCACAATTTTCAAATTCTGTAGGAGGCGAATGGTATCGTCGATGTAAGTCTGGTTAAACTATCGATGCACTAGGCGTAGCAACGGCTGATGCTAGGCAGAATGCTCGAAGGAGCTTGACGCACTATGCTCAAAGGAGCTGAAGAATTTGCCAAAGGACACTGGTTGTAAAATACTGTTCGAAGCACTGATGTTCACACTATGGAGATGTCGAGGGACTGACTGCCAATTTCGGTTTGCGCTCCGGTTTTAACCCCTCGCGCCAATATCCTTGGCTGGATATATGACCTCGGATGAGCGGGGTCGAGAGGGATTATCTCTCTTTACCCACTTCATCGCTGTAGGCCCGGACGCCTCGTAGAGGTGGGTTCCTTATCTCCGGTCAGCCTCGACCGCTGTCGCGGCCGATGCCGGCGGCTCGAGGAACCTCCTCCTGTCCTGGCAAGCCCCGTCGGCAAGGGCTTATCTTCTGGCGCTCTTCTGTCTTCTCTTCTTTCTTCGCCGACTCGTTAACCCCCGGGGGTAGTCATGTTTTGGTCGCGGCGCGAACGCCTCCGACCAGGTAGGGGTTTGGGTTTAGTCAGGATTAGCACAGTGGCTCTAGGGAGACGCTAGGTCGAAGAACCGTAAAGGCCCTATCGTCCCACCCCAGCGACCCCAGCGTCGCGGAAAGGATAGGGCAACGGCACCCTAGGCGGGCGCCGGGGTAGGTTAGGGAAAAGTCAAGTCAGGTTAGGGAAAAGTCAATGTCTCTTCGTGGTCCTAGTCGGATCAGCTGGTTGCTGTGGACTTCTGCGCGTGCGAAGGCAGCCTCCGCTCGCGCTTTCATCGCTTCCAGGGCTGGCGTGAATCCCAGATCCCGGCGAATATTGCTGTTGCGGACGAACCAAGGGGCCCCCGTCGCGTAACGCAGGGCGATATTCTCGACGGCCTGCACTCTGTTCAAGTGCGTCTTCGCTGCGTATCCCCATGCTGAAGTTCTACTAACCTGAAAATCTGTTGCTCCGTCGAGTGGCCACGGCGGTACGCGAACTGCTCGTCCGGGAGGATGTGCAGTTCTTCCGTGGTCTCGTGCTGGCCAGGATAACCCTCTCGGCTACTTTGGGCAGGAGACTGATGGGTCTGTAACTAGAGGGGAACGTTAGGTTCTTACCTGGCTTAGGGATGAGAATCACGTCGGCCTTTTTCCATCTCCTAGGAAACCTGCGCAGTCTCAGGATGGCGTTGCAGATGTTCAGCAGCGCCATCACTCCCCGGTGGGGGAGCTTTCTGAGCAACCTGTTCCCGATTCCGTCGTGTCCTGGTGCTTTGCGAGGGGTTCAGGTGGCGCAGGATATCCTTCACCTCCTCCGGAGTAGCGGGTCTGATGGGTTCTGCATCGGGTAGGCGTCTTAGACGCCGCACACGGCGCTCCACCTCATCGGTGTGGTCCTCGTCGTCGAGAAGGTTTTCCCTACACTGCAGTTCAAGGCTGTCCGCGAACGCTTCTGCCTTGTCCCGCTTGGTGTAGACGATCCCGTTCTCGCCGTGAATCGGAGATATCGGACGGCGGGGAGCCCTCAGCGCCTTCTGCATCTTCCACAGACCTACGTCTCCAGGATTCAGCGACTCCAGGTGTCTATGCCACCGCTCCTGGTAGAGTACGTCCAGGGCGGCTTTGACTCTCCTGTTGAGCTGGTTGGCGACTTGCCTATCGCGCGGGTGGCCGGTTCTCATGCTGCAAGTCAAAAGGTAACTCACCTGCATAGTCCGCGCGCCTCCTTTCCATCCTCTCGGTGGCGCTGCTTTCCAGGGCGGTGCGGATATCCGTCTCAAGGCTCACGACTGCTGCCTCGAGGTCCGTTTCGTCCTGGATGACAGGGACTGGTCGACAGATCCGTTGCATTTCTGCACGAAACCGCTCCCAGTCGGTCTGTCTCCTAACGACGGTTGCCTCGTCGCGACGCTCCTGCCCTAGCTCGAGCAGGATAGGCGAGTTTTTCGTGGAACCCTTGTAGTGCGTCGTCAGAGCGGCCTCCATCGGTATTGCCTTGAGCAAAGCGATATCCAGCACGTCTGGCCTAGCTGCTCCTTTCTGGAAGGTTGGCTCATCGGGTCCGTACGCAAGCACGTCGTCGTGGTTCCGCAAGAATTGCAGAAGCACCCTGCCTCGTGTTGAGGTGGTCGTGCTGTTCCACTCCGGCGATTTTGCCATGCCCCCATGACCGCCTCCAGGTCGTCGTCCAAGAGCGGGAGAGATGCTGACTGGTAACAGGACACCACGGCGATGTCTCCATGGCGGGTGCACTGGTCTCTTGGATGGCGGCCACGTCTACGTCTAGACGCGGCAAGAGCTCAAGCAGGTCGTTCTTCCTTCGCTGGAACCCGTCGACGTTCCAGGAGGCGACTCTCAGGGACTGCACTCTCGGAGGATCTGCCATTACTCCTGTAAAAGAGATGGCATTTTAGTGAAGAAGGCGCGCATGGCGGAGTACATTTCCTCCATTCTCGCCAGCGCGCTGACGAAGTCGGAGGGCGTACTCCACGCCTTCAGTGGCTGCTGGGGTTTGGGGGCTCCCCTAGGCGCCGCGGCGGGAGCCTGCTTTTGCCTCGCGGCGTCGGCGAAGCTCTTCGCCCCCGTCACCTTAGTGGGTGGCGTAGACTTAGCTGGTTCCGTTTCTGCTGTTGGCTTGGCTACTGCAGCAGTCCTCCTCTTTCCAGCGGTCTTCTTGGGGGCCTGGGGGCAGCCCCTGTAGCTGGCGGGGTGGGGTCCGCCGCAGTTGGCGCACTTGGCCGGCGCCTCCCTGGACTTCTTATATTCGGCCGAGTGATGGCCCTCGCCGCACTTCACGCACCTCGCTAGCGCGGTGCAGCGGCTCTGGCCATGGCCGAACTTCTGGCAGCGGTGACATTGGGAAGCCACCGCTGCTGCCTTCTGGGGCTCCACGCGGACTACCAGTTGACAGCACCTCGTCATCTTTAGGATGCCCTCCTGGTCCAGCGGCACCTGCACCAGAACGAGGGGCATCTGCTGCCTGGTCTTAAGCTTCGTCATGCGAGTGACGTTCGCTGGGGTGAAGCCCTGGCCTCGGAGATCCTCCTGGATCTCTTCCAGCGGGGTGCCGCAGGGGATCCCTCTTACCACTACCCTCAGTAGTCGGTCTTCTTGGAGGGAGTACGTGTGGTACTCCTCTCCTTTGGCCGCCAGCAACCTGGTGAGCCTCCTGTGGTCTCCCACGGTGGCAGGGGAGATAGCCACACCCTCTCTCACCATCTTCGCCTTGGCGAAGTTGATTCGCTCTTCCTTTTGAAGGAGCGACACGGCGGTCCACCGTTCGCCTTTCCTGAGGATGACGGGCGGGATTTTCGGCGGCTTTTCAGCCTCACCCGCGGTGGAGGTGGTGGTGGCGGCGGTGGCGGCGGCGGCGGTGGTCGCGGCGCTCGTTGAGGGTCCTGAGGATGGCGCTGCCTTTTTCACCACTTTAGGCTCTTCGTCCGAAGAGCCCGCGTCCCCTGAAACAGAAGAAGCCGTCACCTTCTTTCTTTTACCGCCCTTACCTTTGCCGCTGCTGGTGGGTGCGGCTGCGGTGGGGGTGGCTACTGTCGGGGCTGGCGACTCGTCCATCGCCTCGGGGGTTGACTGGCCGGGGGCTCGAGAGCTGGTCGACAGGCTCTTTATGAGCTCCTCCAGGGCTCTGTGACGGGCTTCTGCCGCTTCCTCCTGGTCGCGGAATCTTCTGGTGAGCTCGGCGATGCTTCGCCGGAGTTGTTCATTCTCGGCCCTCAGCCTGTCCATCTCCTCGTCACGGCGAGGGAGAATTCGCCCAGCGTCGGATAGCGGGCTAGGGCTCCTACTGTCGCAGGAGCTCCCTTCGCTGCCTTCGCTGGGGGTCGGTGTTTGAGATCGGGATCTCATCGCGTCGTCCTCCTCGACGCCGTTCGCTCTGCTCGACACTTCTGCAACAGAAATATCTGAGATCTCTCTGCCTAGGCTGGGAAATCTCAGACGGTCAGGCACACCGAATTCTTTTAAGAATAGCCTTTAAAAAGACTAGAAAATTTGTCTTGTAAAAGACAAGGTTTGTGGGGCCTCCACTTCACTGTGTACACACACTGGTTTGCACTACTTTGCCACTCACACGTACACTTAGTAGGGCAGTACCTACTCGCGTCGCTGCTGCTCGTGGACTATTGGTTTTAACCCCTCCGAGGCATCGTTTATATTTATATCTGGGATGGTCATCCAATGGGGTTGCGAATATTTGACTTCAGGCCAATGGTATGGTTCGATCCCAGGCATAGTCAATTTTCAATCATGGCTGGCGCCGGTCTGTCGGGGTGCGTCTGCTGCTATTTTGCTTGTTTTCTGGCTTATTTTTATATGTAGAATCTGGAGGAGCTTTAAACTATAACAATATTTAAGTATGATAGACATAGACAGAGAGCATTTCGTAGATGTGTTCATCTACGAGTCTAGATGTTACTAAAATCCTCTAAACCAAGCGAGAACATTCTCTTTTTTAACTGCAGCTCTGGTGCTTGTTACATTTTGGGCCATTTGAGAACTTAACTTAATAATATAACTCATTATTTGTTAATTATATATATTAGCAAAGATAACAAATTATTAACATTACTCTGATTGAATTATTTTTATTCCCTTATATAGAGACAATATTGCTTTCGCAAAGGTAGTGTAAGCGCTCACTGGTTTAATATAAAATTTTTTGAACGTTTGCAAATCTTTGGTCCAGCCGGTTGTTTCCGAATAACTTCGATATATAGATAAATAGATAGATAGATTCTTTATTATTCCTATTGATTGTCACAAAATAACAATATGGAAATCGTCAAAAGAAGGTGGGAGACAGTAGCTTAAAAAACATAAAATACATAAAATAAAACATACATTAGTACTTATAAGTTAGCTATTAAAATATTCGTTCAGACTGTAAAAGGCCCTGGTTATAAAAAACTGTTTCAAATCTTTTTTAATTTTTTTCAAGAAACATATTCTTTATGTACTCAGGTAAATTATTATAGATACGAACTGACATGTCGTAGGGACCACTTTGTGTTTGAGTAAAACGGCATTGAGGCAGGCAGATATCCTGTTTTTGCCTGGTATTGTAGTGATGTAGGTATAACTTGACGTGTTGGGTAGTTATTAACTTGTTTATATATATATATATATGGCTGGGCACAGACCAACATATATGAATTAAAACATCAACGTGCGTTCATCTATCTCGCGCATCAGCATGACAGTCTATTGGTCACAAACGTTGATTCATGTTTTAACACATCAGTTCGCAGTAAACAACATACACGGTCGCACAAACAATGGCGGAAGAATTGCATTTGAATGCAGTGGCGTGCGCAAAAAACAAGAAAAAACAAAGAAGTCCTAGTAAATGGTCTGCATCAAATTGCATTAAAGGATAGTACCATAATGTCGGTACATATATGTCGTCTGTTCCAGCACCATATCTTTTCGAGTCTTTAACTTTTTTTTAAATCTCTTCTGAATCCACCACGCAAGCTGTTAATTTTTTGTTTGACTGTATTTTTGTCGCTTCAGGTGGTACAACTTTTAACTTTTCAAGTAAAATCTGATAAGCTGTATTTTTCTTATTCTTGTCGAGGTAGTCCTTTGACTTAGTTTCCCATAAACGAGGATGGGTCCGATATAAGTCAATGAAATGTCTTAAAAAATCTCGTGTTAAATTTCGTAAGTCCCACATTTTCAATCTGTAAATAAAACTATAATTTATAAATTTTACTAATCAAATAATAATAATTATTATTAATTTAAATATATACTAATTTAACTAATTAAACAATAATTATTAATTTAAATAATTATAACTACCTTCTACGTCACTGAAGAACGGCGTGACAATAACGTTGTTATTTGACACACACAGTCGAGCATCAACGTACATTCAACAGCGCACGAACATGTTTTCTGGAAATCCAGGTTGATAAGTACGACGCACTTTTTCAGCGCGCAATCATGTACGTGACGTTATTATGTCCATAGACAGATGTTGTTGCTTGCGCGAAGATGAATGCGCGTTGATGTTTGCATACATATACGTTCGTCTATGACCCGCTTATAGGTGACCGCGTTTTTTGTAACAGGATTTTCACAACTTGTACTAAAAGTTCATATAAACATATATGTATAGATGCGTTGTTTTCGATTTGCAGTGTTCAAGTTTAAAATGAGAATTATAAAACATTTTTATAAATAGGTTCTAGATTTGCATAATTTATTTATTTACTTGTTACAAAGTTTGCCGCGAATATATCTGTTTTTGAGTTGCCAAGGTATTGTAGCAATGGTTTGACGTTTGCTGACGTTTAATGAAGTATTTTCGATTTACGGTTTTCGGTTAGATTTCTGTTTCTCATAAAAATGCCTTTTCAGTTTAGTAATGAAGAGTATGCAGACATGCATTATTTGTATGGATTTTTCGATGGAAACTCTGCTGGAGCTGTTTGCGAATACAGAAGAAGGTTTCCCAACAGAAGACAATCCCATACAAGCGTTTTTGTTAAAAATACACCAACAGTTTAGAAGCCAAAGTTTAAAACCGTTCCAGACAGTAGTAGGTGAACAAATTCGGCAAAGCCGTGGGAGACAAGAGCAACGAATTTTAAATACGAGAAACCGACAATTAAGCACTCGGCTTTCAAGGCAATTGAATGTATCTAAAACCAAGATGTGGAAAACTGTAAGACAAAATGGTATGTATCCGTATCATTTACAGCCTGTACAAGCATTACAACCTGAAGATGCGCAACGTCGCGTAATTTTTTGTAATTGGGTACTTATACTTAATCAGGTAAGAGAAAATCCAGAGTTTCTTAATAAAATTATTTGGACGAATGACTCCTGTTTCACAAGACGTGGTGTAGTAAATTTCCATATATATTTTCCGCGTTTGGGATAATGAAAATCCATGTCTGATTCGACCTATGAGGTTCCAACAAGAATTTAGTGTAAACGTTTGGATGGGAGTGTTTGGCGATTTTTTGTTGGGACCTTACATCCTGCCCAATAGATTAAGCGGTCAATTATTTCTTTAACTGCCCCGCATGACAAAATTCTAGACGATGTTTCTCTTCAACAAAGAATAGACTCGGTTTTTCAATTAGATGCCCTTCCCATTACTCTTTGGTGGTACGAAACTGACTGAATACAGAGTATCTACAGAGATGGGTGGGTCGTGGAGGTCCAGTTGGGTGGCCTCCGCGATCGCCTGATCTAACACCTTTGGATTTTTTTTGTTTAGGATTCATTAAGGATGCGGTTTACTCTACGCCTGTTAACTCGCAAGAGGAACTTGCACGACGAATCCGAAACGCTGCTCCACATCATTTATTGCATATAATATCTGTTTGTGAGTCCCAGAGAAGTCGAGAGTCAGTGCAAATCTCCAGAAAATTTATGTCACTTGCTTGATCGTACCACTATTTTTATATTTCATTAAAATACTTTTATCCACAGGATTTTACCAAACTGACTGAACTGCAACTGGTCGGTAATTTGACATTGAATTGCTATTTTGCTAGCTATTTTTAAAGGCATAATTTTTGACTTTTTTTAAATCTGGAAATTACCACTTAGAGAAAAATTTACTAAATACATTAACAGAGATTCAAATGCATCATTTATTATAACCCCGGATCTCATCTGTGCCCCGAAATTTCACAGCTTTGAGTGGCATCACTATATCGTAAAGCTCATTCCTTGTGATGTCACGTAGAAATATGTTATTTCTTGTGCAATTATCATCGTATTCCAGAAAAATTGTTATTATGTTCCAGTTCAACAAAAAACACCAAGTTGATTTTTCACTTTGAGCACACTTGTACTGTTCCCTGATTATTTATTAAGTTCCAAGCTGCACGAGTCTTATTGGATGATTTTAAAATATAATTATCGTAGTAGGAATTTTTTGCTTCAGCTATAATTTTTTTATACTCTTTTTTTGCATTTAAATAATTTTAGTGAAAAATGGGACAGTCGGATTGTTAATCAACAAGAATCCAAAATTCTTTCATATATTTAGAAAGAAAACGGATGTCCTTATTAACCCAGTGCCCTTTACAGTTATTTTCTTTAAATATTTTATTTTTAACAGCAAAACAAATTAAAATTTTACAAAAAAGTAGTATAAAAACACAAAATATTGATCAAAATCGTTTGGATAGTTATAAACATCGGCCCAGGTATCATTTTTTAAATATGTAATCATTGCGCCCATAAGATTAAAAGTCATTCAAAGACGTTGGAAATTGTTGCTATCCTTACTTATTTGCAACAAATCGATATTAAAGTCACCACCGATTATTAATTTTGACAATTTTGAGACACTACCTCAATGACATTATTTAACATATTTAAGAAGTCACTTACATCTTCGTTCCTGACGAAGATGTAAATGTGATATGCACCAATAATGCCTACATGGTTATAGCTTTCAAACGAGATAATGCACGTACATAAGTCTCCAATACCTTGTTCCGATGTTAATACGTTATCGTGATGCCGTAGAGGTAACAGCATGGCGGCTATTCTAACCCATGAATACATATATTTGTATCAATTCCACTTAATTTTAACACATTTTTTAGCCATCTTCTTAGTGTTTAAGGAGACGCTGCTTTGTGTGTTTTTTAATAGTGATAGTAAATCTGCTTTCTAAATGTGACCTTAAAGATCCTGTTATTTTTAAGTAGTGACATATAGTTGATACATCACACAGCTGAGGTTTCTCTTTTTTGGTTTTGCTATACGGTTTCAAATAATACATATTTTTATCATTGCATTTTATAAAATATATAGTTAATTAATTTGATATTAAGATTATTAACCTATTTTGTATACATTTTTATTATCTCTTTTTTTTACTGTATAATGAAATGCGTACAATTAATTTTAGAAGGAGCTCTGTTTTAGCGTTTAAGTACTTCTGCTACATGCCTAGCAGCATATGTTACTTTCTCACATTTTAATGTTGGATCTATTTTTACGGGCTTTGATTTGCTTTCAGATTTTATTACAGACTAGAAAGGTGGCAAGTCGGCTATCGCCGACTTGACCTTTCTTGGGATGGTGGACACCGGATATTTTCATTAGTATAGTTTTTCTGCAGACCATTGCGAAGAGTTTCAGAAAAAGAAATTTTTAAATCCATGAATTTTGAGGATTAATTGAGAATGGTTCGGTTTTTTAAACACCCTGTATTGTTTTCATTAAAATAGTTTCCATATAGACCATTGTTAAAAGTTTCATCAAAGGAATATTATACTTCCATGACAGTTTTAATTATCGCAGGCGCAGATCAGCAGTATGATCTGTACTTTCATTTAACACTTCTTAAAATTTTTGTTTATAATATTATGCACTCTTGTATTTTTATCACTATCAATTGTCGTAGGTGCAGATCAGCAGTATGATCTGTTCTTTTATTTAACATTTCTCAAAATTGTTAAATACATTAGTTATGCTTTTCTGTTTTTTATCAATTATCGTAGGCGCAGATCAGCAGTATGATCTGTTCTTTCATTTAACACTTCTTAAAATTTTTGTTTATAATATTATGCACTCTTGTATTTTTATCACTATCAATTGTCGTAGGTGCAGATCAGCAGTATGATCTGTTCTATTATTTAACACTTCTCAAATTGTCTATCTTTTATCAATTATCGTAGATGCAGATCAGCAGTAGAGAATGGTTCGGTTTTTTTAAACACCCAGTATTTTGTCATTAGTATATTTTTCCTACAGAACATTGTAAAAAGTTTCATAAAAAAAATTTTCAATTCCAGGAATTTTGAGGACTTTTAGAGAATGGTTTGGTTTTGTTAAACACCCTGTATTTGCTCATTAGTATAACTTTTTTACAATCGTGAAAAGTTTCATAAAAAAAATTAAATTCCATAAATTTTGTGGATTCCAGGTTTTAAGGATTTTTAGAATGATTCGATTTTTTTAAACATCCAGTATTTTTTAATTAGTATAGCAGCCTATTGTGAAAGGTGTCTAAAAAAAGAAATATTAATTTCACGAATTTTGAGGATATTTAGAGAATGGTTCGGTTTTTTTAAACACCCAGTATTTGTTCATTAGTATAGTCTTTTTGCAGACTATTGCGATAAGTTTCGAAAAAAAAATTTAATTCCACGAATTTTGAGGATTGCATTTTTTTAATAAGGGTAGTTTTTTTGCAGCCTATTGTGAAAGGTGTCATAACAAAAATATTAATTCCATAAATTTTGAGGATTTTTAGGGAATGGTTCGGTTTTTTGTAAACACCCAGTAGTTTTTTAATTAGTAAAGTTTTCTTACAGACCATTGTGAAAAGTTTCATTAAAAAATATTCCATGAATTGTGAGGATTCTTAGAGAATGGTTTGGTTTTGTTAAACACCCTGTATTTTTTCATTATTACAGTTTTTTTTACAGCCTATTGTGAAAGGTGTCTACAAAAAGAAATATTAATTCCACGAATTGTGAGGATTTTTAGAGAATGGTTCGGTTCTCTTAAACACTGGATATTTTCATTAGTATATATATATTTTTTAACAGCCTATTGCAAAAAGTGTTTACAAAAAAATTTTTTAATTCCACGAAATTTGAGGATTTCAAGAGAATGGTTCGGTTTTTTTAAACCCCCCGTATTTTTAATTAGTATAGTTTTTCTGTAGACTATCGCGAAGGGTTTCAGAAAAATAAGAAATTTTTAAATCCACGAATTTTGAGGATTTTTAGATAAGGGTTCGGTTTTTTTAAACACCCCGTATTTTTTTCGATAATTAGTGCGGTAAGAGACCCCCGACTGAAGTTTCGTAAAAAAAAAATTCAGTTCCCTTAATTTTGACATTTTTTTAGCGTTCGACATTTTTCCAACACTTTGTATATAAAACGGCCTTTCGCACGTCAGACGACCCCTCCGAAGCGAAAAAACCGAAAATTTCCTCGAATCTGTAATTTTTATTTTTTTCTCGTCAATTTTTATCGGAACACCCCGTACATCGAGCTTTTTTGAGTCGCACTGTATATACGCGAAGCGCCTCGAAAAATTTGAAGAGCGCCACATTGCTGACGTCACTGTTACCCCGTCTTGGTCTTGGATTTATGCAAATTTCGATACAAAAACGACCTCAAAACCCAGCGCTCGCATAACGGAAAGTATCTAGAGACCTCAAATTTACCGTTTTCGGCCTTCGGGGAGCTCCGATCGGCCCATTTAGCGAAATTTCCTGTTTTAATCTGAACTGTCACCACTCGTCGTTTGACGTTTCTGAAGGTTGCGCTCCCAGTGGAGTGCAGTCTACCAAATTTTCTATATTTTCGCTATAAAATCGAATTTTAAACCCAGATCTGAGGCACGCGGGATATTGTAGAAGGTTCAAAGTTTACGTTTCGATATGGTTTTATGGAAATAAAGAGGTACTTACTTTGGAGAATGTAATCGTTTTGAAGTTTTTGTGATGACTGGTATTTGCCTTCCTCTTCCTTCCCGTCTCGGTCGTTATTTTTGCACATTTCCATCTAAAAACGAACTCAAAACCCAGCGCTCGCATAACAGAAAGTATCTAGAGACTTTAAATTTACCTTTTCTGGCCTTTGCGGGCCTCCGATCGGCCCATTTAGCGAAATTTCTTACGTTTTCTTGGGAGATGTCACCGCACCGCACCGTCGGGCTCGAAGTTTGACGTTTCTGAAGGCCGATTGTCGGGCGAACGTGTGTGGACGCATATTTTCACTATTTTCGCTATAAAATCGAATTTTAAACCCAGATCTGAGGCGCGCGGGATATTGTAGAAGGTTCAAAGTTTACGTTTCGATATGGCTTCGTGGAAAGGAATGCGGGAAAATACGAAAATATCGAATCCGAAATAGTCTGACGTCTAAATATATTTCGCACTGAACAACTGACGTTTCTCCGATTCCCTGCCGATAAGCTATATCCATCTCACTTTTGTCTCGTTTCCTCGCGAAAATTGCAAACCGGCGTCCGCGGACCTCCGGAAAAACGCAAAATTCGCCCGGAAAAAAGTAAAAAGGACTCATCAAAATACGCCTAAGCGACAACCAAAGGACCGAACCCGACTCCCCGCACCCGGGCTCGCCGCTGTGCGGCTGGCTTCAAAAGCCTTAGGGGACGCAAAATGCCCCTTTTTCGCCATCCCGGTGGGAGCGAGAAAAAATAACGGATTTTAATATATAAGGACTAGAAAGGTGGCAAGTCGGCTATCGCCGACTTGACCTTTCTTGGGATGGTGGACACCGGATATTTTCATTAGTATAGTTTTTCTGCAGACCATTGCGAAGAGTTTCAGAAAAATAAATTTTTGAGTCCATGAGTTATGAGGATTATTTGAGAATGGTTCGGTATTTTTAAGCACCCTGTATTGTTCTCATTAAAATAGGTTCCATATAGACCATTGTTAAAAGTTTCATCAAATTAATATTATACTTCCATGACAGTTTCAATTATCGCAGGTGCAGATCAGCAGTATGATCTGTTCTTTAATTTAATACATTCTAAAATTTTTGGTTACAATATTATACACTCTTGTATTTTTATCACTATCAATTGTCGTAGGTGCAGATCAGCAGTATGATCTGTTTTTTCATTTAACACTTCTTAAAATTTTTGTTTATAATATTATGCACGCTTCTATTTTTATGGCTATTAATTATCGTATGTGCAGATCAGCAGTATGATCTGTTCTATTATTTAACACTTCTCAAATTTGTTACCTATATTAGTTACGCTTGTCTGTCTTTTATCAATTATCGTAGATTCAGATCAGCAGTAGAGAATGGTTCGGTTTTTTAAACACCCTGTTTTGTTCTCATTAAATTAGTTTCCATATAGACTATTGTTAAAAGTTTCATCAAAGAAATATTATACTTCCATGACAGTTTCAATTATCGCAGGTGCAGATCAAAAGTATGATCTGTTCTTTAATTTAATACATTTTAAAATTTTTGGTTACAATATTATGCACTCTTGTATTTTTATCACTATCAATTGTCGTAGGTGCAGATCAGCAGTATGATCTGCTCTTTCTTTTAACACTTCTTAAAATTTTTGTTTATAATATTATGCACGCTTCTATATTTATGACTATTAATTATCGTAGGTGTAGATCAGCAGTATGATCTGTTCTATTATTTAACACTTCTCAAATTTGTTGCCTATATTAGTTACGCTTGTCTATCTTTTATCAATTATCGTAGATGCAGATCAGCAGTAGAGAATGGTTCGGTTTTTTAAACACCCAGTATTTTTTCATTAGTATAGTTTTTCTTCAGAATATGTAAAATGTTTCATAAAAACAATTTTTTTAGTTCCATGAATTTTGAGGATTTTTAGAAAATGGTTCGGTGTTTTAAAATACTCTGTATTATTTCATTAGTATAGTTTTTCTGCAAACTATCGCGAAGAGTTAAAAAAAATTATTCCATGAATTTTGAGAATTTTTAGAGAATGGTTCGGCTGCTTTAAACACCCTGTATTTTTTCAGTATGTATTTATATACATAATAATGCCTAAGTATGTATTTATTATAGTTTTTTTACAAACTACTGTAGAAAGTTTCGCCAAATTCCAAGTTTTAAGGATTTTTAGAATGGTTCGGTTTTTTTAAACACCCTGTATTGTTCTCATTAAAATAGTTTCCATATAGACCATTGTTAAAAGTTTCATCAAAGAAATATTTATACTTCCATGACAGTTTCAATTATCGCAGGTGCAGATCAGCAGTATGATCTGTTCTTTAATTTAATACATTTTAAAATTTTTGGTTACAATATTATGCACTCTTGTATTTTTATCACTATCAATTGTCGTAGGTGCAGATCAGCAGTATGATCTGTTCTTTTATTTAACATTTCTCAAAATTGTTAAATACATTAGTTATGCTTTTCTGTTTTTTATCAATTATCATAGGCGCAGATCAGCAGTATGATCTGTTCTTGCATTTAACACTTCTTAAAATTTTTGTTTATAATATTATGCACGCTTCTATATTTATGACTGTTAATTATCGTATGTGCAGATCAGCAGTATGATCTGTTCTATTATTTAACACTTCTCAAATTGTCTATCTTTTATCAATTATAGTAGATGCAGATCAGCAGTAGAGAATGGTTCGGTTTTTTTAAACACCCAGTATTTTGTCATTAGTATATTTTTCCTACAGAACATTGTAAAAAGTTTCATCAAAAAAAATTTTCAATTCCAGGAATTTTTAGGACTTTTAGAGAATGGTTTGGTTTTGTTAAACACCCTATATTTGCTCATTAATATAACTTTTTTACAATCGTGAAAAGTTTCATAAAAAAAATTAAATTTCATAAATTTTGTGGATCTAGAGAATGGTTCTTTATTTTACACCCTGTATTTTTTCATAAGTATGTGTTTATATATACATAATAATACCAAAGTATGTATTTTTTATAGTTTTTTTACAAACTATTGCAAAAAGTTTAATCAAAAATCAAAAAAAAAAATTTTACTTCCAAGTTTTAAGGATTTTTTAAAATAATTTGATTTTTTTAAACATCCAGTAATTTTTCATTAGTATAGTTTTCCTTAGAATATTATGTAAAATATTTCATCAAAAAAATTTTTTCATTCCACGAATTTTGAGGATTTTTAGAGAATGGTTCGGTTTTTGTAAACACTAAGTATTTTCTCATTAGGTTAGTTTTTTTATAGTGTATTGCGGAAAGTGTCGTTAAAACAAAATTTTCAATTCCACGAATTTCGATGATTTTAGAGAATAGTTCGGTTTTTTTAATTACCCAGTAATTTTTAATTAGTACAGTATTTTCTAATTAGTACAATTTTTTTGCAACTTATTGCGAAAAGTGACTAAAAAAATTTTCAATTCCCTGAATTTGGAGGAATTTTAGATAATGGTTCGGTTTTTTTGAACCTCCTGTATGTTTTCAATATTACAGTTTTTTTACAGCCTATTGTGAAAAGTTTTATCAAACAAAATTTTTAATTCCATGAATTTCGGGGATTTCAAGAGAATGGTTCGATTTTTTAAACACCCAGTATTTTTTAATTAGTATAGTTTTTCTGCAGACTATTGCGATAAGTTTTATAAAAAAAGTTTAATTCCATGTACTTTGAGGATTTTTAGTGAATGGTTAGGTTTTTTTAAACACTTCATATTTTTTCATCATTACAGTTTTTTTACAGCCTATTGTGAAAAGTGTCTACAAAAAAAAAATTAATTCCATAACTTGCGAGGATTTCAAGAGAATGGTTCGGTTTTTTAAACACCCAGTATTTTTTCATTAGTATGGTTTTTCTGCAGACTATTGCGATAAGAATCATAAAAAAAAATTAATTCCATTAATTTTGAGGATTATTAGACAATGGTTCGGTTTTTTAAACACCCTGTATTATTTCATTTTTACAGTTTTTTTACATTCTATTGTGAAAGATGTCTACAAAAAGAAATATTAATTCCATGAATTTTGAGGATTTTTAGAGAACGGTTCGGTTTTTTAAAACACCTTGCATTTTTTCATCAGGGTAGTTTTTTTGCAGCCTATTGTGAAAAGTTTTATCAAAAAAAATTTTTAATTTCATGAATTTTCAAGAGAATGGTTCGGTTTTTTAAACACCCAGTATTTTTTCATTATTATAGTTTTTTTACAGCCTATTGTGAAAGGTGTCATAAAAAAATATTAATTCCACGAATTTTGAGGATATTTAGAGAATGGTTCGGTTTTTTTAAACACCCAGTATTTGTTCATTAGTATAGTCTTTTTGCAGACTATTGCGATAAGTTTTATAAAAAAAAATTAATTCCATGAATTTTGAGGATTATTAGGAAATGGTTCGGTTTTGTAAAACACCCTGCATTGTTTTAATAAGGGTAGCTTTTTTGCAGCCTATTGTGAAAGGTGTCATAACAAAAATATTAATTCCATAAATTTTGAGGATTTTTAGGGAATGGTTCGGTTTTTTGTAAACACCCAGTAGTTTTTTAATTAGTAAAGTTTTCTAACAGAAAAATTGTGAAAAGTTTCATTAAAAAATATTCCATGAATTGCGAGGATTCTTAGAGAATGGTTTGGTTTTGTTAAACACCCTATATTTTTTGATTACAGTTTTTTTTACAGCCTATTGTGAAAGATGTCTACAAAAAGAAATATTAATTCCATGAATTTTGAGGATTTTTAGAGAACGGTTCGGTTTTTTAAAACACCTTGCATTTTTTCATCAGGGTAGTTTTTTTGCAGCCTATTGTGAAAAGTTTTATCAAAAAAAATTTTTAATTTCAAGAATTTTCAAGAGAATGGTTCGATTTTTTAAACACCCAGTATTTTTTCATTATTATAGTTTTTTTACAGCCTATTGTGAAAGGTGTCATATAAAAATATTAATTCCATAAATTTTGAAGATTTTTAGGGAATGGTTCTGTTTTTTGTAAACACTCAGTAGTTTTTTAATTAGTATAGTTTTCTTACAGACCATTGTGAAAAGTTTCATTAAAAAATATCCCATGAATTGTGAGGATTTTTAAAGAATGGTTTATTTTTGTTAAACACCCTGTATTTTTTCATTATTACAGTTTTTTTACAGCCTATTGTGAAAGGTGTCTACAAAAAGAAATATTAATTCCACGAAATATGAGGATTTCAAGAGAATGGTTCGGTTTTTTTAAACCCCCTGTATTTTTTAATTAGTATAGTTCTTCTGCAGACTATCGCGAAGAGTTTCAGAAAAAAAGGAATTTTTAACTCCACGAATTTTGAGGATTTTTAGATAAGGGTACGGTTTTTTTAAACACCCCGTATTTTGTTCGATAATTAGTGCGGTAAAAGACCCCCGACTAAAGTTTCGTAAATAAAAAAATTTCAGTTCCCTTAATTTTGACATTTTTGTAGCGTTCGACATTTTTCCAACACTTTGTATATAAAACGGGCTTTCGCACGTCAGACGACCCCTCCGAAGCGAAAAAACCGAAAATTTCCTCGAATCTGTAATTTTTATTTTTTTCTCGTCAATTTTTATCGGAACACCCCGTACATCGAGCTTTTTTGAGTCGCACTGTATATACGCGAAGCGCCTCGAAAAATTTGAAGAGCGCCACATTGCTGACGTCACTGTTACCCTGTCTTGGTCTTGGATTTATGCAAATTTCGATACAAAAACGACCTCAAAACCCAGCGCTCGCATAACAGAAAGTATCTAGAGACTTCAAATTTACCGTTTTCGGCCTTCGGGGGGCTCCGATCGGCCAATTTAGCGAAATTTCCTGTTTTAATCTGAACTGTCACCACTCGTCGTTTGACGTTTCTGAAGGTGGCGCTCCCGGCGGAGTGCAGTCTACCAAAATTTCTATATTTTCACTATAAAATCGAATTTTAAACCCAGATCTGAGGCACGCGGGATATTGTAGAAGGTTCAAAGTTTACGTTTCGATATGGTTTTATGGAAATAAAGGGGTACTTACTTTGGAGAAGGTAATCGTTTTGAAGTTTTTGTAATGACTGGTGTTTGCCTTGCTCTTCCCTCCCGTCTCGGTCGTTATTTTTGCACATTTCCATCTAAAAACGAACTCAAAACCCAGCGCTCGCATAACAGAAAGTATCTAGAGACTTCAAATTTACCGTTTTCGGCCTTCGGGGGGCTCCGATCGGCCCATTTAGCGACATTTTCTATGTATTATTCTGAACTGTCACCACTCGCCGTTTGACGTTTCTGAAGGTCGCGCTCCCGGCAGAGTGCAGTCGACCAAATTTTCTATATTTTCACTATAAAATTGAATTTTAAACTCATACCTGAGGCACGCGGGATATTGCAGAAGGTTCAAAGTTTACGTTTCGATATGGTTTTATGGAAATAAAGGGGTACTTACTTTGGAGAAGGTAATCGTTTTGAAGTTTTTGTAATGACTGGCGTTTGCCTTGCTCTTCCCTCCCGTCTCGGTCGTTATCCTTTCTCTGGGATGGTTCGGTATTTTAAAGGTCCTGTATTGTTCTCATTAAAATAGTTTCCATATAGACCATTGTTAAAAGTTTCATCAAAGAAATATTATACTTCCATGAAGGTTTCTAGAGAACGGTTCGGTTTTTTTAAACACGCAGCAGTTTTTTAATTAATATAGTTTTCTTACAGGCTATTGTGAAAAGTCTCATAAGAAAATATTCCATGAATTGTGAGGATTCTTAGAGAATGGTTTGGTTTTGTTAAACACCCTGTATTTTTTTATTAGTATAATTTTTTTACAATCATGAAAAGTTTCATAAAAATGAATTAAATTCCATAATTTTTGTGAATCTAGAAAATGGTGTTTTATTTTACACCCTGTATTTTTTCATAAGTATGTATTTGTATACATATAATAATACCTAAATATGTATTTTTTATAGTTTTTTTTACAAAGTATTTTAAATTTTGTCAAAAACCAAAAAAGAATTTAAAATTCCAAGTTTTAAGGATTTTTAGAATGATTCGATTTTTTAAACATCCAGTATTTTTTCATAAGTATAGTTTTCCTTCAAAATATGTAAAATGTTTCATCAAAAAAATTTGTTTAGTTCCATGAATTTTGAGGATTTTTAGGGAATGGTTCGGTTTTTTTAAACACCCTGTATTTTTTAATTAGTATAGTTTTCTTACAGACCATTGTGAAAAGTTTCATAAGAAAATATTCCATGAATTGTGAGGAACCTTAGAGAATGGTTTGATTTCGTTAAACACCCTTTATTTTTTCAATAGTATAATTTTTTTACAATCGTGAAAAGTTTCATAAAAAAAATAAATTCCATAAATTTTGTGGATCTAGAGAATGGTTCTTTATTTTACACCCTGTATTTTTTCATAAGTATGTATTTGTATACACATAATAATACCTAAGTATGTATTTTTTATAGTTTTTTTACAAACTATTGCAAACAGTTTCATCAAAAATCAAAAAAAAAATTTAATTCCAAGTTTTAAGGATTTTTTAGAATGATTCGATTTTTTAAGCATCCAGTATTTTTTCATTAGTATAGGTTTCCTTCAGAATATTATGTAAAATGTTTTATCAACAAAAATTTTTTAATTCCACGAATTTTGAGGATTTTTAGAGAATGGATCGGTTTTTGTAAACACTATGTATTTTTTCATTTGGTTAGGTTTTTTATAGTGTATTGCGAAGTGTCGTTAAAACAAAATTTTCAATTCCACAAATTTCGATGATTTTAGAGAATAGTTCGGTTTTTTAATTACCCAGTATTTTTTAATTAGTACAGTATTTTCTAATTAGTACAGTTTTTTTGCAACTTATTGCGAAAAGTGACATAAAAAAAATTTTCAATTCCCTGAATTTGGAGGAATTTTAGATAATGGTTCGGTTTTTTTGAACCTCCTGTATTTTTTCATTATTACAGTTTTTTACAGCCTATTGTGAAAAGTTTTATCAAAAAAATTTTTTAATTCCATGAATTTCGAGGATTTCAAGAGAATGGTTCGGTTTTTTTAAACACCCAGTATTTTTTAATTAGTATAGTTTTTCTGCAGACTATTGCGATAAGTTTTATAAAAAAAAGTTTAATTTCATGTATTTTGAGGATTTTTAGTGAATGGATCGGTTTTTTAAACACTCCATATTTTTTCATTATTACAGTTTTTTTACAGCCTATTGTGAAAAGTGTCTACAAAAAAAATATTAATTCCATAAATTGCGAGGATTTCAAGAGAATGGTTCGATTTTTTAATCACCCAGTATTATTTCATTATTATAGTTTTTTTACAGCCTAATGTGAAAGGTATCATAAAAAATATTAATTCCATCAATTTTGAGGATTTTTAGGGAATGGTTCGGTTTTTTAAACACGCAGCAGTTTTTTAATTAGTATAGTTTTCTTATAGACCATTGTGAAAAGTTTCATTAAAAAATATCCCATGAATTGTGAGGATTTTTAAAGAATGGTTTACTTTTGTTAAACACCCTGTATTTTTTCATTATTACAGTTTTTTTACAGCCTATTGCAAAGTGTCTACGAAAAAAATTTTTAATTCCACGAAATTTGAGGATTTCAAGAGAATGGTTCGGTTTTTTTAAACCCCCTGTATTTTTTAATTAGTATAGTTTTTCTGCAGGCTATCGCAAAGAGTTTCAGAAGAAAAGGAATTTTTAAATCCACGAATTTTGAGGATTTTTAGAAAACGGTTCGGTTTTTTTAAACACCCCGTATTTTTTTCGATAATTAGTGCTGTAAGAGACCCCCGACTGAAGTTTCGTAAAAAAAAATTTCAGTTCCCTTAATTTTGAAATTTTTTTAGCGTTCGACATTTTTCCAACACTTTGTATATAAAACGGTCTTTCGCACGTCAGACGACCCCTCCGAAGCGAAAAAACCGAAAATTTTCTCGAATCTGTAATTTTTATTTTTTTCTCGTCAATTTTTAACGGAACACCCCGTATATCGAGGTTTTTTGAGTCGTACTGTATATACGCGAAGCGCCTCGAAAAATTTGAAGAGCGCCACATTGCTGACGTCACTGTTACCCCGTCTTGGTCTTGGATTTATGCAAATTTCGATACAAAAACGACCTCAAAACCCAGCGCTCGCATAACCGAAAGTATCTAGAGACTTCAAATTTACCGTTTTCGGCCTTCGGGGGGCTCCGATCGGCCCATTTAGCGAAATTTTCTATGTTTTAATCTGAACTGTCACCACTCGTCGTTTGACGTTTCTGAAGGTGGCGAGTAGGTATAGGGTCACTTCTGCGACCCCCCTCCACTTTCCATTTAGGCCCCGCCCCTCGACCAATCAGATTGCAGCATTATGGCGGGGAATTCAAACTGATTTGAAATTTGACAGTAGCGACCTAACCTAAGTTCAAACTGGTGGGATATTTAAAATTGGGCGGGAAAATTCAAACTGATTTGAAATTTGACAGTAGCGACCTAACCTAAGTTCAAACTGGTGGGATATTTCAAATTAGGCGGGAAATTCAAACTAAGAAAAAAGGATCTAACTTAACAGAAAAAACATGAGCAGTAGGGGGCCTAACCTATCAGAAAAAACATGCGCAGTAACGACCTAACCTAACAGAAATAACATGCGCAGTAGGTTACAGAAAAAACATGCGCAGTAGGGACTTAACCTATCAGAAAAAACATGCGCAGTACGTTACAGAAGAAACATGCACAGTAGACTAAAGATCCACATTGGTAGCGTTATAGTGACGTCACACACATACAGTTTTTTGCTAATAACTAAAATTTGAAAACTGATTTGATTGGTGACCTATCACGTGACGTTGTTATTTAAATGAAAAAAAACTTTACTCAGTGTGCGATTTGAACCCGGGACCTCTCGCATGCAAAGCAAACGCGAGATAACTTTTGTGCCGAGCGGGTTTGGTTTTTAAAAAACACACAAAAGTATCGTTTGAGTTATAGAGAAGCGTACAATAGTTTCAAAGGCATGAATACTGTATTTACCTCTGACGATAACTACTTAAACAATAAACTTGACCCATATATATAGACTATGAATAAGGAATGTGCAAGGGCTGCACTATCAGCACATTATTGGTAAGATAACTCGTCCACCCTGGGATGAGAACTTGGGGGTTTTCTCAAAAAATGCCAAAGTTCGAAACTTCTACCACTTCTGGAGTATATGCACTTTGTTGGACATCCACTTCTTCTTGGGGTTGAACCTGGAATCTGGATCTTCTTCTTCGAATAATTCTTTTTATGTTCTTCCAAAAAAGAATTAGGATAATTATCACAATCAATAAAATTAAAATGTATGTAATCCAATGAATCGGTTCATTTATCATAGTGTTAAGATTTTGATTTTCAATGTCCTTTTGCAAATTCTCTGTACGTCTTGATAATTCTGATAATTCTTCTAAATTGACCTTGTTTGATAGGGTCAATTTTTGTTGATAATTTGAAAATGTAATATTATTTGGTACATTTATAGTTGGCACATTAACAGTTTCTACATTTTCTTGAAAATTTTTATTTGGAGTTAATTTGTAAGTGTCGATCACACAGGAACATGTTTCTGGAATTGTAATAAGGTAATTTCCTTGTAGTAGTTTCTTTTTCTTTCCTTTACATTCCATTTCGATTAAAATAGTCGATATCGTTGATATTATCCAAGAATTTGAATTTTCGATTCTTTGTATTTGTGGGCTGTCACTGTATAATTGTGTGTGTTGACAATTATTTTGGTTTGAAGTAAAACTGATAAGTTGTATTTCACACGGGTCATTAGTATTTCTTTTTAGCACAGGATTATATGTGCATAAAAAATTATTAAGTTCTATCTCTATACAGGGTATATCAGCAAAGGAGTACCAATTTGTGTTTAGTATCAAATAATTTCTATTTGGAATAATTGTATATAACAGAGCATTGTTGCTCACTGGTAGAGGATACAACTTGTAGTAATCATAGGAGTTCATTTCCATTAAGGGCACTGCTATAATAAAGTAGATTTTGAAATCTTTTTGGAAAACAGATGTTTTGCATATTCTTTCATATTTTAAAATATTCTCCAAATTTGGTGTGAAAGGAAGTTTTTCATCTTTTAGGTATTTTTGAATATTTTCTAATTCTTCTTTTAAGTTTTCTGGTCTAATTATGGTTTGGTGAATTTTTCTCATTTGGGCAAAGGAGATTGCTGTTGATATTTCTTCCAAAACATCAACAATTAATGATATGGAATGTGACAATTCAGTTAGAAATGATTGGGTTCTGACAATGTGAATGCAGAAACCCAAATTTTTAATTTTCTCTCCAAGCTCAGTAATTCTGTCATTTAATTTTTCTTGATTTTGGACTAGTGTGGCAATTGATTTTTTTGTTGTTTCAATGACTTCTTTAGTCAAAGATAAATGTTTTTCTACATCAACTTTTAATTGTGCCTCATTGTTATATAATCTTTTAAAATTTTCTTCGTATCTTTCTCCGTCGTTAGCATCTAAAGATCCAGTGATGGCTTTTTGAAAGGTTCCAATGAAGTTGAAAAGTCCTCTAGGTCTTCTAGTATGTGTGGGTGATACTTG
Source organism: Monochamus alternatus (assembly GCA_037114965.1). NCBI lineage: Eukaryota > Metazoa > Arthropoda > Insecta > Coleoptera > Cerambycidae > Monochamus > Monochamus alternatus. Next base: position 3,368,410 of record CM073432.1, on the reverse strand, counting down.
ATTAAATAACAGAGTGGCTCTCTGAATTTCATATATTAAAGTTTTATTTAACTGATGTAATATATCTGCAATTATAGACAGTTCAACTCCTTCTATTTTACAGGGCATTTTTGGATAAATGGATTTGCTTATCTCTGAAAGAATTTTAAGAATTTCATCTTTTTCTTGTATAAATACTTCGTATAGGGGTTGTAAGTCGAAAACATTGATTAATTCCCATTCTGATATGACATTGTTTGCTTCTCCTAAATGTACTGGTAGAAGGCCTGGATTGTCATTTATCTCTTTTAATTCGATGTTCCTGGTTGTGGTGATGGTAAAGGTGAGGGTTCCACAGAGGGACCTATAACATTAGATTTTAAGTTTGATAGATGTACTCGTTTTTCTTTATTATTTTGTAATTTAACGACACATGTGTTATCATCATTTAAACGAATAATTTTGAAAGGGCCATTAAATTTAGTTACGGTTTTTGATCCACGTTTTTTCGGTGCTTTTATATACACTTTTTGACCAATTTTGAATTTTTCTTGGGGATTTTTTACATTTTTATTAACTCTCTCAACGTTTGTCTTTTTCCGACTTTCTGTTCTTCCTTGTATATTGTTATACATATGAGATAACGACTTTCTATGCTCGTCTAAGGAATAATCGAACATTATTTGGTTAGATTTTGTATCCATAATATCTTTACTGGATGTATGTCCGAAAATAATCTCAAAGGGCGTGTGTCCTGTTGTAGAGTGGTTTGTATGGTTATAAGCAATTATAGCCAATTTCATAAGTTCTTCATCTGTCTTTTTATTTAATTCTGGATTTTGTCGGAATATTCTAAAATGTTCAATTATTGTTGAATGGAATCTTTCAACAGTTCCGTTCGACTCTGGGTGAAAGGGTGTAGTAAAGTGAATGTCAATTTTATGAAAAGCTAACAAATTTTTTACTTGATTATTTATAAATTCTTTTCCATTGTCCGTTATTATGGCTGAACATGTTCCATAATGTTCAAAATATTCTATTAGAGCTCTTGTTACTTCACATGCTTCTTTGCATTTAATAGGGATAGCTTGTCCGAATTTTGAAAAACTATCAACAAGAGTCAGATAATTTTTTTGTTCTAATGTAAATGTGTCCATATATATTAGTTCAAAAGGTTTCTTTTGAGTGGGTGTTAAGTTCATTGGAATTTGAGGAGGATGTCTGTCATATTTGCCTTTCTGACATACATTACAATTGTTAATGTATTCTTGTATAGTTGTTAACATATTATTCCAATAATATCTTTGTTTAAGTTTTTCAAATGTTTCTTGTGATCCTCTATGATTAGTTTTTCCTTCGTGGTAAGTTTTTATAGTTTCATTAATTTCATCCCTTTTTCTCAAAACTATTCTCTGTTGTGTGCATCTTACTAATTTTGGTCCATTATTATTAAAATATGTTTCATATATTCGACAAAAGTCCTGATACATTTTATCTGTGTCAAAATACATATAGAAAGTTACGTTTTCTGTTGTATATTCTCTCAAAAGGGTGACAATTTGATCTTCATTATCTTCTTTTGTTATCTCCGCATATACTATAACTTTGTTATCTGTTTTTAAAGTTTTTGTCTTTTGTGGATTCATAAGAACAGATTTTATTATTATTTGTTTTGGTTTTGAGTTTATTATATCGTCTAGAATTTGAATAGTATTGCGTGGTTCATCATCTCTGTTTGAGTGAACAGTGGACATTTCTACATGTTCTTGTGGTATATCTTCAAGATTTTCCGGTGGATTCAGGATTCTCTCTACTTCATCTTCAGTGGGTGTTCTCAAGTTTGATTCTCTTTCGAGGTCTTGAATAATTTGATCTAATTCAGGGTCATCAATGTTTACTTGCATAGATTCGGTGTCTATAGGATGAATTTGGATTCTGGATAATGCATCTGCGTTTGTATTAAGTTTTCCTTTTTTATACTCAATAGTAAAATCATAGTCTTGTAATTTTGTTCTCCATCTTGCAAATTTTGAATTTTGTACATCTTTTAGAGAGAATAACCATCTTAATGGTCTATGGTCAGTGTAAACTGTAAACCTTCGTCCATATAGGTATGGTCTAAAATACTGGGTTGCCCAAACTAAACCGAGTAGTTCTTTTTCAATCACTGAGTAATTCTTCTCAGATTCACTCAATGTTCTTGAGGCATAGGCTATAGGTTTATCATTGCCTACTTCACCTTGGGATAGTACTGCTCCTAATGCATATTGTGAAGCATCTGTTGTTAAGATAAACGGTTTTGAAAAATCTGGATGTTGTAATAGTGGGCTATTTGTCAGAATTCTTTTACATATTTCGAATGCTCTGATAAATTCTTCGGTATGTTCTATTTTTGCGCCTTTTTTTAAGCATAAGGTCAAAGGTTTCGTCAATTTGGAACAATCTTTGATAAATTTTCTGTAGTAACCAATTAATCCGAGAAATGATTGAATTTCTTTCTTTGTTTTTGGAATTGGAAATTTTAAAATTGCTTGAATTTTGTCAGGATTTGGTAATATTCCTTCAGGTGTTATAATATGTCCTAAGAATTTTACAGTCTGTTTCAGAAATTCTGATTTATCTAGCTGTATTTTTAGATTTGTCTGTCTAAATCTGTCAAATATTAATCTTATACTTTCTATGTGTTCTTGCAATGACGTTGAAAATATCAGTATGTCATCCATATAAACTAGACATTTATTATGTAAACCTGATAGTACATGGTTCATTGTTCTTTGGAATGTGGAGGGGGCATTTTTGAGGCCAAAGGGCATTCTTAGGAATTCGTAATGTCCGTCGTCTGTTGAGAATGCTGTCTTCTCAATGTCTTTAGGATCCATTTCTATTTGATGGTATCCACTAGCCAAATCTAATGTTGTAAAATATTGACTTCTTCCTAGCTTATCAAGCACATCATTTATATTTGGTATGGGAAATTTATCTGGAACTGTTTTTTCATTCAATTTTCGGTAGTCGATAACAATTCTAAATTTTCTTTTTCCACTATTGTCCATTTTTTTAGGTACAATCCATATAGGAGAGGACCATGGTGAAACTGAGTCACGGATTATATTTTGACCTAGCATGGAGATATCTGATTTTTAACTTCTTCTTTGTAAATTTGAAGAAATCTGTATGACTTTGTATATACTGGAATATTGTCTGTTGTTCTTATTTCATGTTTGACTTGATTTGTGAATGTCAATGGAATTCCTTCACAATAAAAGATGTCTCTGTAGTCATAACAAACTTTTCTTACAGCTTCGTATTCTTCTTGATTACAATGTCGCAAATCTAAATTTTCTAAATTTTTTTTTTGTAAAGTATCATAGTCAGTTAACGAATTTTGGAAATATTCATTAGTGTTCATTGGTTCTGGTTCGAAATTATTTAAATTACATCCATTTATGGATGCAAGGGGTTCTCCTAACTGAAAATTTACTTGCTCATCCGTGTTGTTTACAAGCAAAACTGTTGCTTCTCTGTTTTCTATATTAACTATTCCAGCCGGAATTTCTACTTTTTCTTTAATTACCAGGGAGTTAATTATTGCTTCTCCACTTTCTTCCATTATTGGTACTTTTGCTATGATTTCAGTTTTTGCTGGAATACTATATGTATATTTTTTATTTTCTTTTTTATAGTCGTCAGCGTCGGGGTGAATTAGTCTTTTTCCTTCACTAAATAAAGGAATTTTTGTCCTGTCTGTGGTTAAGTAGCCATTTTTGAAGTCAAGGGTGGCTCCAATCTTTTGTAAGAGATCTAAGCCGATTAGACCATCATATGCATCGCTGAAATTAAATACAAAGTGTGTGTGTATTAATTCAGGATTTTTAAATATTTTTGAAATAGGAATGTCTGCAGCCCATTCATGTATAGATGTAGTATGGGGTGTTTTAATTTTGAAAGGGTTAAAGTACATTTTATCCTCGAAATGTACATGTGCCATATATTCTGTAATTAATGATTTTGTTGATCCTGTATCTATCATAAATCTTGCCTGAAGTTCTGGGATAATTATATATGGAAGTTTACTATTGGATGCGATGTTGATCTCTAAGTCTACTATTGGTTCTTGGAACTGGTAAGGTTCGTCGTATTTGGGGAATTCGTATTCTTCATATTGTTCTCCGAGGCTGGCATAGGAAAATTTTCGTCCTCTGTATAGTTTTCTTGATATTCAGCATATTCTTCAGGATAGAAACATTCTTCTTCACAGTAGGGCTCTTCTTCGTAATATTCAGGTTCAGTATCTGCACATGGGGAATTATCTTGGAAGTGTAACTCTTGGAACGTAAATCTTGGTGGTGGTTGTTGCTGTGGTCTTGTTTGCCTGGTATTTCCCGATGAAGTATCCATAGGTTGAGGATATGTTTGTCTAGGACGCTGGGGCATTTGAACATTGGTACGATTAGAATTTTGATTATTTGAGGGGAATGGTTGATTTTGGAAATGCGATTGTTGTGGAAAATTTTGTCTTTGAGGAAAATTTGAAAAATTGGGACGTTGAAAGGGTCCTGGAAATTGTCTCTGTTGAGAAGATCTCGAACTAGAAAAATTAGGAATTCGATGTGGAAAAGTTGAATTAACATTCTGAATAGGTCTATTGAATTGTGGAGGCCTTTGGGAATGCGATTGAACAGGTTTAAAATTTCCTTGTACGGTCCTTATATGTGGTGAATTATTTTTTTGGAAATTATTTTTTGGTCCTAATTTTTGTTGACGATTGTATGACATATTTTCTTCTTCGACCACTTTATTTATGGCATCCTCAAGAGATTGTGGTTGTTTGCATCGTAGTAGATGACTTAAATGTGAGTTGAGTCCTGATAGATATGTTCTTAGAGTCATTTTATTATACAGAGTGATTTTTTCTTGACGTAGTGCTGCTGACAATGTCGACATTTGAATTTTTGAAAGTAAAAGGCTTCTCAGGGAGATTACTCTATCTGCGAATTGTGTGGCAGTTTCATTATTGTTTTGTACCAGCATCATTAAATCATTTAATAGTGATTCTTCATTTCTTTGGTCTCCAAAAGTATTTAATAAAAATGTTTTTAATTCAGGAAAAGTTGTAATTTCGCGGGCAGCTAATATTTCTGCGGCTTTACCAACTATTTTATTCCGAAAATGTAACATTAAAAATTGAATTCTCGCGGCATTATTATCTACGACAAGCATACCGTAAACTTTTTCACATGAATCTATAAAATTCGGTAATTTTGAAACATCACCGTCGAAGAATGGAATTAAATCTAAATAATCGCGAATGGTAATATTGGCTTGAGCCATGTTTAAATTTGGTTCGTTAACAGCGGGTTCTATTAAAAATTGATTTGGGGAAAAAACTCTAGAAAAAAGATTAGCTAATGTGTCGTCGTCAGAATAATTGTCAGTCATGAAAATTACTTACAAGAGAAAAATTTTGATGGCAGAAAACATGAAGGCTCTGGTGTATATAATCGATTACAAGATATAAGCAGTATTATATTTGATTGATTATATATGCTTCTCGAGCAGGAGGGCTTTTTGTCAGGTCAAAGTCTTTGTCAGTTTCCCTAAATTCCCTAACTTGAAATACTTTAAGTAGCTCAAGGCTACGTGCTTTTAGAGATGGTTTCTTTAAAGATGGCTTCTTGCTTGGGTCAATCTTTCCTATGCACGATTTAGATTACATGCAGTCTTGGGAAAGAGAGTACACGATCTTGGTTGCTTCTGATAGGGTGGATACAGCGATTACAGCCAGTAATTTCGCAAAAGTGGAAATTTTGACTGGACTATAATTTCTCCACAGCCTAATCACTGTTGTTTTCTTACTTGCTGATTCTAATTTCTTTCTTGAATAACTTTGAACTTCTTTGCTTGATTCTTCGTTTTTCTTAGCCTAGGGGTTCACCAAAGATATGGCGACAGTTCAGCTGTGTAGGTTCTTCTTTGGTTAGTCGAAGGTACGACGAGATTTCCAATATTCCCTTGGAAAAGCTCCAAAAAAAGATCCTACCGACTGCGCCAGATAACTTTTGTGCCGAGCGGGTTTGGTTTTTAAAAACAAATTTTTATTCTTAAAAAACACACAAAAGTATCGTTTGAGTTAAAGAGAAGCGTACAATAGTTTCAAAGGCATGAATACTGTATTTACCTCTGACGATAACTACTTAAACAATAAACTTGACCCATATATATAGACTATGAATAAGGAATGTGCAAGGGCTGCACTATCAGCACATTGTTGGTAAGATAACTCGCGTTACCACGAGACCGCTATGACTATTAACAAAAGCTTACAGTAACTGCGTAATATATGAATCAAAGAGCGCTTCAAGGCGTCCCCCGCCAAGCATTTTGAGCTATAACAATGATATTAAATATTTAAAATTTTACAGGTGATATTAAATAATTAGAAATATATATGAAAAAAAAAAACTGGTAGCGCTGGGAATCGAACCACGGACCTTTGTGACAGAAGTGACGGCAAATTAAAATTGGTAGAATATTTAAAATTAGGCGGGAAATTCAAACTGGTACGATATTTAAAATTAGGCGGGAAATTCAAAGTGGCAGCAGTGGCGGGAAATTCAAATGGAAAATTAGGCGGTAAATTTAAACTGGTGAGATTTAAAATTAGGCGAGAAATTCAATCTTATTCAAAATTAGGCGGGAAAATTGAAAGTGGCAGCAGTGGCGGAAAATTCAAATTAACGAGAGTGGCGGTAAATTCAAACTGGTGAGATTTAAAATTAGGCGGGACATTCAAAGTGACAGAAGTGGCGGGGATACAATCAATACACGGGAGTTTTACTATAGTATACGAGGTCAGATATTCATAATATCATAAGACTAAAATATACTGTCTTCAAACTAATGAAGGAATATATACAGGACGTATGTGAAAGATTTTGTTCTATAGAACTGGAATTTATAATTATATGTAAAGAATACGTATCAGACAATTAATATATGTTCGATATACTGCGTATGGAAATTATATAATTTGTCTTTCTTAATGATTGTTTTAATAAAAATGTTAGGTGTAGAATAAAAACTAAATGACTATAACGAGAATGTAGACACATCATAATATACCACATCTCTCTTAATTAAATTTCAATAGACATAAATGAGAGTAAACAAAATCGTATATTTGCGAATATATATAATATGTAAATGCTTAAAATCAAAATCAGTTGACGAAATCCATGTAAAATATTGATGAATCGCCCTGTATAACGTTACATAACATGTATGGTGTTAACAATAATTATACTTTAAATGAGTATGTACTACATCAAATATGTACAATCATTTTCAATATTAATGACACACTTTTAAATGAATTTCGCTATTTATTTCGTACTACTGACGTATTGATAATGAAATCTACTCAACATTCAACATTTCACTTATAATAGCTAAGGCATGATAATAGTAAAGATCTAACCGGGCTTAATCCACACTGGATCTAAATATGGTCATAAAGAGGGAAAGCACTATTTAGTAAATAATTCTGTTCCCATCGTGCATAAACGTGACATCGTGACATAAATGTGACATAAACGTGACATAAATGTGACATCGTGACATAAATGTGACATAAACGTGACATAAATGTGACATAAACGTGACATAAGCGTGACATAAACGTGACATAAACGTGACATAAACGTGACATAAATGTGACATAAATGTGACGTAAACGTGGCATAAACGTGACATAAACGTGGCATAAATGTGATGTGTAGGGGAAAAAAAAGACAATACTCTTAACATTACATTTTATTATATATATATATCGGACAAAACATTAGTTTTATAAAAGTAAAGATATTCACGTAGAGCATTACTTAATATACTATCATTAGACACATCACAAAAGCTATTAATAATTTCTTCAAAATTGAAACTAATTTTATGGGAATTTATCGAATCACTTATAATAGCTAAAACATGATAATAGTAAGCACAAAATTCCAATGAATTTAACAGCAGATATTCTTTAATTAACACAGACAGCAACAGTTACTTGGAATCACTTTTATCAAAGTAAGAACTAGGGACATGTTTTGATCCATCAGCACCCTTAAAATAATCCTTAGTTTCACATGTGAAACATTTTCTGATTGGTAGATCGCAATCTCCACCACATTTGATGCACTTATACTTTACCGGAACAGGCATATTGCAATTAATAACACTTCCGCTCAGGACGATTCTAATTTGATAATAATTGAAATAACTGAGCGTCACCTACTTTTATAACAGCCCATACACTAAACATTGTGGTCTGTAAAAACAGGTATCTGGCAGTAAAATTAGCTAATTTAAAATAATGTTTATTTAAAAGAAATAATTGAAGTGCGAACGCGAAAACAGGAAACCGTTAGAAAATAATTAGCTCTGGTAGGAAACTGATAACTGATAGAGTTGAAAGAAATGAAACACGAAATTGAGATTTTTTTTCTTTTTATTGATAAGATTATACAGTTAGATTGCTATAGCAGCATCAAGATTTCCATGACATAAAGTACAGAATTTTATAAACTTTCCACAAATCCAACAGACTTCCACGTGGCCACAAGGTAGGAAAATTACGTTTCGCTTGTGTCTTTGACATATTTTGCAAGTTTTAGCTTCAACCGGTCCCCAGCATTCATCCTCAGGCACTGAATTTGGCATTACTTCGATTGGCCTCATGCCAGACATTGTGCTTGTTCACAGGACCTATCGCTACACTTGACTACGATATACTAAATAATAAGAATAACATCTAATGATTAAATTCATAATACTTTCGAAAGATTTTTGCTATACTCTTAAGTATCAAAGCAATTGTAGCAACTGTTATAAAGTAAATAAGTCCAGAAATTTTATGCATATTTGTTTTCGTATTCTCGGACGCTTCTAGGAGTACATCTGCGTATAGGTCTTCATAACCAGAGCAGTTTAAGAAAGGTAACGGTCGCCAAGTTTCGAAATTTCCAATCGATTTATCTTGAAAGATTATTCTCAACTTGTAGAATTTAGAATGTTGTGGAATCGCCGCAGCAAAGGTTCTCAGCTCCCCGCCATTAACTATGGCATGAGCCATCTGAGTTAACGCATGCGGGCACGTGTTTATGTCGTTGGAATTTCTGTAGCACACATACATTTCGTGTACGTTGTGGAAGTCATGTACGTACAACATATTTTGTAGTATTGTACTGAAGATGATGAAATTGGAACGTAAAACTACCATCGTTGTTACTTGGGCGACTATAAACGAATAAGCTACATAATGGTTTGCAAAAGTCTTATATGGAGAGAGAGAGAGGAAATAAAACAGACGAAGATAAATAAGCACGTATATTAAGCATATTAAAAGAAATACAATAATATTATAAAGTAATTGGTATTATAATTCTTGTAGGGGCATCCTTCGTTGCGGAAAATCGACGTGGATTCGTAAATACATCGTCCCACTTATCTCTAATGGTCATCTTCCGAAACTGTTTAGTCAGCGTACACTGGTTAGCGTATCGGGCAGTAGTATAGCTACTGGGGTTCTGGACCACTTTGGTAACCTGTCCATCCGAGTCTGGACGGCAGCGTAGAAGGGTGGAGTTCTTGCAGAAAGTAGGTCAATGACCAGAGGGTAGTGGTCGAAGAAGTGTAGAAGAGCGTAGGGTGGTAGTAGAAGAAGTGGTCGTCAATGACCAGAGGGTGCGGAGGGTAAAAGAATGTGTTAGAGTGAGAGCGAGCCGAGCCGGCCTCGCCTCAAGCCATGTATATTTTAACTTGGATATTTGCGAGAATCAAAAATAGAAGAGATTAGTTGACCCCTGGGGTCATATTATATCTTTATCACATTAATTATGGAATTATTAGATTTTAAATATTTATTTTATTTAGAAATTTTCTTAGAGGAACAAAAAAAAGACAACAGATTGTAGTAATAAATGTTATTTTAGATGAGTGTAGATCATTTAAATATTTATTTTATTTAGAAATTTTCTTAGAGTAACAAAAAAAAGACAACAGATTGTAGTAATAAATTTTATTTTAGATGAGTGTAGATCAAGAATTACAATTTCCTTTTTAAATTTGCATTGTTTACATTGTTGTAATATTTATATTTTTGGATGTCGTGCCATATGTCTTGCTTGATCCAATTCCAGTGGTCCCTGGTCACGGAGTCTTCCATTGCAGCGGTATCAAAATGTATGATCATCGCCGACCACTCGAACTCGCTGCATGGTTGGCTTTGATATAGCCTGTTACACGTGTCCATTTTATTGGTAATGATGTCATGTTTCGTCTTCAGCAACCCTGATCCACTACTTGGAATGGGACGTTCAAAACGAGGCTGTAAAAAATATATTTATTAAACAACTGTTTGAACTTAGAGAGAGAGAGAGATAGTACTACGAAATTATTCAAAGTCTAGAACGTACATCATAGTTTAAATCCAAGAAACTTGGATCGTCTTGTTGCAGGGTCTTGGTTGTAAACATACGGGACACGTGGCGATGACTACTTTCGGAGTCCAATCGTTATTTGTTGCAGGTTGCTTCCTAATAGTTTTTCCGCATACTCCACAAACCGTCGTCTCCATCACGTTGGCAGTGTATGATTTAAACTTAAAATTTGGCATCTTAAGACTTTTGTTTGGCATCTTAAGACTTTTGAATCGTTTCGTAGCAATATAAATCTATTTGTTGTGTGGCGGTAGAATGTAGTTCAATTGAATTTCTGCAAAAACAGAAAAACTGTTGACAACTGCTGCACCAATTCGTTCCGTATGTCTTGTTATATTGGGGTTTCGGAATACTTCGTGGTTGTATTCTTCTGGTCGGTTGTTGTCTCCTCCTCAATTTGTTTACGAATCTTGTTTTGGATCGGAATACTTCCTATGTCGTCATTTAGTGAATGAACTAGATTATTTAGAACAAAAAACTCTGACTTTATAAGAAATCGTTAAATCCCCATGGTTTTGTGTCTGTATAAATATAATTTACAATTCGTTTGTCGTCGAAAGGACTCAAAGCAATTTTTTGTTGGGAAATTGTATAAACATCATGATGCCTTGAAATTATAGATTTTTGATTGATTGACACTGGTGTTTTGAAATAGGCACTTATAATAGTCATCAAATGTTATTTCCTTCAAGGCGGACCTTTCGATACCTTTAGCCTTTTTAATTATGTTTTCGTCTTGATTTTTAGACATAACTTTTAGGGCATACATTTTAGATCTTAAGCCAATAAAATGTGTCATAATATTGCCTTGATTCTCGTCTTTCATCAAGCCTATTTTTTTTTTATTTTTTAAAGGAATCCCAAAAACATTATTTTCTGGATAATCAGAAGTATCAAATCTCTCAATATCTTCTTTAATGTATTTGTAAATGTCATCAATGTTGCAAAATTGATAAATTAAACTGTCTGTGTCGGTGTATAATAATTTAGCATCGTCATTAAACCTTTTCTTGATATAATTATAGTGAAAATCGTAAAGGAATGTTTTCGAAATATCTAGTATACACATGCCGATAAAAATGGGTTTATTTAAAGTCACCTTCAGTTTGTTCATCTCAATGATTACCGTGTCTTTATTGAAAATGGTGCAGCTATGAAAGTTGGGTTGCGCAATATAATATTTGGCACCATATCGTCCTGTCCATTTAGTAACTAATTTTATATCTTTATATTTTCTAACATTTTCAATGGTTTTTCCGTAAGGAGAATTATTCATTAATTTAAAAAAAATTTTTTCAAATTCATTTTTACTCGTTTTTCGTAATTCCGTATTGAGTTCAATATACTTTTTTAACCACGGTGATTGTTTGAATTTTAAACAGCGATGAATTTTTCGAATAACAATTCCTAATTGCAAAGCTTGTCTTAGTAACGTATAATGTATGACATACTTTTGTTTATCATACAATGTTGTCAACAATTTTGGTTTGTCAGAATCAGAAGAAGGCGGTACTAAATGTTCAGGACATAATGGTAAATCTTTATGTAATTCATATAGATGCCGAGGATAATATAAATCAATTTCTAATATGTACCCATACTTACTAGAGTCGTGATTACTATCAAAAATATTTTCATGATAAATGTTTTCAATAGGCACCCACTGAAAGTCCCCATATGGTAGAGGAAACATCATTGCAGCACCATACAAATTGTTAACATCGTAATACATTAGATATGAAATAGGAAGTTCTGGATTATAGTTACTTCCCATATATTTATTGTTAGCTTCCCCGTATCTATTGGAACATTGTGAAATACCGCCCCTGATGCCTTTTTCGATAAATAAAGCCATATCACAGTCAGTTAATAACTCCAATTCAACGCCGGTAACTTTTAACATGGCATCAAAAGCTAATCCGGGCGTTGTATAATAGTGGAGTGCATCTAAATCATATGTCTTCATGCACATTTTGCGAAAATTTTCAAACACATCAGCTAGTAACAGTACGTCAGTTTTTAAGTACAGTTCAGCGCAATCTTGAAGACTCTGTATATTAAATGAATGCCAAACATTTAATGCATGTTGATAATCACCATCTGAAATGTCCTCATTTTTCAGAGAGCTAAAAAATTTGTCTTTTGACGGTAAGCATTTATCTTTTAATTTGTCCCACGAATTTAGATATTCATAGGGAAATATTCCCTTCCTTGTCACTAATTTAAAATGTTCATCATCATCATCATCGTTAAAATATTTTTTGGTTATCAGTTTTTGATTATCGTCCAAATAAGATGACAATTTATCTAAACTGCTTGGCATAAATCTAAACGAATCTAAAAATCGAAAACTGATCTTAGTGCCCGATATGTGTTTTGTAAAAGAAATATAACGTTCCTTATTTAATGGCAACAAGCTGATGTTTCCCTCTATGTTTCTGCTAAGGGCTTTTATTATAAAGTGAGCATCGTAGCCCGATAAATTGTGAAATACGACGGGTACGGTGTACGAATTTTGATATAAAAGGTTACAAGACATATGAGATGCACCCCTGTATTTGCCCAAAAGATGACAATGTTCTCTGGCCTTCGACTCATTGTCAATAAACGGTTTTTGACAAATACAGCAAGTAGAAGACAAACGAAACTGCGTTTGTTCGTCAGTGGTTAATTGTAAGGGTTCCTGTTTGTGTTGATAAATTTCATGAATTTCTTTCGCAATTTCGAATAATTCATTTACGAACCAATCTTGGCAATGAGGACCCGTATGGATTCTAAATTTGGACAACATTTTATTTTCATAATTTGATTTTAAATAATAAGCTATACTGAAAGCCTCGTGTTGCTGACATAATTGTGACGTTTGTGTGGCATTATCATCATCATAATCCTTTAGTAAACTCTCAATGTCTGCATAGATGACAAAGGGGACACATAATGTATGTTTAAAAATTTTAAACTTCATTATATTAGTAGTTTCATTCGGCATAATAATTTGAGTGATATTTAAATTTTTACAATTTTCTAAATGTTTATTTAAATGCATTTCGGTGGAAAAATAATTTAGACATCTTTCACAAATCCAGTTTTTATTTTTTTTCATGCCAATTTGTTTGCTAACTAAGCGTGACAAATTTTTTATATATGCAAAATGGTAAATAGTATTACTATTATCATCACTCTCATCATCCCAATTATTATTAGTTGAAATCATGAGTAAATTTATTTTAGGTGAATAATCAGTTTTACTAAGTAATAATGGTGCAACCTCATTCCTTTTTCTTTCAACCATAACAGTAAACACATTTATTGCTAATTTATTCAAGGCTTCAAATTTGGGTATATCTTTCAATTTAATAGGAAAACTAATGTTGTCATATTTTAATACTGTACTAAAGTGTGGATATGATGATGATCGTGTCACATGAGTGTTAGTTGGATATAAGGCACAGACAATTGACCACAGAAAGCAATGGTGATCACTATTTTGAATGTTAATGACACTTTTTGTATTTTTTATAAATTGCGGTAAATCGACGTAAGTTGAGCTACCAACGGTTAAAGGGCAATAGCTATTTATATTGACTTTTAAGTGTAAAATTTCCAATAAGGCCCATCCCGAGTCCCGCTCTTGGTACTCTTCCAATTTTACCAAAATTTCATCAATTACGTGAGTCTGATACCATTCCTTTAAATTAGTATTTTTATCAATAATATTACTTTTAGTAGAAAAATGTTTTATAGATCTTTCACCATTCTGAGGCTTGATGAACAATCCAAAGAAAATAACATTTGATTTAAGCAGATAAGTCTTTAGCTGTTTTTTAATTTGAATGGAAAAACTTCTAAATGCCTTTTTCAAAAATAATTTTGGATCTTTAATTTTCAAATTAACTATAATGCCTGTCTTTATTCTCCCATTGAAACACGATTCCAAATTTTCCCAAACAAGTTCCTTTGATTTCTTTGTATTATTTAGTTTAACTTTAAAATTTTGTAGATATGCTTTAAGAAGTGCCAAATTGGACTCAATTTTTGAAAAATTTTTAACACAATTATACTTATATTTAACACATTTATCCAACAATCGAATAGCTTTTTTGATTTCTCTGGTAAAAAGTTTTAAATCATTTTTTGTTCTAACTAATCTACTCACCACTTCTATTTTTCTAACAAATTCGTCGGAGACTGTATCAACAACTTTCTGGGAATTCATTTCAGTTTTTTCGTACACTGGAACTGAACACATAGCGATCACAGCAACTCCTTAAATATAGTCCAATATAAAAATATATTAACGACATAAGTCACGAGCACAACAGAATTAGCAAGCAACCTAATTAATTGAGAAAAAATAAAATAAAAATGTTCTATAACCTCTTGACCCCCCAAGTCATGCAATCCAATTAATTGTGCAAAAAAAAAATCGATAAAGTTAATTACCAGTTAAAATCTGACAGCGCCCTCAATCGCCTTCTTTCCTCATCCCGAAACTTTCTCTTTTCTGATTTCGATTTGCCAATTGGAGGTGTACGAATCACCGGTTTATTAGCAATCGTCGAAAAGGGATCGTAGGTCTCAGACCAATCGTTGTCCCACGATTCCTCAGTAAGCAAAGAATTTGTGGCAACACAGTTACTTCTTTCTCCTAAAACCCATTTCCTATAAAGAAATGCCTGTTTTTCGGCTAGTTGGGCACAACGAATTTTTTCTTCTTTCTGGTAGTCTGTATCCCAATCAGTGTCCCAGGAAGGTTTTTTTTTTCGACACAGCACTATTTGTTGACACTTTTACTTGACCGTTGTTGTTGTTGATAGACATTTTCGAATGTTTTGAAAGTACTGCAGTAAAGTTTCACTGGTGCTTACTTATATATATCGGTGGTGCTAATTAAAAAAAGACGATTTCACATTTCCAACGATCATAGCAACTGTTGAAATATGGTCAAATAAAAAATATATTAACGTCATAAGTCACGTTTTATTCAACTGGTACACAACAGAATTAGCGAGTAATCCAATTAATTGAGAAAAAATAAAATAAAAATGTTCTGGTGTAACGTCTTGACCTCCAAGTCACGTAATCTAATTCATTGATAAAAATAAAAATGTTCTGATATAACCTCTTGACCCCCCCAAGTCATGCAATCCAATTAATTGAGTAAACATAAAATTGTTATTGACGTTTCAATTATCCAACAAAAAAATTACTTTGCATGTGCAATATTAAATGGAAATATTTAACAAAGTAGCTATTTTCATGTCATATGACTCGTATAATTTTTATTTTATGCTGTATAAATTTACAAATTTGAATTGAATCCGCATCAGTTGAAACTGTGCTTTTTTTCGATTACTACTACTCGTTATTATCATCAAGATGGCAACAACACCCAGCACGATTGTGGTCTTTACCCAGGACCCAATACACTTTCCAGCAAAGGTTGCTTTAGTGGTGATGAAGCAATTATTTCAGTAAGTATTCTTTACATTTCTTATAATTTTATTTTTGTGACTGGTTTTTTATTTGAATTAATTTCAGTGTTGCTTTTTTTTTTAATTTCTCGCTTCTCGTTATTTCCAATAATTTCTCTCTCTCTCTGTCTACAACTTTAACAAGTTTGATTTACAAAAATGTTTTCATTTTCAGATATGGTGTAAAGGAAATGTTTATACGGGGAGAAAAAATATTTATATCATTAACTTATTCTCCTCGATCGATTACTTTGAAGAAAAAGTTTGGTAATTTACCAGTCAAATATATGAGGACGAAACTGGAAAAGGAAGGGGATTTCAAGATTTTGGAAAGCGTCGTTAGAAAATATAAATTTAATCTCCTCGATGACCAGTTGGAGGATGTGGATAGAGTTCCAATAGAAGCACCAGGTTATAGTGGTAAAAAACGGAAACTGTATTTAGAAGCACCGACAATTCAAAATTCTACCAGGGATGATGATTATTATTATGAAGGTGTATCTGCTGCTGCTGCTGCTGCTGCTGCTACTACTACTACTACTACTACTACTTCTCTTCCTCCGCCTCCGCCTCCAGCAAGCATAAACGATAATGAAATATCTGATTTATTGTCACAGGCACTTGAATAA
Organism: Monochamus alternatus; assembly: GCA_037114965.1. Taxonomy (NCBI): domain Eukaryota; kingdom Metazoa; phylum Arthropoda; class Insecta; order Coleoptera; family Cerambycidae; genus Monochamus; species Monochamus alternatus. The sequence continues at coordinate 3,351,838 of CM073432.1, read as the reverse complement.
ATCAAACTTTTTTTTTTTACACAATTTGTTTTTTTACTTTTTAAATCTTTTTCTCACATGTATTATCATTATTAATACCCTTCTAAATCACCATTGTAACAATGTAGGTATATTAAAAAACAATTTAATTGTAAAACCTGGTTTATTTTTATTTAACATTCACAATACTCTAAACATATATAAAACAAGTCTTTTCTCTATTGGAAAGTTCTATAAAGTTTTGTGTGAAATCATAAGAAGTAAATTCTAAATTATGAAAAGTAATGTATGTGCTATTTCCAAGTAATGTTTCTAAACTATATCTACCACAATACATTACAGAATTTTTTCTCGGTGCAATAGGATAATAATACATATCATGACCAACTACAAATCCAATGGTTTGATTGTTTAAATTTCTTATTGCTGTATTAACGGTAAATTCCTTCCATCCGTTTTCTTGAATAGCGGGGAAATAGAATGCAGGATACTCCATCAAAACCAGATTGTTTTCAGATTTCTCAAACAAATAAAAGGTTCCATCTTCTATTGAAATAGAATAATTTTCAACTTTTACAGCATCTCGTAAATAAATTGGATTATCGATAGTCACATTTAATTTAATTGGAAAATTATAATTCCCAATATTCATATCCTCTTGTATGTACAGCATTCTACAAACACTGCAATTTATTGCATACAAAACTAAAATGAGTAGTAAAAACATTCTTTTTTCTTTAACTTTAGAGTTGTTGATGTTGTTTGCCAAACTAAGGTTGTCAACATATATATGAGCAGAAACAAAGAAACATATCACTTTTATACATTTTTAAATCTCCCCCCCCCCTCTTAAAACTAAAAAATAAAACAACACATTTTTTAACTACTTTTTATTCATAATATTATTTCTGTCATACCATATACTTAATATAATAGCATTTTCATAAGCACAAGCTAGATCGTTAAAAAGATGATTTTTACAATGGTAATGGTAGGTTCTAATATCTCTCCAATCACTAGACAACCATCCATAAATTTGTTTCCTTAAGTTTTTAAAACTTGGACAATTGAGTTCCTCCACATTAATTATGTGGTTGTTGGAAATGAATTTACTTAAAACACTTTTTTTACTCAGTCCTTTAACGATTATATCTGCTTCACCGACAATGTTTTTTATAAAGTCACTTAGATCTTCTAAATGCAGATCGGAATCCACTCGAAATCCATTATCCCAACTTAGTCCATGTACGTGTCTAGTTTTCCAATCAACGCATTTTCGAAATCCATCATCACCAAAGAAGGCGATACATGGTAGTCGTACAAATTTATGAGCCATACAACCATTTTGCATATTTAAAATAGCTATTTCTCTAATATAAAAATCACTATTCTTATATTGAAATCCATAAAAGTTGATCACAAACATTTTTTTTTGTTTAAGCGATTCTAACAACACTAGTTAGAGGATTATACTTCACTAAACGATCGTGTAGTAGTAAGCAGTAAGCTGATGTGTTGGCAGGAATATTCTTATTCGTCTCGAATTCAATTCTTATATTCACTGCCCCTCCTTTTATTACTTTGTCGGCTGCAATCGATAACAACTAGAGGAGCTAGTTGTAGGTAATTTTCTGGTGACAAACAAGGTTCACCTTGATTTTTATAATAATACGATTGCTGGAACTGTGTGTACATTTCATATAAAATGGACCATTGTTTGTTGTCAAAGTTGAGGTTTAAGTTATCATAAGGATAAGTTTCAGAATTGAGATAAAGTTTAATGTTCGTTAAATTACAATGATCAAACTGACTCATAAATCTTGCTGGTATATTTTTCCTATTGGTTTGAAATCCGAAAATAATATATCGAGGTTTTTCCAATTGCGCACTGGTTTTTACTGCCCATGAATGTCTCATTGTTTCTTGCAATAGGGGATATTCTTGTAATTCCCAACATCTGAATGGTATGTCAAGGTCTCTGCCGCTGTCGACACATTTTAATATTTTCAGTTTTTCCGTATCAGATACAGATACATGGGGAACCTTCCATAATATTTTTTGTAATGCTATTTTAGGGGTTTCATCGGGTTTGTTTGTGTGAATAGCATTCACATCTGAAGTGCTCCTAATTAATATCAATTCTTGTCGTGTATTAACTATAATTTTATTGAAATCCTCAGCAAATCCAAGAAACATTTTTAAAGGTACACATACACAAAAATTTCCATTCTGGTCTACTAGTTTTGGATTCGCCAAGTGGGACCATCCAGAATTATTAAGTTTCAAAGATTCATTTTCGGTGTAGGAAACGTAGCCCTTCATTAGAGCAGTTACACCTGGATTTCGAACACGATCCACAACAGTTCCACCTAATTCGTACCGAATTTCATCAAATAGAAAGAGAATGCCACAGTTAATAAAACTTAAAGTTGTACTGGCTTTTCCGGTTTGATCCAATAGTTTTCCCTCAATGTACAGAAAACTTTGTGACGGTAAAGTTTAAACATCCTGAGTTTGGATGGGTATTCGTATTTCATCGTTGTTATTATAACTTGTTGATGCATAAGGTTGATGGGTATGATATTCCAATTTGGTAATGGAAGTATCTACTTTCACCTGCTCTTGAATATTTAACATATCAAAACTCATATTGTTCTTCGTTTCTATAGCGACAGTTGCACCTTACAAATATGATAAGCTTTCTTATATTTACACTAAGCCTCAACTTGAAACTGTACCAAAAATTTCTAAATAATTTACTAATGTTTTTTTAAGCTAAATCCCAATAGTCGTAAAAATTTTTTGTTGCGCGGTATTAATCGTTTCACTTGTCGTCTCATACTAAACTGTCTTCTTCGTGCATCAGTTATTATTGTATTCTGAGGAGGAGCCATGAAAACGGTTGGCAACGAATTATCCATATATCTAAACACCATCTTGTTACACAACTTCTTTCAAATGCAATCTTACCGTGATCAACTCTTGTTTAAAATTGATTAGATTACCATCTTGGTCGGAGATTTTAAGTACTATTTCATCAATGTATTGTGTGTTAATTGGTAAATAAATAACATTTGAAGGATTTTCAATCAGCTTATAACCTGGTGCAACGTTCGGATAAAACATGTGTAAGATGTGTACGAGGTTTTCATTGTTGAAGGAATTTGTTACTAAATTACACTCCACACAAATTGAATTCACCTTGAAAATGTCTATTGGAAAATCTGATGTATGTTTAATATCAGCCTGAAGTATGCGAGGTTTAAACCCTAATAACGTTCCTATGCTGCTATTTTTCGTAAAGTCAACACTTTTATTACACTTTAGTTCACACTTTAATGTATTATTGTTGGCCTTCAAGGTTAAAACTGTAGGTTCCGCCTCTTCTTTATCTGTTATATGATTCATTATATATATTTCAATATCCTCTATTTCATAGGACCCTTCAGGTATAACCACTTCACTATTTTCATCATAATGGAATATATTATTAGAATTATCTACATTCGGAATTGAATTGTAACTAACAAAATCGATAAGACCCAAAACATAATCACTTTTAGGTAAAATTATAGGTGGATGAATTCGTGTTGAAAGTGTTGAAGTCCTCCCCGATATTGTAAACGTATATGACATGTTGACTTGTTAAAGGTTATAATTAAATAAATACATATTTCAAGTGTTCAACTATTTATTGAATAAAAATAATAAGCTTAAATGACCACACTTATAACTATTATAGGTTTGATATACCTTGTGATTATATAATACATGACATTGACCATTTGAATTAAAATATTTTATTGCTTCTGCAGGAGGCCGTAGATTTCCAAAACTGTCAAAATAAATTATGCGATCTTTATATTTCTTATATGCAGTCCAGTGTGTACCCGGTCCATCAATATTGTCCAAGTTGATTACTCCTGTTTCATATACATGTATTTTTCGAGGTAAATTATTTCTCATAAATACACCTCTAAAATTTGGAATGTTTAATGATTTAGCAAATTTAGCGATATCAATATTTGTTAAGGGTCGATGAGGAAGTGTTAGGGGAAGTTCTTTGAAATTCGACGTGGTGCTAAAAAAAGCCCCAAACCACTTTTATAAGGTTTCAAGTGTACACCTTTACCCATAGCTATAGATTCCATTGTCTTATTGTGACGTTGAGATTCGTCCAATTGTTGTTTGGCTTGTCGAGCATCATTTACAGCTTTTGCTATGCCAGCAGCACCGCCACTTAAAGCGCCTAATGCACTAAGTCCAGCAAATATTGGTATTAATGGTAATATTCCTCCCTTTTTCGGTACGTTTACGATGCGAGGAGAAGGTGTGATCTTTTTTTTAATCTTTTTTGCTGCCTTCATAGCTACTTGAATTGCTCCTGCAATAGTTTTAGGTTTATGATGACTTATACTTTTTCCAATTCGCTTAATTGCTTCTTTTAAATGTACACTATTTCCTTTTCCCTTTTTGATACATTTTCTTTTCTTACACTTTGTTTTCCTTTTGGCTCTACACATTTTTTTTTTTAGATATTTACTGTTTAACGTCTTTTTTAAACTGAAGTTATTACTAGTAATTATTGCTATTTAAATAATTTTCGGTTTTTTGGTTATTGGTTCTATTTGTAAATTATCTTTACTATCATTGACATATTTACGTTTTCTGTGTAACGGTAGGGGCTCATAATGAGCTAATTTTGATATTTTTTCAGCAAAACTATCTTCACCATTATTGGTATGTTTTCGTTTCCGGTGGAGCGGTAGAGGATTATAATGATTTAATTTTGATATTTTTTCAATGGGACCCACCATATCACCATCCAAATCACCGTTAATGTCATTTAATTTTCTCTTCCTCAAAGGTCTAGTATCCAACAGTTTACGCATTTTTTTTAAAGGATCATCACCACCGCCTTCTTCTTCAATACCTAATTTTCTTTTCCTGTTAGATCTAGTATCTTTTAATTTATGTACTTTTTTTAAAGGACCATCATCATCTTCAATATTTAATTTTCTCTTTCTAAAAGATCCTATTTTACGTAATTTATTTAAAGGTTCTACACCAACAAAATCTAGTTTTCTTTTTTTCCCCTTCATTATCATCATTGACATTATTTTTTTTGCAGTTTTATTCAAATTTTTTTCCTTCTCACCACATTTATATTTGTTTTACGTGCTTTTTTTACAGCAGCATTATTTTCCACATCTAGTTTTCTTTTTCTGAACAATTTAATGCTTTTATTATTCTTATTATCATTATGCTTGTAATTAGATTCTATCTTGTTATGAGGTTGTTGTTGTTGTTGTTGTTGTTGTTGTTGTGTATTAAAATGTGAAATTGTATCCAAATTTGCAATTCTACTATTGGTTACATATGTATTTCTTTTTAGTATTTTTTTTGTTTTCCTTCGCTTGCTTTTTGTTTGCTGAAATTGTTCTAAACACATGTTAATATTTTCTAAAGATTTCTCAGTTGATTTCTTAACTTTTTCCATTGATTTTACACAATTGCTCATAATGTTTTCTTTATTATCAAATCCCATACCAAGTTTTACTTTAGCTTTCATAGCCCCAGCAACTCCTAATGCTGCCAGTTTTTCCTTCCAAGATGCATCTTTTGCTTTAAATCTCGCCCAGGCATTTTTCCCTAAAGTTTTATCAGCAGCATGACGACTTTCAAGATCCGTATTTTTGGCATAAATTATATCATGTTCTTTGCATGCATCATCTAATCCGTTTATACCCTTATCACCTCGAGCTAACCTCTTTTCCAATTTCGTACCTACATGGAAAATAATAGGAAAATTAATAGATTTTTTTGAATTTTTAAAATCAAATTAAAAAATAAGAATTACCAGGACCGCAAAAGTTGTATGATGGGATATGAAGTTCAAAGGGTAATTTATTTATTGCTGAATTTATGAGACCCCTGCCAGATTTAACGTTACCCACATAGTATTTCATTTTAAATGAATATATATAATTTATGTCATCAATTTTATACTTATTTTTCACATGGCATTTGTTGTGATAATACAAATTGAGAAACTATGACAATGAAAAGAATACATAAAAATGAACTGAAGATAGACAGGCAAAAAGTTAAGTTACAAGTCAACAACCATGATTTACTGTTTCGAAAAAACCAACAAACAAAACATAGCGTTTTATTGCCAAACACAGTAAGATGCATAATTACTGGCCCATCAAATTGTGGTAAAACCAATGTAATCATCACCTTATTAGAACATGAAAATGGACTAAAATTCGAAAACGTATATGTCTATTCAAAATCTCTGAATCAAGATAAATATGTGTACCTAAGAGATATATTATTAGGTCCTATAAAAGGTATAAGTTGTTTTCATTATGATAACAGTGAAGACATTCTGGAACCATCAAAAGCTAATCAAAATTCTGTGTTTATATTTGATGATGTTGCCTGTTCCAAACAAAATATAATTAGAGAATATTTCTGTATGGGAAGACATAATTCCGTCGACTGTTTTTATTTGCATCAATCCTATGCAAAAATTTCAAAGCATTTGATAAGAGACAATGCTAATGCACTAATTGTTTTCAAAGTAGATGACTTAAATTTGAAACATATTTATATGGATCATGTGAGTGCAGATATGACTTTTCCAAAATTTAAATATATTTGCTCGCTATGCTGGAAGCACCCCTATGGATTTTTGTCTATCTTCAAGGATGTCATGTTAACAAAGGAGGATATAGGATTGGATTTCATGACTTTATAAATCCTGACACCATTTCCGATAAAATGATAAATTCTATAGAAAATAAATCAGTTTAGAAGCTAGAACAGATCCGTTAAAACCTGTTCAAAAAAAAACCCGTTCAAAAAAAACCTGTTCAGAAAGCAGTTCAGGAAACCTGTTCAAGAAACAAAGTGTCATGGATAAGGAAAAATTAAAAAAAGAACTTGTAGCTAAACGCAATATTATCAGACAAAAGCTGGAATTATTAAAATTAAATAAACTACATCAAGACAGTGTATTTTTCCCTATAACAAAACTTCTACGAAATATTGAAAGTAAACTAGAAACAAAAGATCGACGTTTAAGAAAAACAAAAGATGAGGATGTGGAAAAAGAGGAAGAGGAAGGAGAAGAAAAGCAAGAAAAGAAAGAAAAAAACATTCCTAAAACTAAAAAATTAAATGATGAGTATAAAATGGATTATGATATAATACCTAGTACATCTACACCAAAAGCCTCTACATCTAAAAGAAATGTTCCAAATTTACCACGAGGTAATTTAAAACGAAAAATGATTGAACATTTTGATTCTGAAAATGAGGAAGATAGCAGTAGTAGTGAGCCTTTAATTAGGAATAGGCAAGAACAAATGTTTCAAGAATCATTTACAGATTATTTAAATCAATATGATGAATTACCTAGAAAATACATAAGTGAGATGATTACTACAACTGACAACGATGAATTCGATCATAAATATGGTGTTAGACATAATCCAACCCTGGAAAAGTTTTATATAGGCGATTCACAATTAAAAATAGATGGTTCTGATATTATAGTTAAAAATAAAAAATACAACGGCACCGAAGGTTTATATGAATTACTATTTAAAAAACATCCAAAAGATTTCTCTGATAATGATAAGAGAATGTATAAAGAAATTATTCTCGAAACAAATGCTCACAGACGTCACTATCAATCCTCGAAACAAGTTGATGGCAGCAAGTTGGCTAAATATAAAAAAATTATAGCTCCGATGGTGACAACTGGTTATGGGATGTTAATGGAATCAACAGAAAATAAAATAGACTACGTACATTGGGATGACCCCAACGAGTTAGTAGAGAGATTACGTTTATTGCTTGCTTCTCAAGAGGCTGGACATACTGGACATTTAAATGAAATTAATTCTATAATAGAAGAACTACATGAAGCAAATATTATTGAATAAATGATGCCACCCAGAACTAAATTAGTAACTGATATTAAAAAACAAGTTGTTGAAGAACTACACAAACCTGCTAGAATTAACTTTAAACGGCGAAGAGTTATAATAAAATCTTTAACAGATTTATACCAGGCCGATCTTGTGGAAATTCAACAATTTTCAAAAGAAAATAAAGGATATAGATATATATTGGTTGTAATTAATTGTTTTTCAAAATTTGTTTGGGCCTTTCCTTTAAAAACAAAAACTGGACAAGAAGTAAGTAAGGCAATGGAGAACGTTTTCAGAACAGAAACAATTAAAAATCTGCAAACTGATAACGGGACTGAATATTACAACAAATACTTTAAACAACTAGTGAAAAAGTATAATATAAACCATTATAGTACATTTAGTGAAAAGAAGGCTTCTATTGTGGAAAGAGTTAACAGAACGTTGAAAAATTATATGTGGAAGGAATTTAATATTAACGGTCATTATAGATGGATAGAATTGCTACCTAAAATAGTTGAAAAATATAATAATACGAAACATCGAACAATTAAAATGAAACCAATAGATGTGTCAAAAAAAAGAATGAAAAAAGACTCTTAGAAACAGTATACAATCATATAAAGATTGCACCTAACAAAGTGAAATTTCAAGTTGGAGATCACGTTCGAATATCAAAAGTGCGAGGAGTATTCGATAAAAAATATATGGCTAATTGGACAACTGAGATTTTTATTATTAAAAAAGTACAATTAACTAATCCAGTAACATATCTGTTACAAGATATCAATAAACAGGACATTCAAGGAGGATTCTATCAAGAACAGTTACAAAAGGTCTTTGTTAAATGGCTAGGATTAAACAACAAACATAATAGTTGGATTTCTAAGAATAATGTGCTATAAAAGGAAAAGGAACAATTAAAATAGCTTAATAACCCTAAGATGCCCGTTCCGGTGAAATATAAATGTATAAGATGTAAAGGAGATACCAATTCTCCAAATACAATATGTTTTCCATGTTCAGTTCAGCAGTTTTTTCAAGAGGAAGATAAAGCTAAACATATACCTAGTAATTATTTTAAATGAATAACATAAAATTATGTAAATCATTCCAGTTTTTAATCAATAAATTATTTGGTTTCTGCTGCTGCACACACAGTTTAAAGTGCAACTCTAGACAGTAAACAAGTGGAACAAAAAAAACTCCAACAAGATGTCGATGAATGAAACAGAATTCAAAAAACATATAAAACTTGCCAGAGAAAAAATTAGTAGTGAGATAAACCCAGGGAAATCAACACCACCACCACCAGCTACTCTCTCACCTGAGTCATCAGGATCAGACTCACCTACATCTCAGGAAATGACAGCAGCAGCAAAGAAACGAAAAAGAATTACACCAACAACAATAAGACCAAAAACATCCACAAAAAATAAAAAGAAATCTACACCATTTGAAATTTTACACGGCAAAACACCTCTGGAAAAGGCAGAACTGTTATTTGCAATATTAGAAAATATTCTAGATAAATACCTAATTGAATGTTAATGTAGTTGTCTGTCGTTGCTTTGTTTTATTATTACCTAACATTTATAACAAATAAATTTGAAATACATTACATTATTTAAACAAATCGTTTTGTTTTCTTCTTTGGCCCACTGTATAAACTAATTTTAATATTTTAACTCATAATTAAACATTAGGCGACCTCAAGGGTCAACTAATCTTGTTTATTCCATAATTAATGTGATAAAGATATAATATGACCCCAGGGGTCAACTAATCTCTTCTATTTTTGATTCTCGCAAATATCCAAGTTAAAATATACATGGCTTGAGGCGAGGCCGGCTCGGCTCGCTCTCACTCTAACACATTCTTTTACCCTCCGCACCCTCTGGTCATTGACGACCACTTCTTCTACTACCACCCTACGCTCTTCTACACTTCTTCGACCACTACCCTCTGGTCATTGACCTACTTTCTGCAAGAACTCCACCCTTCTACGCTGCCGTCCAGACTCGGATGGACAGGTTACCAAAGTGGTCCAGAACCCCAGTAGCTATACTACTTCGGGCTATATCGGATTTTAATTTTTGAATGTTTTTAAGATGTTCATCTAAGAAAGGTTGAAGAATTTTAGCAGTCGTTTCAATTCGTCTCTTGAATCTTAGTCTGTCCACAGGGAAAAATTTCCAGTATTTACGTCGAGCTGCAGTGGACGCATACGCAACGTTCTCATTTCGTACACTCTCGTAGATTTAGCGAAGGTAACTCTTTTCTTCATTGCGGTAATAGGTTGTACACCCAGCGGAAAAGATCCTCGCAGTTCCTCTTGCTGCATCTGATTGTTTTATTGTAACTGTGATACGAACAGCAGCGAGGCTCATCTACTATTACAAGCGGTGGGGGGTTATCCCTGAAATTATTAAATTTTTCGACGTTTATCACTTGGGGTAATTGTCGGTTGGAGGAGGAAGCCAATTGTGGTAGTACCTTCTCTAAATAATCCACCTTAAGACGACCACTTACATAAATTATATCAGCACACAGCAGATTATCGCTCAGTATAGCGTTCAACTTGCCGTATTCTATATCTCCAGACGAATAACGGATGCCGTTTATATTTTGTTCTGCGTATCTTACTTGTTTCTGATTCAACCGAGACAAACTGCGAAAACTCGTAGGTGGTTTCAGTAAATAATGGTTCACTTGACGCGCATCCTGAATCGTTATTTCCTTGGGATAAAATTCATAACCCCCGTTGGTACTCAGTAACATAAAATCCTCTATGTCTAAAACCACAACCTTCATCTCGGACGATTATCAAACGACTAACATATTAATTTCAACCGCATCACATTTTTATGCTAGATTCTTAACGATTTCGCTAAGTGGGAGGTGTTCCATGATACAGTCGTGTACGATTATGCAGTAGGCGCTGGTATTAGCGGGAAAACCTTGGGTTGCTTCAATGTCCAATCTTACGTCTACGGTAGCCGATATCATGGTTTCGTCTCGCCTCGAGCAGTCGATGACGAAAAGAGCGTGATTCTTAAAGGTGCCGTAATCGAGCAAAGATTTCTTCTGCTGGCTATTCGTGTAACTGGGATAAAACTCTGTGTATTTGTAGTGAGCTTCGACGTAGTTGTTCTTAACAAAATTTAATTGCATCCTCTCGTTGGGGAAGCTCTCTCCGTTTAGCGTTAATCTGATGTTGGCAATATTGATGTTATCAAAGCGCGTAGGATCTGCCGTGAAGTTGTTTTGTTTAGTCGTTTGGAAACCTACGATGACGTATCTGGGGCTTTCGATCGAAGAAGTAGTCTTAACAGCCCAAATTTCTTTGGTAGCGCCCGCGGTGAGGGCGGGTAACATATGCAAATCCCATTGTCTATATGGTATCAGTATAGGAGTATCAGCTCTGATGGCTTTTAGTAGGCTAAGTTTTATTTCATCGCTAGGATACAGCCGTTTAATTTTAACCTCGACGTTTTGAATGTCCAGCGTCACTGTTGTGTGGTCAGTAGCGACCTTTTCCCTAACGAGGAAACAGTTGGAATCGTTACTGTTCCTTATTAATTTGATGCATTGCTTGCTGCACGTCACCACTCGGTAGTCGTTGAAAATGTTGAAAATATGCTTCAACGGAATGAAAAAATCAAAAGTTCCATCATCATTTAGGGTAGGCGCATTGGGATAGTTCCAACCGGCTATGGATAAATGTTTAGAATCCTCGGCGCAATAGCACAAATACCCGCGAACGGTGCTCACTAGACCAACTTCGTGTATACTTTCCACTTCCTTGGCGTTTATTTCATATACAGCCGATGAAAACATAAATGCAGCTGCGTTGTTTACAAAGGATACGTCTCCGTTGCCGCCAGCCTTTGTAATCTTTCCGCTGATACATATGTGTCCGTCGTAGGTGGCATCAAAAACATCGGCCTGATTGATGGTAATTTCAATGACGTCGTTGTTTCGAAAGAATTTTACGTAGGGGTAATACGTTCGCCACTCCACCTTTTGTATGGATTCGTCCATTGCGGGTCGACGGAAAAGATCGAACGTTTGATGGGATAACATTATAACCCAGAGATTTTAGGAACAATGTGTTCGCTAGAGACAAAGGCTTCTGTTGCTTAGCGAATGTGACCTTATCGTGAGATATTTCTCGCAGTACTGACTTATGCCTCAATAGCGGTTCCCTTATATGAATAGAATTTTGCAGTGTGTTCTCGAAAACTAACATTATGTGAGTTTCTTAATCTCCAAGCGAACGATGATTTCTTCGCCTCTGAAATTTACAGGCTCAAAATTCTGGTCCAATACATCGATTGTCAGAGTGCTTATTTCAGTTCTGTTTATTGGTAGGTAGATGAGGTGGTTCGGGGCTTCGCCGATGGCAAATCCAGGGTCGACGCTTACGGGAAACTCGTATATTGTATGTGATGGCCTGTCCTTGTAGAAGGCTCCCGAAGTAATGTTACAATCCAGGTGGATGGTGTGTACTTTTATAATATCTACCGGTAAATCTGATTTGTGCAAGTTCCTAGATGCTAGTATCTTTTTCGAAAATCCCAACGTCCTACCGATACTATCTTCTTTTTCAAAGTTCACCGCGTATTTATCGCTGTATATTTCACACGTTAGAGTGTTATTATTAGGTTTTAGCGAAAATATCTGATCGACTTTGGGGTCCTTGTCGATATTTAATCCCCTTCTAATATAATTTTCAATGTCTCGAATCTCGTAGGCATCCTCGGCAAATTCTATAACGGTGTCTTTCTTCGAGTCGTTGTTCTCATACAAATAAATCTTTTGAGATGCTTCAATGTTTGGTATGCTGTTGTATGAGTGAAAACTAAGAAGAGCCAAACCGTAACTGAATTGTGGATCCAAACGTACGACGGGGGTAAAGTTGAATGTTAGAGTAGGTGTATGACTCTTTAGCGTCACCAATGTAGACATGACTGACGATGTTCATTAGATGTCGTTGCTTTTATAGAGAAAGTGCAGTCATAGGTGCCCGCAATTTATTTGATTATACTTTTGATAACGATCTGCGTTATAGGTTATGTTCACATCGTTGGCTCCCAAGTATCTAGCCAGTTCCTTAGGCGGTTTCAAGTGTCCGAAACTATCAAAGTACTCTACGTTGTTGCCGTTTTCCTACCCAGTGAGTGCCCCTATTCTTATTCAAGTCTAAATTTAAAATGGCACTTTCACGTCGTCGTGGACCCGAAGATGGTAACGTGTCTCGCATGAAAACTCCTCGAAAATATGGAATTCGTAGTTGTTTGGCGTATCTCATCAGGTCAGTGTCAGACAGTGGCTTATCGGGTAGCTTTATTGGTAGTTTTTTTGCTTTTTCAAGAATAAGCCGTAACCTCCGTGTCGATTCTTTCTCAAATATAGACCGGATCCTATAGCCCCTATAGCTTCCATGGCTTCGTTGTGTCGATGCTCTTCCACAAGTTTTTTTGCTGCATTCTTAGCATCGATTATGGTCTTTGCGACGGCCCCCGCACCTCCCGCTAGCGAACCGAGAGCTCCGAGGGCACCGAGTATAGGCATTAGCAGAGGTATGAAACCTCCAGAGTGTTCTCCGGCGAGCGGAATGATTCTCGGTATGCGAATGTTTTTCTTACCACCGACCTTTTTAACTGCTACCCTTGCTGCTTTTAAAGCCGACAAAGAGTTTTTTCTCAACGAAGTACTGGGATGCTGCTTTTTCAAACTGTTTGCAATTTTTGCTACTACATCTCTGCGGAAAGATGCGACTTGACGTTGTGGTCGTTGTCCTTTTCCACTCTTTTACGTTTCGTCTTCATGGCTGTAGTTACGAACCAAGCGGCTGCTTTTTCTCCTAGTTTCGCGTCTTTAGATTTAACGCGTTTCCAAACTCTATTCTCCAACACCAGATCGGCCTTATGTCTATCTTCTACGGACTTATTTTGCGAGTACGCTATATCGTGCTCCCGACAAGCCGAATCCAAAGGATTGATTCCTTGATCACCTCTGGCAAGTCTTTTTTCCAGTTTTGTACCGGGTCCACAAAAACTGTAGCCTGGAATGTGTAGTTCAAATGGTAGTTTATCTATCAGCAAATTTAACACACCTTCACCGTATCGCAGCGGCATTAGAAATGATTTAAACTGATAGTGGTATCTGTATTTATGGAAAGTAATTTGATAGATGTCTTCAAATCATGAAGGTAGTTCAACAAGAGCAGACGTTACCCATTGAAAACTTAGATTTCGGCGAAAATCCTGGTATTGTGGGTAAACATGGTTCGTTGCTACCGAATTCATTCAGATGTGTCGTATGCGGACCCAGCGGTTGCGGGAAGACCAACGTAATATTATCACTTGTATTTCATCCGAATGGCGCTAAATTTGAAAATGTTTATGTCTACTCAAAGTCCTTATGCCAGTCTAAATATCAACTGTTGGGAGACGTCTTGAGTAAAGTGAAGGAAATCGGATATTTCCCATATGGGGTTAGCGATGAAATTATTAGTCCGACAGATGCTCGACATCATTCCATATTCATATTCGACGATGTGGCATGTGATAAACAGGAAAAGATACGTGAATACTACTCGATGTGCAGACACAAGAATATCGACGCCGCCTACCTATGTCAGACATATTCCAAGATACCGAAGCAACTTATTCGAGATAATTGTAATCTAATAGTTCTTTTCAAGCAAGATGAAGTAAATCTAAAGCACGTCTACGAGGAACACGTATCCCCCGATATGACGTACGATCAATTCAAAAACTGCTGCTCAGAATGTTGGGTTGATAAATATGGTACAATGGTAATCGTAAAAGACTTTGATTTTCACAAAGGACGCTACCGAAAAGGTTTTGATCAGTATATTAAGCTGTAACTACGGTGAACGCTAACATTAATCACAATGAATCCAACGGTTGAAGACGTCATCACGAAGACAGCGCGAAAGAAAAAAATCAACGAACTCGCAAAGTCGATTAAGCGAAAGTACTTGGCTCTAAAGCTTGGTAAAACCGAGAAAATGAGGCACTTCAGAAAGTGTTTAAACCCATTGTAACACCGTTAAAGGAAATAGCCAGCACATCACTCAAATTAAATGAAAGAATTGACAAGTTTAAAAACATTCCCTTCGTTAAGAAAGAGGAGGAGAAGGAATTGAAGGTAGAAGAAAAACCGTATACATTCGACCAGACAGCCTTTTTACCATTGGAAGACGTAGCGTCGTCTTCGCCATCTAGAAGTGATGATGATGATGAGCATGATGAAGAGGAACCAGAAACTCAGCCGGCAGATATAACTCAAGAAGCGTTGGAAGAATATTTAGATCAATATCCCGCAATATCTCAAAAGTACGTAACGGAGCATTGGGTTGACAGCGATGTAATTGATAAGAATTATGGACCAGTATACGATTCCTCAACCTCATCGTGGTTACTCGGAAGCAAACGTATCGATTTTAACATTCGTACTGGTAATATAATAATCGATGGAGAGCAATTCAAAGGAACACCAGGATTGTACCAATTGATTTTCTATCATAACCCGTCTTTCAATGAAGAGGATAAGATATCTTATAAAAATATTCTTCAAATAACTAATGCACACAAAGACAAAGCAGGACGCTTAAAGAGCTCCAGTTCGTTCAAGTATAGAGAAATTATTAGACCGCTATTCATTAAAGGATCGCGTAAAACTACTGGCAGAGGCTTAGTATCTAACAAGTTAACTTACAATACAATACCGATGGAATATATTTACTGGGATGATCCCAACGAACTTGTCGATCGTCTAAGACTATTGGTAGCCTCTCAGAACGCTGGAAATACATCTCACGATAACGAAATTGTAGCAATTATCGAGGAGCTAAAAGAGGCTAACATAATATCATAGGTTGTCATCATTGTCCTTTTTCTGTCAGCGTTGTCCTTTTTTCTGTCATCTTTGTCTTTTTTACGTCATCGTTATACGTTTTTCTGTCTCATTTTTGTCACGTTTCACATCGCACACATTCTACTTAGATCAAATACTATAAAGCTGCATATCAAACAATTTCCAGTCATTCTACACGATGAGTCTCGATAAATTCGGACGTAGCTCTCATCGTCATCATCATCAAGATTTTAACGAACCTTACATACCTCATACAATTGGATTTTCATTTACTCCCGACGGAAACGTTAATATTGGTAATTTGAGGATATGTTACGTGAAACAGCCCATTCAAGCTACTGATGCCACCAATAAAGAATATGTGGATGCAATACGTGATACTTTAAAGCAACTCCAACACAATGATTCCAGCAGTCTACTCAAGTCCATGAGAAACTTGGAAAAACGTCATGAAAGTGATATTAAAAGAATTACAGAGGAAAATTCACAGTTACACAAAGATTTGGAAACTAGTATTAAAGCGGAAAAAAATATTGTACTTAGTATGACTACAGATATACTCCATGTGCTTAATACAGAAGGCAAACGGCTTGGAGATGCTATTAGCCGACTGAGTAAGAAGCAAGAGGGGGATGTCGAAGATATTAAAAAAATGATTGACACACTAGAGCAGCACATACTGAAAACTATTAATAAAAATCCCATTTAAGAGTATATTACATCGGGAATTGGTGGTTACAGATCAGTTCAAAATGTCTGCGATGCGAATCAAACATTCCAAGGAAAAAATTCAACTGGTAAATGAGCTTCATAAGCCTATGAGAAAAAACTATGTTCGCAGACGTACGATTATTAAGGGGCTTGATGACCTTTGGCAAATGGACTTGGCCGAAATGGGGAACTACGCTAAAGTGAATAGAAATTTTAAGTACATTTTAGTAGTTACCGACTGCTTCTCGAAATTCATATGGACCAGACCTGTAAAAAGAAAGACTGGCGACGAGGTGACAAAGACGTTCCAGGACATTCTAGAAACAAGTAAACGAACGTGTAAAAATTTACAATCTGATCAGGGTACAGAATTCTTCAATCAAAAATTCCAACAGCTTCTCAAGAAACACGATATTAATCATTACAATACGTACAGCGTGAAAAAGGCTGCTATTGTAGAACGAGTGATAAGAACTTTGAAATCAAAGCTGTACAAGTACTTTAGCCTAAGCGGTACATATAAGTGGATAGACGTTTTACAAGAAATTACTAATTCCTACAACGAAACCCGACATCGTACCACCGGATGCAAACCGTCTCAAGTAAATAAGTCCAACCAGAAGAGAATTTTAAAGTCTGCATACAATCATATTAAGATAAGCGGCCCGCAAATATTTAAAGTGGGTGACGTTGTGCGCATCAGCAAGAATAAGCACGTCTTCGATAAGGGATACACACCTAATTGGACGACCGAACTATTTAAAATTGCGTCGGTTAAACTTACGAATCCAACGACATATATCTTGGAAGATATGCAGGGGCATCCTATAAGAGGCGCCTTCTATACAGAGGAACTACAGAAAATCTCTAATCCCGACATCTATCTCGTCGAGAAGGTATTAAGGAGAAGGGGGAGGAAAGTTTTCGTTAAATGGCTGGGGCTTGATAAAAAACATAATAGCTGGATCGCGAACACCAACGTCATTTAGTCGGTTCTAGTTCGTCGTCGAGCGAGCGTCTTCAAAATAAAAGTGAAACTTTTTAAGTAAAAATGTCCTATGTAAGTGTGGATGATGCTTACAGCAGCAGCAGTAGCAGCAATAGTGTTGAAATTATCGAAAAATTTAATGAACAGTATATGAAAGCTTTGGATGAAATTATCGAAAAATATGAAGAGGCTGCACGATGGGCACAGAATTATTTACTAAATAGTGCTTTCCCTCTCAATGACTATATTCAAATCCAGTGTGGTTTAAGTCCGGCTAGATTTTTTAGCGCTGCAATAATTATGCGAAATTATGTCACTGGCTCGAAAATATCGTTTTCTACCTATGAATGGCACACTCTCCTGGACCTACTGCAACGTTTGAAAACAGATTTCTTCCAAGCACCCATACAAGGTTGGCCAGATGAGTATAACCCTGTGACTCATCGCTGTGGGGATTACGCTACAGTTACCCAATTTTGTGCTTACTATTATCATGTTTTAGCTATTATAAGTGATTCGATAAATTCCCATAAAATTAGTTTCAATTTTGAAGAAATTATTAATAGCTTTTGTGATGTGTCTAATGATAGTATATTAAGTAATGCTCTACGTGAATATCTTTACTTTTATAAAACTAATGTTTTGTCCGATATATATAATAAAATGTAATGTTAAGAGTATTGTCTTTTTTTTTCCCCTACACATCACATTTATGTCACGTTTATGTCACGTTTATGCCACGTTTACGTCACATTTATGTCACGTTTATGTCACGGTTACGTCACGTTTCTGTCACGTTTATGTCACATTTATGTCACGTTTATGTCACATTTATGTCACGTTTATGTCACATTTATGTCAAATTTATGTAACGTTTATGTCACATTTATGTAACGTTTATGTCACATTTATGTCACGTTTATGTCACGTTTATGTCACATTTATGTTACGTTTATGTCACGTTTATGTCGTTGTCCTTTTTTCTGTCGCTTTGTCCTTTTTTCGTCACGTGACTTCTGTTTTTCCATCTCCCCGATACTAGTTAGCGGAAAATCTAATGAATAGTATATGAAAGCTTTGGATGAAATTATCGAAAAATATGAAGAAACTGCACGATGGGAACAGAATTATTTACTAAATAGTGCTTTCCCTCTTTATGACCATATTCAGATCCAGTGTGGGTTAAGCCCGGTTAGATCTTTACTATTATCATGCCTTAGCTATTATAAGTGAAATGTTGAATGTTGAGTAGATTTCATTATCAATACGTCAGTAGTACGAAATAAATAGCGAAATTCATTTAAAAGAGTGTCATTAATATTGAAAATGATTGTACATATTTGATGTAGTACATACTCATTTAAAGTATAATTATTGTTAACACCATACATGTTATGTAACGTTATACAGGGCGAATTTTAAATCTCACCAGTTTGAATTTACCGCCACTCTCGTTAATTTGAATTTTCCGCCACTGCTGCCACTTTAAATTTTCCCGCCTAATTTTAAATAAGATTGAATTTCTCGCCTAATTTTAAATCTCATCAGTTTAAATTTACCGCCTAATTTTCCATTTGAATTTCCCGCCACTGCTGCCACTTTGAATTTTCCGCCTAATTTTAAATATCGTACCAGTTTGAATTTCCCGCCTAATTTTAAATATTCTACCAATTTTAATTTGCCGTCACTTCTGTCACAAAAGTCCGTGGTTCGATTCCCAGCGCTACCAGTTTTTTTTTCATATATATTTCTAATTATTTAATATCACCTGTAAAATTTTAAATATTTAATATCATTCTATATTTTCACTATAAAATCGAATTTTAAACCCAGATCTGAGGCACGCGACACATTGTAGAAGGTTCAATGTTTACGTTTCGATATGGTTTTATGGAAATAAAGGGATACTTACTTTGGAGAATGTAATCGTTTTGAAATTTTTGTGATGTCGGCCATTTGCCTTACTTTTCGTTCTCGTCTCGGTCGTTATTTTTGCACATTTCCATCTAAAACGAACTGAAAACCCAGCGCTCGCATAACAGAAAGTATCTAGAGACTTTAAATTTACCATTTCTGGCCTTTGCGGGCCTCCGATCGGCCCATTCGGCGAAATTTCTTACGTTTTCTTGGGAGATGTTACCGCACCGCACCGTCGGGCTCGAAGTTTGACGTTTCTGAAGGCCGATCGGCGGGCAAACGTGCGTGGACGCATATTTTCACTATTTTCGCTATAAAATCGAATTTTAAACCCAGATCTGAGGCACGCGACACATTGTAGAAGGTTCAAAGTTTACGTTTCGATATGGCTTCGCGGAAAGGAATGCGGGAAAATACGAAAGTAGTATAGCTGTCGGGATTCTGGATCAGTTTGGTAACCTGTCCATCCGAGTCTGGACGGCAGTGTAGGTGGTGGAGTTCTTGTGTTGGTCAATGACCAGAGGGTGGTCGAAGAAGTGTTGTTACGTAAGGGTGTGGTAGAAGAAGTGGTCGACAATGACCGGAGGGTGCAGAGGAGGGTGTGAATGTCTTAGAGTGTGTGTGAGAGAGAGCCGAGCCTAGCCTAGCCTCAAGCGATGTATATTTTAATTTGGATATTTGCGAGAATCAAAAAAAGAAGAGATTAGTTGACCCCTGAGGTAACATTATATCTTTATCACATTAATTATGGAATAAACAAGATTAGTTGACCCTGGAGGTCACCTAATGTTTAATTATGAGTTAAAATATTAAAATTGGTTTATACAGTGGGCCAAAGAAGAAGAAAACAAAACGATTTGTTTAAATAATTTATTTGTTAGGTAATAATAAAACAAAGCAACGACAGACAACAACATTAACATTCAATTAGGTATTTATCTAGAATATTTTCTAATATTGCAAATAACAGTTCTGCCTTTTCCAGCGGTGTTTTGCCGTGTAAAATGTCAAATGGTGTAGATTTATTTTTATTTTTTGTGGATGTTTTTGGTCTTATTGTTGTTGGTTGGCTTTTTCGTTTCTTTGTTGCAATCATTTCCTGAGATGTAGGTGAGTCTGATCCTGATGACTCAGGTGAGAGAGCAGGTGGTGGTGTTGATTTCCCTGGGTTTATCTCACTACTAATTTTTTCTCTGGCAAGTTTTATATGTTTTTTGAATTCTGTCTCATTCATCGACATTTTGTTGGACTTGTGCCACTTGTTTAGTGTCTAGAGTTGCACGTTAAACTGTGTGTGCAGCAGCAGGAACCAATCATTTATTGAATAAAAGAACTGTAATGATTTATTCATTTAAAATAATCGCTAGGTATATGCTTTATCTTCCTTTTGAAAAAACTGCTGCACTGAACATGAAAAACATATTGTATTTGGATAATTGGTATTTCCTTTGCATCTTATACATTTATATTTCACCGGCACGGGCATCTTAGGATTATTAAGCTGTTTTAATTATTACTTTTCCTTTTATACCACATTATTCTTAGAAATCCAACTATTATGTTTGTTGTTGAATCCTAGCCATTTAACAAAGACTTGGTTTTTTCTCCGTTTTAAAATTTTTTCAACCAGGTATGCATCTGAATGTTTGACCTTTTGTAATTGTTCTTGATAGAATCCGCCTAGAATGTCCTGTTTATTGATATCTTGTAACAGATATGTTACTGGATTAGTGTATTGCACTTTTTTAATAGTAAAAATCTCAGCTGTCCAATTAGCCATATATTTTTTATCGAATACTCCTCGCACTTTTGATATTCGAACGTGATCTCCAACTTGAAATTTCACATTGTTAGGTGCAATCTTTATATGATTGTATACTGTCTCTAAGAGTTTTTTTCATTCTTTTTTGAAACATCAATTGGTTTCATTTTAATTGTTCGATGTTTTGTATTATTATATTTTTCAACTATTTTAGGTAGCAATTCTATCTATCTATAATGACCGTTAATATTAAATTCCTTCCACATATTATTTTTTAACATTCTGTTAACTCTTTCCACAATAGAAGCCTTCTTTTCACTAAATGTACTATAATGGTTTATATGATACTTTTTCACTAGTTTAAAGTATTTGTTGTAATATTCAGTCCCGTTATCAGTTTGCAGATTTTTAATTGTTTCTGTTCTGAAAACGTTCTCCATTGCCTTACTTACTTCTTGTCCAGTTTTTGTTTTTAAAGGAAAGGCCCAAACAAATTTTGAAAAACAGTTAATTACAACCAATATATATCTATATCCTTTATTTTCTTTTGAAAATTGTTGAATTTCCATAAGATCGGCCTGGTATAAGTCTGTTAAAGATTTTATTATAACTCTTCGCCGTTTAAAGTTTATTCTAGCAGGTTTGTGTAATTCTTCAACAACTTGTTTTTTAATATCAGTTACAAATTGAGTTTTTGGTGGCATCATTTATTCAATAATATTTGCTTCACGTAGTTCTTCTATTATAGAATTAATTTCATTTAAATGTCCAGTATGTCCAGCCTCTTGAGAAGCAAGTAATAAACGTAATCTCTCTACTAGCTCGTTGGGGTCATCCCAATGTACGTAGTCTATTTTATTGTCTGTTGATTCCATTAACATCCCATAACCAGTTGTCACCATCGGAGCTATAATTTTTTTGTATTTAGCCAACTTGCTACCATCAACTTGTTTCGAGGATTGATAGTGACGTCTGTGAGCATTTGTTTCGAGAATAATTTCTTTATACATTTTCTTATCATTATCAGAGAAATCTTTTGGATGTTTTTTAAATAGTAATTCATATAAACCTTCGGTGCCGTTGTATTTTTTATTTTTAACTATAATATCTGAACCATCTATTTTTAATTGTGAATCGCCTATATAAAATTTTTCGAGGGTTGGATTATGTCTAACGCCATATTTATGATCGAATTCATCGTTGTCGGTTGTAGTAATCATCTCACGTATGTATTTTCTAGGTAATTCATCATATTGATTTAAATAATCTGTAAATGATTCTTGAAACATTTGTTCTTGCCTATTCCTAATTAAAAGCTCACTGCTATCTTCCTCATTTTCAGAATCAAAGTGTTCAATCATTTTTCGTTTTAAATTAGCTCGTGGTAAATTTGGGACATTTCTTTTAGATGTAGAGGCTTTTGGTGTAGATGTACTAGGTATTATATCATAATCCATTTTATACTCATCTTTCCTTTTTTTGTTTTAGGGATTTTTTTTCTCTGTCTTTTCTTGCTTTTCTCCCTCCTCCTCCTCTTCCTCTTTCTCTTTTTCCACATGCTCATTTTTTATTTTTCTTAAATGTTGATCTTTTGTTTCTAGTTTACTTTCAATATTTCGTAGATGTTTTGTTATAGGGAAAAATACACTGTCTTGATGTAGTTTATTTAATTTTAATAATTCTAGCTTTTGTCTGATAACATTACGTTTAGCTACAAGTTCTTTTTTTAATTTTTCTTTATCCATAACACTACTTTGTTTCTCGAACAGGTTTCCTGAACAGGTTTTAACGGATCTGTTCTAGCTTCTAAACTGATTTATTTTCTATAGAATTTATCATTTTATCGGAAATGGTATCAGGATTGATAAAGTCATGAAATCCGATCCTATATCCTCCTTTGTTAACATCAAAATCCTTGAAGATAGACAAAAATCCATAGGGTTGCTTCCAGCACAGCGAACAAATATATTTAAATTTTGGAAAAGTCATATCTGCACTCACGTGATCCATATAAATATGTTTCAAATTTAAGTCATCTACTTTGAAAACAATTAGTGCATTGGCATTGTCCCTTATCAGATGCTTTGAAATTTTTGCATAGGATTGATGCAAATAAAAGCAGTCGATCGCATTATGTCTTCCCATACAGAAATATTCTCTAATTATATTTTGTTTGGAACAGGCAACATCATCAAATATAAACACAGAGTTTTGCTTTGATGGTTCCAAAATGTCTTCACTGTTATCATAATGAAAACAACTTATACCTTTTATAGGACCTAATAATATATCTCTTAGGTACACATATTTATTTTGATTCAGAGATTTTGAATAGACATACACGTTTTTAAATTTTAATCCATTTTCGTGTTCTAATAAGGTGATGATTACATTGGTTTTGCCACAATTTGATGGGCCAGTAATTATGCATCTTATTGTGTTTGGTAATAAAACGCTATGTTTTGTTTGTTGGTTTTTTCTAAACAGGAAATCATGGTTGTTGACTAGTAACTTAACTTTTTGCCTATCTATCTTCACTTCATTTTTATGTATTTTCTTCATAGTTTCTCAACTTGTATTATCACAACAAATGCCATGTGAAAAATAAGTATAAGTATTGATGACATACATTATATATATTCATTTAAAATGAAATGCTATGTGGGTAACGATAAATGTGGCAAGGGTCTCATAAATTCAGCAATAAATAAGTTACCCTTTGAACTTCATATCCCATCATACAACTTTTGCGGTCCTGGTAATTCGTTTTGATTTTAAAAGATTCGAAAAAATCTATTTTGCTATTATTTTCCATGTAGGTACGAAATTGGAAAAGTGGTTAGCTCGAGGTGATAAGGGTATAAACGGATTAGATGATGCATGCAAAGAAAATGATATAAGTTATGCTAAAAATACGGATCTTGAGAGTCGTCATGCTGCTGATAAAATTTTAGGGAAAAATGCCTGGGCGAGATTCAAAGCAAAGGATGCATCTTGGAGGGAAAAACTGGCAGCATTAGGAGTTGTTGGCGCTATGAGAGCTAAAGTAAAACTTGGTATGGGACTTGATAATAAAGAAAACATTATGAATAATTGTGTGAAATCAATGGAAAAAGTTAAGAGATCAACGGAAAAATCTTTGGAAAATATTAATACGTGTTTAGAACAATTGCAGCAAACAAAAAACAAGCGAAGGAAAACAAAAAAAATTCTAAAAAGAAATACAAATGTAACCAATAGTAGAATTGCAAATTTGGATACAAGTTTACATTTTAATACACAACAACAACAACAACAACAACAACAACCTCATAATAAGATGGAATCTAATTACAAGCATAATGATAATAACAATAATAGAAGCAATAACAAAAGCATTAAATTGTCCAGAAAAAGAAAATTAGATGTTGAAAATGATGCTTCTCTAAAGAAAGCACGTAAAACAAATATAAATGTGGTGAGAAGGAAGAAAAAATTGAATAAAACAACTGCAAAAGAACTAATGTCAATGATGATGAAGGGGAAAAAAAGATAACTAGATATTGATGGTGTAGAACCTTTAAATAAGTTACGTAGAATAGGATCTATATTGAACAGGAAAAGAAAATTAGGTATTGAAGAAGGTGGTGGTGGTGGTGGTGATCTTTTAAAAAAAATACGTAAACTGTTGGATACTAGACCTTTGAGGAAGAGAAAATTAAATGACATTAACGGTGATTTGGGTCCCATTGAAAAAATATCAAAATTAAATCATTATAATCCTCTGCCGCTACACCGGAAACGAAAACATACCAATAGTGAAGATAATTTTGCTGAAAAAATACCAAAATTAGCTCATTATGAGCCCCTACCGTTGCACAGAAAACGTAAATACATCAATGATAGTAAAGATAATTTACAAATAGAACCAATAACCAAAAAACCGAAAATTGTTTAAATAGTAATAATTACTAGTAATAACTTCAGTTTAAAAAAGACGTTAAACAGTAAATATCTAAAAAAAAAAAATGTGTAAAGCCAAAAGAAGAACAAAGTGTAAGAGAAGAAAATGTATGAAAAAGGGAAAAGGTATTAATAGTGTACCTTTAAAAGAAGCAATTAAGCGAATTGGAAAAAGTATAGGTAAACCTAAAAACTATTGCAGGAGCAATTCAAGTGGCTATGAAAGCGGCAAAAAAAATTAAAAAAAACATCACATCTTCTCCTCGCATCGTAAACGTACCGAAAAAGGGAGGACTATTACCATTAATACCAATATTTGCTGGACTTAGTGCATTAGGTGCTTTAAGTGGAGGTGCTGCTGGTATAGCAAAAGCTGTAAATGATGCTCGACAAGCCAAACAACAATTGGCCGAATCTCAACGTCACAATAAGACAATGGAAGCTGTAGCTATGGGTAAAGGTGTCCACTTGAAACCTTACAAAAGTGATTTGGGGCTTTTTTTAGCACCACGTCGTCGAATTTCAAAGAAGAACTAAAAAAACTTCCTCATCGACCTTTAACAAATATCGACATCGCTAAATTTGCTAAATCATTAAACATTCCAAATTTTAGAGGTGTATTTATGAGAAATAATTTACCTCGAAAAATACATGTATATGAAACTGGTGTAATCAACTTGGATAATAGTGATGGGCCGGGTACACACTGGACTGCATATAAGAAATATAAAGATCGCATAATTTATTTTGACAGTTTCGGAAATCTACGGCCTCCTGCGAAAGCAATAAAATATTTTAATTCAAATGGTCAATGTCATGTAGTATATAATCATAAGGTATATCAAACCTATAATAGTTATATGTGTGGTCATTTAAGCTTATTATTTTTATTGAATAAATAGTAAACACTTAAAATATGTATTTATTTAATTATAACCTTTACCAAGTCAACATGTCATATACGTTTACAATATCGGGCAGGACTTCAACACTGTCAACACGAATTCATCCTCCTATAATTTTACCTAAAAGTGATTATGCTTTGGGTCTTATCGATTTTGTTAGTTACAATTCAATTCCGAATGTAGATAATTCTAATAATATATTCCATTATGATGAAAATAGTGAAGTGGTTATACCTAAAGGGTCCTATGAAATAGAGGATATTGAAAAATATATAATGAATCATATAACAGATAAGGAAGAGGCGGAACCTACAGTTTTAACCTTGAAGGCTAACAATAATACATTAAAGTGTGAAATAAAGTGCAATAAAAGTGTCGACTTTACCAAAGAAAACAGCATAGGAGCGTTGTTGGGATTTAAACCTCGCATACTTCAGGCTGATATTAAGCATACATCAGATTTTCCAATAGACATTTTCAAGGTGAATTCAATTTGTGTGGAGTGTAATTTAGTAACAAATTCCTTCAACAATGAAAACCTCGTACACATCTTACACATGTTTTACCCTAATGTTGCACCAGGTTATAAGCTGATTGAAAATCCTTCAAATGTCATTTATTTACCAATTAACACACAATACATTGATGAAATAGTACTTAAAATCTCCGACCAAGATGGTAATCTAATCAATTTTAAACAAGAGTTGATCACGGTAAGATTGCATTTGTAAGAAGTTGTGTAACAATTTAAGATGGTGTTTAGATATATGGATAATTCGTTCCCAACCGTTTTCATGGCTTCTCCGACTGCTGCTGCTGCTCCTCAGAATACAATAATAACTGATGCACGAAGAAGACAATTTAGTATGAGACGACAAGTGAAACGATTAATACCGCGCAACAAAAAATTTTTACGACTATTAGGATTTAGTTTGAAAAAACATTAGTAAATTATTTAGAAATTTTTGGTACAGTTTTAAGTTGAGGATTAGTGTAAATATCAGAAAGCTTATCGTATTTGTAAGGTGCAACTGTAGATATAGAAACGAAGAACAATATGAGTTTTAATATTTTAAATATTCAAGAGCAGGTGACAGTGGATAATTCCATTACCAAATTGGAATATCATACCCATCAACCCTATGCATCAACAAGTTATAATAACAATGATGAAATACGAATACCCATCCAAACTCAAGATGTGTACACTTTACCATCGCAAAGCTTTCTGTACATTGAAGGAAAACTATTGGATCAAACCGGAACAGCCAGTGCAACTTTAAGTCTTATTAACTGTGGCATTCTTTTTCTATTCGATGAAATTCGATACGAACTAGGTGGAACTGTTGTGGATCGTGTTCGAAATCCAGGTGTAACTGCTCTAATGAAGGGCTACGTTTCCTACACCGAAAATGAATCTTTGAAACTTAATAATTCTGGATGGTCCCACTTGGCGAATCCAAAACTAGTAGACCAGAATGGAAATTTTTGTGTATGTGTACCTTTAAAAATGTTTCTTGGATTTGCTGAGGATTTCAATAAAATTATATTTAATACACGACAAGAATTGATATTAATTAGGAGCACTTCAGATGTGAATGCCATTCACACAAACAAACCCGATGAAACCCCTAAAATAGCATTACAAAAAATATTATGGAAAGTTTCCCATGTACCTGTATCTGATATGGAAAAACTAAAAATATTAAAATGTATCGACAGCCACAGAGACCTTGACATACCATTCAGATGTTGGGAATTACAAGAATATCCCCTATTGCAAGAAACAATGAGACATTCATGGGCAGTAAAAACGAGTGCGCAATTGGAAAAACCTCGATATATTATTTTCGGATTTCAAACCAATAGGAAAAATATACCAGCAAGATTTATGAGTCAGTTTGATCATTGTAATTTAACGAACATTAAACTTTATCTTTATTCTGAAGTTTATCCTTATGATAACTTAAACCTCAACTTTGACAACAAACAAAGGTCCATTTTATATGAAATGTACACACAGTTCCAGCAATCGTATTATTGTAAAAATCAAGGTGAACCTTGTTTGTCACCAGAAAATTACCTACAACTAGCTCCTCTAGTTGTTATCGATTGCAGTCGTCAAAATGATGATGTAATAAAAGGAGGGGCAGTGGATATAAGAATTGAATTCGAGACGAATAAGAATATTCCTGCCAACACATCAGCTTGCTGCTTACTACTACACGATCGTTTAGTGAAGTATAATCCTCTAACTAGTGTTGTTAGAATCGCTAAAACAAAAAAAAATGTTTGTGATCGACTTTTATGGATTTCAATATAAAAATAGTGATTTTTATATTAGAGAAATAGCTATTTTAAATATGCAAAATGGTTGTATGACTCATAAATTTGTACGACTACCATGTATCGCCTTCTTTGGTGATGATGGATTTCGAAAATGCGTTGATTGGAAAACTAGACACGTACATGGACTAAGTTGGGATAATGGATTTCGAGTGGATTCCGATCTGCATTTAGAAGATCTAAGTGACTTTATAAAAAACATTGTCGGTGAAGCAGATGTAATCGTTAAATGACTGAGCAAAAAAAATGTAGAAAAAATGAAGTAAATTCATTTCCAACAACCATATAATTAATGTGGAGGAACAAAATTGTCCAAGTTTTAAAACCTTGAGGAAACAAATTTATGGATGGTTGTCTAGCGATTGGAGAGATATTAGAACCTACCATTACCATTGTAAAAATCATCTTTTTAACGATCTAGCTTGTGCTTATGAAAATGCTATTATATTAAATATATGTATGACAGAAATAATATTATATATAAAAGTCATTAAAAAATGTGCTGTTTTATTTTTTTAAGAGGGGGGAAGATTTAGAAATGTATAAAAGTGATTGATTCTTTGAGCTACTCATATACGTTGACAAACATTAGTTTGGCAAACAACTCTAAAAAAAAAAATGTTTTTACTACTCACTTTAGTTTTGTATGCAATAAATTGCAGTGTTTGTAGAATGCTGTACATGGAAGAGGACATGAATATTGGGAATTATAATTTTCCCATTAAATTAAATGTGACTATCGATAATCCAATTTATGCTGTAAAAGTTGAAAATTATACTATGTCAATAGAAGATGGAATCTTTTATTTGTTTGAGAAATCTGAAAACAATCTGGTCTTGATGGAGTATCCTGCATTCTATTTCCCTGCTATTCAAGAAAACGGATGGAAGGAATTCACCGTTAATACAACAATAAGAAATTTAAACAATCAAACCATTGGATTTGTCGTTGGTTATGATATGTATTATTATCCTATTGCACCGAGAAGAAATTCTGTAATGTATTGTGGTAGATATAGTTTGCAAGGGTTACTTGGAAATAGCACATACATTACTTTTCATAATTTAGAATTTACTTTTTATGATTTCACACAAAACTTTATAGAACTTTCCAATAGAGAAAAGACTTGTTTTATATATGTTTAGAATACTGTGAATGTTAAACCAGGTTTTACAATTGTTACAATAATGATATAATGATGATAAATGGGAGAGAAAGATTTAAAAATAAAAAACCAAATTGTGTAAAAAATTTGTTTTATTCCAGTGTCTGTGACAAAATCTCAGATAATTCGTTAGCGTTTCTTCTTGCTGAAGGAGGAGGAGGAGGCGGAGTAGTAGCAGCAGTAGCAGCAGCAGATACACCTTCATCATCATCATCATCATCGTCATTGGTAGAATTTTGAATCCCTGGTGCTTCTAAAAATAGTTTTCGTTTTTTTCCACTATAACTTGGTGCTTCTATATGCACTCTATCCACATCCTCCAACTGGTCATCGAGGAGATTAAACTTATATTTTTTAACGACGTTTTCCAATATCTTAAAATCTCCTTCCTTTTCTAGTTTCGTCCTCATATATTTTACCGGTAAATTGCCAAATTTTCGTTTTAAAGTAACCGATCGAGGAGAATAACTTAATGATATAAATATCTTCTCTCCCCGTATAAACATATCTTTTACACCATATCTGAAAAAATGAAAATATTTTGTAAAATCAAACTTGTTACAGTTGTGGAGAGAGAGAAATTAATTGAAATAACAAGAAGCGAGAAATTAAAAACAACACTTAAATTAATTCAAATAAAAACCAGTCACTAAAATAAAATTATAAGAAATGTAAAAAATACTTACTAAAATAATTGCTTCATTACCACTAAACCAACCTTAGCTGGAAAGTGTATTGGGTCCTGAGTAAAGACTACAATCGTGCTGGGTGTTGTTGCCATCTTGATGTTAAAATAATTGCGACTAGTAGTAGTAGTAGTAATCGAAAAAAACACAGTTTCAACTGATACTAATACCTTTCAAATTTGCGAATTATATACAGAATAAAATAAAAATTATACGAGTCATATGATGTGAAATTAACTAATTTCCATTTAATATTGCACATGCAAAGCAATTTTTGCTGGATAATTGAAACGTCAATAACAATTTTATTTTTACTCAATTAATTGGATTGCATGACTTGGAGGTCAAGAGGTTATATCAGAATATTTTTATTTTATTTTTTATCAATTAATTGGATTACGTGACTTGGAGGTCAAGATGTTATACCAGAACATTTTTATTTTATTTTTCTCAATTAATTAGATTACTCGCTAATTATGTTGTGTACCAGTTGAAGAAAACGTGACTTATGACGTTAATATATTTTTTTATTTGACCATATTTAAACAGTTGCTATGATCGTTGGAAATTTAAAATCGTTGTTTCAATTTGACAAACTGATTAGTTTTTGGTTTACTCGACGCAATTGATATTCAGGTGAGTTTATTTTTATTTATTATTATTGTTCTATTTGGAATATTTGTATTAGAATGGCAATGGCAGAAATAGAATACCTGGAAAGCGTGGCTTTTACACGCTTTAGCCCAGATGCACCCTATTATCCACCTAGGCGAGCCACTACGGGTGCAGCAGGTATCCATATTGCTACCAATGAGTCTGTGACCATTAGGCCACAGTCTCAGGGGTTAGTCAATACAAATTTACGAATACGAGGAATGGAGGAGGAGGAGGGTTAACACATCATGCTGAAGGAGCGTAGTGGATATGCCAAACAAGGTGTCATAGTAGTAGGAGGTGTCGTGAATGGGGACTATGACAAAGAAATATTTGTGTGTGTATATAATACACATAAAACTAGGGCATTACAATTACAACAGGGTGAATATTTCTGCCAGGCTATTGTTATGCCCTATTGGAAGGGAATTGGAGGCAACATTGACATTCAAAATAATGAGAGATTATAATTTTAACTGGTAATTAACTTTAACGATTTTATTTTTGCTCAATTAATTGGATTGCATGACTTGGGGGGTCAAGAGGTTATAGAACATTTTTATTTTATTTTTTCTCAATTAATTAGATTACTCGCTAATTCTGTTGTGCTCGTGACTTATGACGTTGATATATTTTTTTATTAGAGTATATTAAAAAGTTGCTGTGATCGCTATGTGTTCAGTTCCAGTGTACGAAAAAACCTGAAATGAATTCCCAGAAAGTTATCGATACAGTCTCCGACGAATTTGTTAGAAAAATTGAAGTGGTGAGTAGATTAGTTAGAACAAAAAATGATTTAAACCTTTTTACCAGAGAAATAAAAAAAGCTATTCGATTGTTGAATAAATGTGTTAAGTATAAGTACAATTGTGTTAAAAAATTTTCAAAAATTGAGTCCAATTTGGCATATCTACAAAATTTTAAAGTCAAACTAAATAATAAAAAGAAATCAAAGGAACTTGTTTGGGAAAATTTGGAATCGTGTTTCAATGGGAGAATAAAGACAGGCATTATAGTTAATTTGAAAATTAAAGATCCAAAATTATTTTTGAAAAAGGCATTTAGAAGTTTTTCCATCCAAATTAAAAAACAGCTCAAGACTTGTCTACTTAAATCAAATGTTATTTTCTTTGGATTGTTCATTAAGCCTCAGAATGGTGAAAGATCTATAAAACATTTTTCTACTAAAAGTAATATTATTGATAAAAATACTAATTTAAAGGAATGGTATCAGACTCACGTAATTGATGAAATTATGGTAAAACTGGAAGACTTTCAAGAGCGGGACTCCGGATGGGCTTTATTGGAAATTTTACACTTAAAAGTCAATATAAATAGCTATTGCCCTTTAACCGTTGGTAGCTCAACTTACGTGGATTTACCGCAATTTATAAAAAATACAAAAAGTGTCATTAACATTCAAAATAGTGATTACCATTACTTTCTGTGGTCAATTGTTTGTGCCTTATATCCAACTAACACTAATGTAACACGAACATCATCATATCCACACTTTAGTACAGTATTAAAATATGACAACATTAGTTTTTCTATTAAATTGAAAGATATACCCAAATTTGAAGCCTTGAATAAATTAGCAATAAATGTGTTTACTGTTATGGTTGAAAGAAAAAGGAATGAGGTTACACCATTATTACTTAGTAAAACTAATTATTCACCTAAAATAAATTTACTCATGGTTTCAACTAATAATAATTGGGATGATGAGAGTGATGATAATAGTAATACTATTTGCAAACAAATTGGCATGAAAAAAAATAAAAAATGGATTTGTGAAAGATGTTTAAATTATTTTTCCACCGAAATGCATTTAAATAAACATTTAGAAAATTGTAAAAAATTAAACATCACTCAAATTATTATGCCGAATGAAACTAATAATATAATGAAGTTTAAAAATTTTAAACATACATTATGTGTTCCCTTTGTCATCTATGCAGACATTGAGAGTATACTAAGGGATTATGATGATGATAATGCTACACAAACGTCACAATTATATCAGCAACATGAGGCTTTCAGTATAGCTTATTATTTAAAATCAAATTATGAAAATAAAATGTTGTTCAAATTTAGAATCCATACGGGTCCTCATTGCCAAGATTGGTTCGTAAATGAATTATTCGAAATTGCGAAAGAAATTCATGAAATTTATCAACACAAACAGGAACCCTTACAATTAACCTCTGACGAACAAACGCAGTTTCGTTTGTCTTTTACTTGCTGTATTTGTAAAAAACCATTTATTGAAAATGAGTTGAAGGCCAAAGAACATTGTCATCTTACGGGCAAATATAGGGGTGCATCTCATATGTCTTGTAACCTTTTATATCAAAATTCCTATACCGTACCCGTCATATTTCACAATTTATCGGGTTACGATGCTCACTTTATAATAAAAGCCCTTAGCACAAACATAAAGGGAAACATCAGCTTGTTGCCATTAAATAAGGAACGTTATATTTCTTTTACAAAACACATTTCGGAAACTAAGATTAGTTTTCGATTTTTAGATTCGTTTAGATTTATGCCAAGCAGTTTAGATAAATTGTCATCTTATTTGGACGATAATCAAAAACTGATAACCAAAAAATATTTTAACGATGATGAAAAATTTAAATTAGTGACAAGGAAGGGAATATTTCACTATGAATATCTAAATTCATGGGACAAATTACAAAGATAAATGCTTACCGTCAAAAGACAAATTTTTTAGCTCTCTGAAAAATGAGGACATTTCAGATGGTGATTATCAACATGCATTAAATGTTTGGCATTCATTTAATATACAGAGTCTTCAAGATTACGCTGAACTGTACTTAAAAACTGACGTACTGTTACTAGCTGATGTGTTTGAAAATTTTCGCAAAATGTGCATGAAAACATATGATTTAGATGCACTCCACTATTATACAACGCCCAGATTAGCTTTTGATGCCATGTTAAAAGTTACCGGCGTTGAATTGGAGTTATTAACTGACTGTGATATGGCCCTATTTATCGAAAAAGGTATCAGGAGAGGTATTTCTCAATGTTGCAATAGATACGGGGAAGCTAACAATAAATATATGGGAACTAACTATAATCCAGAACTTCCTATTTCATATCTAATGTATTACGATGTTAACAATTTGTATGGTGCTGCGATGATGTTTCCTCTACCATATGGGGACTTTCAGTGGGTACCTATTGAAAACATTTATCATGAAAATATTTTTGATAGTAATCACGACTCTAGTGAGTATGGGTACATATTAGAAATTGATTTATATTATCCTCGGCATCTATATGAATTGCATACAGATTTACCATTATGTTCTGAACATTTAGTACCGCCTTCTTCTGATTCTGACAAACCAAAATTGTTGACAACATTGTATGATAAACAAAAGTATGTCATACATTATACGTTACTAAGACAAACTTTACAATTAGGAATTGTTATTCGAAAAATTCATCGCTGTTTAAAATTCAAACAATCACCGTGGTTAAAAAAGTATATTGAACTCAATACGGAATTACGAAAAACGAGTAAAAATGAATTTGAAAATTTTTTTTTAAATTAATGAATAATTTTCCTTACGGAAAAACCATTGAAAATGTTAGAAAATATAAAGATATTAAATTAGTTACTAAATGGACAGGACGATATGGTGCCAAATATTATATTTCGCAACCCAACTTTCATAGCTGCACCATTTTCAATAAAGACATGGTAATCATTGAGATGAATAAACTGAAGGTGACTTTAAATAAACCTATTTTTATCGGCATGTGTATACTAGATATTTCGAAAACATTCCTTTACGATTTTCACTACAATTACATCAAGAAAAGGTTTAATGACGATGCTAAATTATTATACACCGACACAGACAGTTTAATTTATCAATTTTGCAACATTGATGACATTTACAAATACATTAAAGAAGATATTGAGAGATTTGATACTTCTGATTATCCAGAAAATAATGTTTTTGGCATTCCTTTAAAAAATAAAAAAATAGGCTTGATGAAAGACGAAAATCAAGGCAATATTATGACATATTTTATTGGCTTGAGATCGAAAATGTATGCCCTAAAAGTTATGTCTAAAAATCAAGACGAAAACATAATTAAAAAGGCTAAAGGTATCGAAAAGTCCGCCTTGAAGGAAATAACATTTGATGATTACTATAAGTGCTATTTCAAAATATCAAAGTGTCAATCAATCAAAAATCTATAATTTCAAGGCATCATGATGTTTATACAATTTCCCAACAAAAAATTTCTTTGAGTCCTTTCGACGACAAACGAATTGTAAATTATATTTATACAGACACAAAACCATGGGGATTTAACGATTTCTTATAAAGTCAGAGTTTTTTGTTCTAAATAATCTAGTTCATTTACTTAAAATAACGTAGGAAGTATTCCGATCTAAAACAAGATTCCTAAACAAATTGAGGAGACAACCGACCAGAAGAAGAATATAACCACGAAGTATTCCGAAACCCCAATATAACAAGACATACGGAACGAATTGGTGCAGCAATTGTCAACAGTTTTTTTTGTTTTTGTAGTAATTCAATTGAACTACATCCTACCGCCACACAACAACAAATAGATTTATACTGCTACGAAACAATTCAACAGTCTTAAGATGCCTAATTTCAAATTT
The DNA here is from genome assembly GCA_037114965.1 of Monochamus alternatus. Lineage (NCBI taxonomy): Eukaryota > Metazoa > Arthropoda > Insecta > Coleoptera > Cerambycidae > Monochamus > Monochamus alternatus. The sequence goes on along the minus strand of CM073432.1, from coordinate 3,316,244 downwards.
AAAACTTACACCGTAAACGTGATGGAGGCGACGATTTGTGGTGTATGTGGAAAAACAATTAGGCAGCGACCTGCAACAAATAATGATTGGACTCCTAAAGTAATCATTGCCACTTGTCCAGTATGTTTACAACCACGACCCTGCAAGAAGACGATACAAGTTTCTTGGATTTAAACTATGATGTACGTTCTAGACTTTGAATAATTTTGTACTATCTCTCTCTCTCTAAATTCAAGCTGATGTTTCATAAATATATTTTCTTTCTTACAGCCTCGTTTTGAACGTCTCATTTCCAGTGGACCAGGGTTACGGAACACCAAAGAAGACATCATTACCAATAAAATGGACACGTGTAACAGACTATATCAAAGCCAACCATGCAACGAGTACGATTGGTCGGCGATGATGAAACATTTTGACACCGCTGCAATGAAAGACTCCGTGACCAGGGACCACTGGAATTGGATCAAGCAAGACATATGGCACGACATCCAAAAACATAAATATTACAACAATGTAAATAATGGAAATTTAAAAAGAAAATTATAATTTTTTTATCTACACATCTAAAATAAAATTTATTACTGCAATCTGTTGTCTTTTTTTTCTGTTTCTCTACTTAGAAAATCTCCAAATAAAATAAATATTTAAAATCTAATAAAATATACAAGAGTACGCTTGAGGCTAGGCTAGGCTAGGCTCGGCTCTCTCTCACACACATTCACACCCTCCTCTGTACCCTCCGGTCATTGTCGACCACTTCTTCCACCACATCCTTACGTAACAACACTTCTTCGACCACCCTCTGGTCATTGACCAACACAAGAACTCCACCACCTACACTGCCGTCCAGACTCGGATGGACAGGTTACCAAACTGATCCAGAATCCCGACAGCTATACTACTTACGAAAATATCGAATCCGAAATAGTTTGACGTCTAAATATATTTCGCACTGAACAACTGACGTTTTTCCGATTCCTTGCCGATAAGCTCCGCCCGCGCTATATCCATCTCGGTCGCCGAGAACGGCAGGCGAGGACCCTACGAAAAACGGAAAATTTACCTAGAAAAACGAGAAAAACGAGAAAAACGGCCCGCCGGGCGCCTCGTCGCGCCGGAGAAAGGACGAATGAAGCCTCCCGGCCCGCTGCCGCGTCGCCGGAAGGCTCGCGTAAAATACCTCGCGCGAAGCAAAACCGGCCTCCGAGCGGTCGCGGGACTTCCGATAAGGGGCATTTCTTTCGACTTTTGTCTCGTTCCCTCGCGAAAATCGAAATGTAGCGTCCGCGGACCTCCGGAAAAAAGCAAAATTCGCCCGGAAAAAGTAAAATGAACCCATCAAAATATGCCTACGCTACGCAGGAAGGACCGAACTCGACTCCCCGCGCCCGTACTCCCCGACCTTTCTTGGAATAGTGGACACCTGATATTTTCATTAGTATAGTTTTTCTGCAGACTATTGCAGAGTTTCAGAAAAAGAAATTTTTAAATCCATGAATTTTGAGGATTATTTGAGAATGGTTCGGTTTTTTTAAACACCCTGTATTGTTCTCATTAAAGTAGTTTCCATATAGACCATTGTTAAAAGTTTCATCAAAGAAATATTTATACTTCCATGACAGTTTCAATTATCGCAGGTGCAGATCAGCAGTATGATCTGTTCTTTAATTTAATACATTTTAAAATTTTTGGTTACAATATTATGCACTCTTGTATTTTTATCACTATCAATTGTCGTAGGTGCAGATCAGCAGTATGATCTGTTCTTTTATTTAACATTTCTCAAAATTGTTAAATACATTAGTTATGCTTTTCTGTTTTTTATCAATTATCGTAGGCGCAGATCAGCAGTATGATCTGTTCTATTATTTAACACTAATCAAATTTGTTACCTATATTAGTTACGCTTGTCTGTCTTTTATCAATTATCGTAGATGCAGATCAGCAGTAGAGAATGGTTCGGTTTTTTAAACACCCTGTATTGTTCTCATTAAAATAGTTTCCATATAGACCATTGTTAAAAGTTTCATCAAAGAAATATTATACTTCCATGACAGTTTCAATTATCGCAGGTGCAGATCAGCAGTATGATCTGTTCTTTAATTTAATACATTTTAAAATTTTTGGCTACAATATTATACACTCTTGTATTTTTATCACTATCAATTGTCGTAGGTGCAGATCAGCAGTATGATCTGTTCTTTTATTTAACATTTCTCAAAATTGTTAAATACATTAGTTATGCTTTTCTGTTTTTTATCAATTATTGTAGGTGCAGATCAGTAGTATGATCTGTTTTTTCATTTAACACTTCTTAAAATTTTTGTTTATAATATTATGCACGCTTCTATATTTATGACTATTAATTATCCTATGTGCAGATCAGCAGTATGATCTGTTCTATTATTTAACACTTCTCAAATTTGTTACCTATATTAGTTACGCTTGTCTGTCTTTTATAAATTATCGCAGATGCAGATCAGCAGTAGAGAATCGTTCGGTTTTTTAAACACCCTGTATTGTTCTCATTAAAATAGTTTCCACATAGACCATTGTTAAAAGTTTCATCAAATTAATATTATACTTCCATGACAGTTTCAATTATCGCAGGTGCAGATCAGCAGTGTGATCTGTTCTTTAATTTAATACATTTTAAAATTTTTGGTTACAATATTATACACTCTTGTATTTTTATCACTATCAATTGTCGTAGGTGCAGATCAGCAGTATGATCTGTTCTTTTATTTAACATTTCTCAAAATTGTTAAATACATTAGTTATGCTTTTCTGTTTTTTATCAATTATTGTAGGTGCAGATCAGCAGTATGATCTGTTTTTTCATTTAACACTTCTTAAAATTTTTGTTTATAATATTATGCACGCTTCTATTTTTATGACTATTAATTATCGTATGTGCAGATCAGCAGTATGATCTGTTCTATTATTTAACACTTCTCAAATTTGTTACCTATATCAGTTACGCTTGTCTGTCTTTTATCAATTATCGTAGATGCAGATCAGCAGTAGAGAATCGTTCGGTTTTTTAAACACCCTGTATTGTTCTCATTAAAATAATTTCCACATAGACCATTGTTAAAAGTTTCATCAAGGAAATATTATACTTCCATGACAGTTTCAATTATCGCAGGTGCAGATCAGCAGTATGATCTGTTCTTTAATTTAATACATTTTAAAATTTTTGGTTACAATATTATACACTCTTGTATTTTTATCACTATCAATTGTCGTAGGTGCAGAGCAGAAGTATGATCTGTTCTTTTATTTAACATTTCTCAAAATTGTTAAATACATTAGTTATGCTTTTCTGTTTTTTATCAATTATTGTAGGTGCAGATCAGCAGTATGATCTGTTTTTTCATTTAACACTTCTTAAAATTTTTGTTTATAATATTATGCACGCTTCTCTTTTTATGACTATTAATTATCGTATGTGCAGATCAGCAGGATGATCTGTTCTATTATTTAACACTTCTCAAATTTGTTACCTATATTAGTTACGCTTGTCTGTCTTTTATCAATTATCGTAGATGCAGATCAGCAGTAGAGAATCGTTCGGTTTTTTAAACACCCTGTATTATTCTCATTAAAATAGTTTCCACATAGACCATTGTTAAAAGTTTCATCAAAGAAATATTATACTTCCATGACAGTTTCAATTATCGCAGGTGCAGACCAGCAGTATGATCTGTTCTTTAATTTAATACATTTTAAAATTTTTGGTTACAATATTATACACTCTTGAATTTTTATTACTATCAATTGTCGTAGGTGCAGATCAGCAGTATGATCTGTTCTTTTATTTAACATTTCTCAAAATTGTTAAATACATTAGTTATGCTTTTCTTTTTTTATCAATTATTGTAGGTGCAGATCAGCAGTATGATCTGTTCTATTATTTAACACTTCTCAAAATTGTTAAATACATTAGTTATGCTTTTCTTTTTTTATCAATTATTGTAGGTGCAGATCAGCAGTATGATCTGTTTTTTCATTTAACACTTCTTAAAATTTTTGTTTATAATATTATGCACGCTTCTATTTTTATGACTATTAATTATCGTAGGTGCAGATCAGCAGTATGATCTGTTCTATTATTTAACACTTCTCAAATTTGTTACCTATTTTAGTTACGCTTGTCTGTCTTTTATCAATTATCGTAGATGCAGATCAGCAGTTGAGAATGGTTCGGTTTTTCTAAACATCCAGTATTTTTTCATTAGTATAGTTTTCCTTCACAATATGTAAAATGTTTCATAAAAAAAAATTATTCCGCGAATATTGAGGAGTTTTAGAGAATGGTTCGGTTTTTTTAAACACCCTGCATTTTTCAATATTACAGTTTTTTTAAAGCCAATTGTGAAAGGTGTCTAAAAAAAGAAATATTAATTCTACGGATTTTGAGGATATTTAGAGAATGGTTCGGTTTTTCTAATCACCCAGTATTTTTTAATTAGTATAGTTATTCTGCGATAAGTCTTATAAAAAAAGTTTAATTCCATGTATTTTGAGAATTTTTAGTGAATGGTTAGGTTTTTTTAAACACTCTATATTTTTTCATCATTACAGTTTTTTTACAGCCTATTGTGAAAAGTGTCTATAAAAAAAATATTAATTCCATAAATTGCGAGGATTTCAAGAGAATGGTTCGGATTCGATTAAACACCCAGTATTTTTTCATTAGTATGTTTTTTCTGCAGACTATTGCGCGAAGTTTCATAAAAAAAAATTAATTCCATGAATTTTGAGGATTATTAGACAATGGTTCGGTTTTTTTAAACACCCTGTATTATTTTATTATTACAGTTTTTTACATTCTATTGTGAAAGGTGTCTACAAAAAAAATATATAATTCCTTAAATTTTGATGATTTTTAGGGAATGGTTCGTTATTTTTAAACATCCTGTATTTTTTCAGTAGGGTAGTTTTTTGCAGCCTTTAGTGAAAAGTTTTGTAAAAAAATTTTTTTAATTCCATGAATTTCGAGGATATCAAGAGAATGGTTCGGTATTTTTAAACACCCAGTATTTTTTCATTATTACAGTTTTTTTTACAGCCTATTGTGAAAGGTGTCTAAAAAAAGAAATATTAATTCCACGAATTTTGAGGATATTTAGAGAATGGTTCGGTTTTTTTAAACACCCAGTATTTGTTCATTAGTATAGTCTTTTTGCAGACTATTGCGATAAGTTTCATAAAAAAAAATTAATTTCATGAATTTTGAGGATTATTAGACAATGGTTCGGTTTTTTTAAACACCCTGTATTATTTCATTATTACAGTTTTTTACATTCTATTGTGAAAGGTGTCTTCAAAAAAAATATATAATTCCTTAAATTTTGATGATTTTTAGGGAATGGTTCGTTTTTTTTAACATCCTGTATTTTTTCAGTAGGGTAGTTTTTTTCAGCCTTTTGTGAAAAGGTTTGTAAAAAAAATTTTTTAATTCTATGAATTTCGAGGATATCAAGAGAATGGATCGGTATTTTTTAACACCCAGTATTTTTTCATTAATACAGTTTTTTTTACAGCTTACTGTGAAAGGTGTCTAAAAAAAGAAATATTAATTCCACGAATTTTGAGGATATTTAGAGAATGGTTCGGTTTTTTTTAAACACCCAGTATTTGTTCATTAGTATAGTCTTTTTGTAGACTATTGCGATAAGTTTCATAAAAATAAATTTAATTCCATGAATTTTGAGGATTATTAGAAAATGGTTCGGTTTTGTAAAACACCCTACTTTGTTTTAATAAGGGTAGTTTTATTGCAGCCTATTGTGAAAGGTGTCGTAACAAAAATATTATTAATTCCATAAATTTTGAGGATTTTTAGGAAATGGTTCGGTTTTTTGTATACACCCAGTAGTTTTTTAATTAGTAAAGTTTTCTTAAATTCTGAAAAGTTTCATTAAAAAATATTCCATGAATTGTGAGGATTCTTAGAGAATGGTTTGGTTAACAAACACACCCTGTATTTTTTCATTATTACAGTTTTTTTTACAGCCTATTGTGAAAGGTGCCTACAAAAAGAAATATTAATTCCACGAATTTTGAGGATTTTTAGAGAATGGTTCGGTTCTCTTAAACACTGGATATTTTCATTAGTATATATATTTTTTTAACAGCCTAAGTGTTTACAAAAAAAACTTTTAATTCCACGAAATTTGAGGATTTCAAGAGAATGGGTCGGTTTTTTTAAACCTCCTGTATTTTTAATAAGTATAGTTTTTCTGCAGACTATCGCGAAGAGTTTCAGAAAAAAAAGGAATTTTTAAATCCACGAATTTTGAGGATTTTTAGATAAGGGTTCGGTTTTTTTAAACACCCCGTATTTTTTTCGATAATTAGTGCGGTAAGAGACCCCCGACTGAAGTTTCGTAAAAAAAAAATTTCAGTTCCCTAAATTTTGACATTTTTTTAGCGTTCGACATTTTTCCAACACTTTGTATATAAAACGGTCTTTCGCACGTCAGACGACCCCTCCGAAGCGAAAAAACCGAAAATTTCCTCGAATCTGTAATTTTTATTTTTTTCTCGTCAATTTTTATCGGAACACCCCGTACTTCGAGCTTTTTTGAGTCGCACTGTATATATGCGAAGCGCCTCGAAAAATTTGAAGAGCGCCACATTGCTGACGTCATTGTTACCCCGTCTGGGTGCGGATTTATGCAAATTTCGATACAAAAACGACCTCAAAACCCAGCGCTCGCATAACAGAAAGTATCTAGAGACTTCAAATTTACCGTTTTCGGCCTTCGGGGGGCTCCGATCGGCCCATTTAGCGAAATATCCTGTTTTAATCTCAACTGTCACCACTCGTCGTTTGACGTTTCTGAAGGTGGCGCTCCCGGCGGAGTGCAGTCTACCAAATTTTCTATATTTTCACTATAAAATCGAATTTTAATCCCAGATCTGAGGCACGCGGGATATTGTAGAAGGTTCAAAGTTTACGTTTCGATATAGTTTTATGGGAATAAAGGGGTACTTACTTTGGAGAATGTAATCGTTTTGAAGTTTTTGTGATGACTGGCATTTCCCTTGCTCTTCGCTCCCGTCTTGGTTGTTATTTTTGCACATTTCCATCTAAAAACGAACTCAAAACCCAGCGCTCGCATAACAGAAAGTATCTAGAGACTTCAAACTTACCATTTCTGGCCTTTGCGGGTCTCCGATCGGCCCATTTAGCGAAATTTCTTACGTTTTATTGGGAGCTGTCAATGCACCACACCGTCCGGCTAGCCGTTTGAGGTTTAGGACGGCCGAGCGAACACGAATGCCGCCGAACGTGTAGGTGTCGCAAATTATCTATAATTTCACTATAAAATCGAATTTTAAACCCAGATCTGAGACACGCGGGATATTGTAGAAGGTTCAAAGTTTACGTTTCGATATGGCTTTATGGAAATAAATGGGTACTTACTTTAGAGAATGTAATCGTTTTGAAGTTTTTGTAATGACTGGCGTTTGCCTTGCTCTTCCCTCCCGTCTCGGTCGTTATTTTTGCACATTTCCATCTAAAAACGAACTCAAAACCCAGTGCTCGCATAACATAAAGTATCTAGAGATTTCAAATTTACCGTTTTCGGCCTTCGGGGGGCTCCGATCGGCCCATTTAATGAAATTTTCTATGTTTTATTCTGAACTGACACCACTCGCCGTTTGACGTTTCTGAAGGTCGCGCTCCCGGCAGAGTGCAGTCGACCAAATTTTCTATATTTTCACTATAAAATGGAATTTTAAACTCATACCTGAGGCACGCGGGATATTGTAGAAGGTTCAAAGTTTACGTTTCGATATGGCTTTATGGAAATAAAGGGGTACTTACATTGGAGAATGTAATCGTTTTGAAATTTTTGTGATGTCGGCCATTTGCCTTACTTTTCGTTCTCGTCTGGGTTGTTATTTTTACACATTTCCATCTAAAAACGAACTCAAAACCCAGCGCTCGCATAACGTATCTAGAGACTTTAAATTTACCTTTTCTGGCCTTTGCGGGCCTCCGATCGGCCCATTCGGCGAAATTTCTTAGGTTTTCTTGGGAGATGTCACCGGACCGCACCGTCGGGCTCGAAGTTTGACGTTTCTGAAGGCTGATCGCCGGACAAACGTGCGTGGACGCATATTTTCACTATTTTCGGTATAAAATCGAATTTTACACCCAGATCTGAGGCACGCGACACATTGTAGAAGGTTCAAAGTTTACGTTTCGATATGGCTTTGTGGAAAGGAATGCGGGAAAATACGAAAATATCGAATCCGAAATAGTTTGACGCCTAAATATATTTCGCACTGAACAACTGACGTTTCTCTGATTCCCAACCGATAAGCTCCGCCCGCGCTATATCCATCTCGGTCGCCGAGAACGGCTGGCGAGGACCCTACGAAAAACGGAAAATTTACCTAGAAAAACGCGAAAAACGGTCCGCCGAGCGCCTCGTCGTGACGAAGAAAGGTTCAAATAAACCGATTCGCCCGCGGCGGCGTCGCCGGAAGGCTCGCGTAAAATACCTCGCGCGAAGCAAAATCGGCCTCCGAGCGGTCGCGGGACTTCCGATAAGGGGCGTTTTTTTCGACTTTTGTCTCGTTCCCTCGCGAAAATCGAAATGTAGCGTCCGCAGACCTCCGGAAAAACGCAAAATTCGCCCGGAAAAAAGTAAAAATAACCAACGAAAATACGCCTAAGCTACGCAGGAAGGACCGAACTCGACTCCCCGCGCCCGTACTCGCCGCCGCGCGGCTCGCGAAAAAAGCCTTTGAGGAGATACTTTGCCCCTTTTTCGCGCCCCCGGTGGGAGCGAGAGGAAATCACGCATTTTAATAATATAGAACTAGAAAGGTGGCAAGTCGGCTATCGCCGACTTGACCTTTCTTTGGGATAGTTCGGTATTTTTAATCACCCTGTAATTTTTCGATAATTAGTGCGTTAAGAGACCCCCGATGGAAGTTGAGTAAAAAAAAATTGTCAGTTCCCTTAATTTTAAGATTTTTTTAACGTTCAACATTTTTCCAACACTTTGTGTATAACACGGTCGTTCGCACATCCGACAACCCATCCGAAGTAAAAAAAAAAATTGTATTCCATGAATTTTGGGAGTTTCAATATTGGTTAAGTTTTCTTAAACACCCTGTATTGTTTGCATTAAAATAGTTTCCATATAGACAATTGTTAAAAGTTTCATCAAAGGAATATTATACTTCCATGAAGATTTGTAGAGAATGGTTCGGTTTTTTAAACACCCAGTAGTTTTTTAATTAGTATAGTTTTTTTACAGACCATTGTGAAAAGTTTCATAAAAAAATATTTCATGAATTGTGAGGATTATTAGAGAATGGTTTGGTTTTGTTAAACAACCTGTATTTTTTCATTAGTATATAATTTTTTTACAATCGTGAAGTTTCATAAAAAAATCTAGAGAATGGTTCTTTATTTTACACCCTGTATTTTATCATAAGTATGTATTTGTATACACATAATAATATCTAAGTATGTATTTTTTATAGTTACTCTTTTCTGAAATAGAGGGCGTTAATATTTTCTGTAGGAAAGAGTTTTAAATTGATAAATATTTAAGTATTTGTATGTTACTGATATTTGGTTCATTGTAATTTTGAGAAAGGTACCGTATCATGTTACTTTATTTCTTAAATTTTTTATAATATAAATTTTTAGTTCAGTTATTTCATAAATTAGTGGGAAAATATTTTAAAATGTAATATTTAAAATAAATAAACAAAAATAAATGCAGGAAAACAGGTTTATTTTAAGATTATAATATATTGAGTGTTAAAGAAATTAACAAATTATAAAAATTACAGTAAATTATTATTAAAACTTAAATAAGTACATATATATTATTTTATCACAGAATAAATTGGTAGGTTATATATTTATAGTATGAAATAATGAACATGTTATAATGATTAAATTGTTATTAGAATTTAGATACATATGAAATCTACAACAAATGTAAAATTAAACGTTATATTTGATTATGCAATTAATTGATAAAATAAGATTATAATTCATTTACACTGTAAAAAAGTGAATATATTATAATTAATAAATTAAATTATTATTAGAATTTAAATACATATAAAACCTACAATAAATGTAAAATTGAACATTTTATTTGATTATGCAATTAATTGATAAAATAAGATTATAATTTATTTACAGTGTAAAAAAATGAACATATTACAATTAATAAATTAAATTATTATTAGAATTTAAATACATATAAAACCTACAATAAATGTAAAATTAAACATTTTATTTGATTATGCAATTAATTGATGGAATAAGATTTGTAATTCAGTTTTTATTTAATTACTTTCATTCCTTTGATTGTTATGCCATGATTTAGATATTTGACCATAATTACAATTACAGGGCCTTATATATTGCTTAGTGTTATTAATGGTTTTAGGGCTGTTATTTTTTTGAGTGATAGGTCATAGAGTAAGATCAATTGTTTTAAATCATGGCATAGTAATCTGGAAAATTATAACAGAAATAATCGTGGTAATGAATTTAACCTCGTCTATATCGTTTGTATTTCTGGATAAATTGTAGTATGATTTTGAAGAATAATAAATTCATTTTATTTCATAATATTTTATGGAAATATTATGAAAGTTTTGAAAAAGTATTATAATTATTTGTCCAGAAATATACACATTTTTTCACAAATTATTAAATTAACAATGGTTTTGTATTACAGAATTTTTAAATTATTTTTGACATGCATAATATAGTTTTGAAATTTTTGGGTTGTGCTGGGATAATCTAAGGAAGAAATAAAATGTAATGAGAATGTGGGATGACAAAACAACTTGAAAGATATTACCTCTTCATAGATAAAAGTAATTGAAACTTTAATAGTGATTTTTAGTTATATTTTGGGTAGTCGCTCTTGTAAATAATCTAATTTATAATATCGATAGTAAAGTGTTAGTAGCCACTTTTGTTTGACGTTGGTGACCTTTAAAAAATGAAAAGAATTGTTTTTAATTTATGAAAAATTATTATTAGAATTCCTTCAGATTTTATATTGGGTTAGGGTAGTCTAGGCTAGGTTAGGGTTTTTTGAGTGGCATGAAAAAGCAGGTTCTATTGGAATATTGTTGTATGTTATAGCATACTCATGTTTTTTTCTGTAATGGCCTGAAATAGAAGTGAAAATAATTGAAAATAATGTTTTAAAAAGATATTTACAATACTTTGAAATAAGTTTACTCCAAGTAAGGAATTTCCAGTAGCGTTAAATGGTTTCCAATGTATATTTTGGATAGATAGTATGGTTAATATTTTCTAATGTAATAGGATCTGCAATAAAGGTGTATGAATGGATATTAATAATTTAACATAAATAAGAAATATTGATTAATATAGTTTTAGTTACATGAAATGATGGAATTGGTTTTTTTAATCCTATCGTTTTCAAAAATATAGTATAGATGGTCTGTAATAAAAAAATAATAATAAATGAGTGCATAGTAAATGGTAAATAGAAATACCTTTTGTTAATATACGACTAATCTTGGCGAGTACACACTGAAAGAGTAGATTTTGTTTATTTTTGTGATTGAAGTAGTATCCAGAAGAGACTTTAAAATAGTTTGCTTGATCTAAAAGTAAATGTAGATAAAATATTTTTTTAAATATTGTTATAAAAAGTTACATTAATAGAAAAATGAAGTAATAGCTTACTGTATTATGTAAGGTATTCAGCATACAGATGAACAGGAATGTGTCCGTAATATTACAATTCTTGATGAGAAAATGTTGAGTTAGAGTTGATATACTTCATTTATATTAATAACAATATTACAAAGTAGATTTCAGTGAAAGATAGATAAAAAATATAATTTTTCTACATCAAAAATGGAAAGTACAATTGTAAAATATGAAAAATAATTAATAAATGACAATATTAAATACAGAAAAGATCTTATAGAAACGAAGGGCGAATCTTTCCTTGTGTAACTGGCTTGCCTTTATCATTTAAGCTCGAAAGCATAGGTGCCAGTTTCTTAAATTTTGGTGAAACATTGGCAGTGTATGATTAGGCCTTAGTGCCAGGAATATACTTAGGTCATCGTCTTATCTTAAGTCTATAGAGAATAATTTCTGTGTAAAAAAAAGTATGCAAAAAATATATAAAATATTTTAATGTAGAAAAATGTATATTCCAAAGTGTTCATACTTTGATAATTAATGATTTATATTTATGATAATATTCTTGTGTGGCACGAAAAAGCAGGTTCTATTGGAATATTGTTGTATGTTATAGCATACTCATGTTTTTTTCTGTAATGGCCTGAAATAGAAGTGGAAATAATTTAAAATAATGTTTTAAAAATGATATTTACAATACTTTGAAATAACTCAACTGTAAGTGAGGAATTTCCAGTAGCGTTAAATGGTTTCCACTGTATATTTTGGATAGACAGTTTGGTTCATATTTTCTAATGTAATAGGATCTGCAATAAAGGTGTATGAATGGATATTAATAATTTAATATAAATAGAAATACCTTTTGTTAATATACGACTATTGTTGGCGAGTACACACTGAAAGAGTAGATTTTGTTTATTTTTGTGATTGAAATAGTATCCAGAAGAGATCTTAAAATAGTTTGTTTGATCTGAAAGTAACATGGTAAATGTAGAATAAAGTATTTTTTTAAATATTGTTATAAAAAGTTACATTAATAGAAAAATCAAATAATAGCTTACTGTATTATGTAAGGTATTCAGCATAGAGATGAACAGGAATGTATCCGTAATATTACACAATTCTTGATGAGAAAATGTTGAGTTAGAGTTGATATACTTCGTTTATATTAATAACAATATTACAAAGCAGATTTCAGTGAAAGATAGATAAAAACATAATTTTTCTACATCAAAAATGGAAAGTATAATTGTAAAATATGAAAAATAATTAATAAATGACAATATTAAGTACAGAAAAGATCTTATAGAAACGAAGGGCGAATCTTTCCTTGTGTCATCGGCTTGGCTTTATCAATTAAGCTCGAAAGCATAGGTGCCAGTTTCTTAAATTTTGGTGAAACATTGGCAGTGTATGATTATGCCTTAGTGCCAGGAATGTACTGAGGATTCATCGTCTTATTTTAAATCTATAGAGAATAATTTCTGTGTAAAAAAAATATGCAAAAAATATATGAAATATTTTAATGTAGAAAAATTGATATTCCAAAGTGTTGATACTTTGATAATTAATGATTTAATATTTATGACAATATTAGAAATTATTTAAGTAGAATAACAATTTTGTAAAAATAATTATAAGAAATGGTTTGTGAACATGATCTATGAATAATATTTAGTAAATATATTCATTTAGATGGAAAATGTTTCAAAAAAAGTTTTTAGTAAAAATAATATATATCATTTTTCTACAATTTTAGAAAACAGTAGAAAAAATATTTAACAGAAAATACCGTATAGGAAAGGCGGACGAATTTTTCCTTGTGTAATTGGCTTGGCGTTATTATTTATGCTCGAAAGCATAGGTGACGGCCTTAATGCCATTAATACATTTGGGATTTATCGTCCATGTCAAATTTATAGGGCTTAGTTTCTGTATAAAAGATTATGGAAAAATGAATAATTTAGTATCAATTCAATATTTCTCTATAAAGTAAGTTCTGATAATTTTATGTTTTTCAGGAACTGTAAGTAGTACCTAATTTCCAAGTCTAGAGGTCGTAATTTACTAAAATATGGCATTGGTATAATAGCCAATTAGCCAAATAGTATTTTGTGACCTAGGGAAATATAAGAAAATGTTTAACATATGAATAATTATCAGAAAAGAGTGGTTATTAGGAGAAATAACAATTTTATATATTTTTGGCAATTTATAAGAGAAATGTGTGCCAAAATATTAAAGAGAAAATGTTAAATATATAAGGAAAATAATTTACAGTACCTCTCTGTATACGACATTCCTTGTATATACGTTCTCACTGTTTGGTAATAGTTTACCTTGTTCCGGACGTTTTGACAAATAAATTTTAACGTCCTCCAAGTTTTTAGCTCTCGAAAAAGCTACATAAAGTTGACCGTGGGTAAATACGGGTTCATCCAGAAAAATACCCACTTTTTCAAAGGTTTGTCCTTGTGACTTGTGAATGGTCATAGTATAAGCTAAGCGGATGGGAAATTGTCTTCTTTTTAATTTAAATGGTAAGACACCATCACCTCCCGTCTTTAGGTCTATACGTGGAATAAAGACTCGTTCTCCGGTAGGTCTTCCGCTACTGTCGATTTTTTCTGCGTCTATGTATTGGTTTCCCAACAAACGAACGATTAATCTGGTATCATTGCACAATCCTTTTTTAAGGTTTAAATTTCGTAGTAGCATAACAATTGCATCTTTTTTTAACTCCAATCTGTGGGGTGGAAGTCCACTTGGAGTTAAGGAATTTAGAAATTCTACGGTGTAATTGGCTACTTCGGCTGCAGGATCATCGGTAGTATCGATGGAGTCAACACTGCAATAGGTTTTGCTGGAGCCCTCTAATTTTTGCAAAATTTTTTTGTTAATAGAATGGCTGGTGTTATTTGTAGGGACTAAAATTGCTTTTCGTATAGCTATCCTTGGATCTAGGTCGTTAAAGCAAAATTCGATTAGATCATCGACATTGGTAACGTAGCAGTCTGAAGGTATTTGTATTATATTACCATACATAGTTCTACGTAGAGGTTGTATTGTACCGTTGCCCAAATTGAGCAGCCATCTGGCAAACTCTTCATTGTGAATGGCTCTGACGTTTGTCTGTAATTCGTAATTCATGAATAAGGGCCAATGTCGGCTACCTTTTATACAGGCATTTACTATTGTACATCTGTTTCCTCCAATGACAACTGGTAAGGTTTGTCTGAAATCTCCGCCTAAAAGGACAACTTTAGTACCGAAGGGTCTGCTGTCGGCACATATATCTCTCAGTGCTCTTTCGATAATGTTAAAAATTAGATTTGTTACCATGGACACTTCATCGATTATCAGGAGTTTAACTGAGGCTATGTAACGACCTTCTGCCGTTGTTGGAGCAATTCCGGAGGTTGTGGTTTCATTTATATTGAAAGGCAATTTAAACGTGGAATGAATTGTTCGACCGCCTTTCAAAATCGAAGCAGCTATACCGGTGGGACAGGCTACTAAAACGGGTAACTCTTCACCTCGAAGCTTTGAGATTAAGGTTTGAAATAGATATGATTTGCCTGATCCAGCTGCGGCGTTTATCAAGAAGAGACGATTTGGTTCGTGGGCATTATGAACCGCAGCCATAACTGCATTGCAAATAACTCTTTGTTCGTGATTGATATTTTCGTACATTTCTTGACCTTGCACTCTCTCCGCTTCTACGTTTACGGGATCAAAATCTATTATAATTTCTCTAGGTTCGGGTAAACCGTATGATGCCAATCTAGTTCCGTTTGCTAATAACACGGTTTGGATGCATCTTAGTGTTTGTTGCAGAGCTTCCTCGTCGGAAAGACCGCGACGCTTGAAATCTTCCATGAAATACTCTTGGAATTCATTCCAAAGCGCCGGAGCATCTGAAACATCACAAAAAATTAGTATAAATGCAAACATGTTTCTAAGTTGATGCGGCATATCTCTAGAGCAAGCTTCTCTTAATGTTCGTTTCCATTCAGCATCATCGGCTAATAAATTCCGATGCTGACAGGATTCTTTGAATGTATCGTATGTTATTCCGTTGAAGGTACGCAGCTCTGCATATGAACGCGCTCCTGGAATGTGTAGGAGTAGCAAACGCAAATAATATAATTCCTGGTTGCGTATACTCACGGAGTACATTCGAACTACAATTTTGTCTGCGCCTCTTTGGCGTCGTTTCCAACGTTTGGTTGCATTTTGCCAAACATAATGATATGGAATATCAGTATAGAGGTACTGTCGTGCTTGCACGTCATTTTGATTAAGAGTAAACCATGCCGTTAGCTGTGTGCTTTCATTATTTTGCAAAGCTTGTATTTCGTATCCGGGCTGGAATCGAACAATTTGCCTATCGGGTAGATGCACGCAAAGTCGATAGACGGTATGAGTGTTTTTGTGCGTAGCAAATTGATTAATGTGCCAGCATGCTTCAGGTGGAGTCATATATCTGGCGTTTACGTAGTGTTCTACTTCATTGTAGTCTGCTTGATGTTCTACATTTATACGAACTAAAGCCATATCTACTCCTTTAAAAAGGTATTTATATAAATATTTGACACAATGTGTAGTGGCGCAAGCTTCGGCATTGATATGGCATTTATATTTTAGTAGGATATATGGATTATACGGAACTATCCAACGATTGTCCAAAATACAATTTCTACCGTTGGCTCTAGTCGTTATAGTCCTACCGTCGTTTCGTCTCCTGTAAATGACTTGACCGTTATCCGATATTACTGTCAATTCATTAAAGTCTTTAGGATAGTTTTTGGAACATTTGCCATTCAGCATACAGACAGAATCGGGGTTTAATTGGCCACATGGTCCGTGAACCATAAAAGACGTAACTATTTGATATAATTCTGGCTCGGTTTGCGGATCTGGTATTTCCGCGCTAATCAGAGCGTCTATTTTATATGGACTTGTTAATTTGTCCTCTTCTCTCAATATCAACAAATTGTGACAGTGAGGCAAACCTCTTTTTTGAAATTCTATGACATAGATATTGGCTAGAGGTATACCAAAAATGTGCCTTTTGAGCAAGTCATCCATGAGTTCATTTAATTTGCATTGAAATACTCTATCTATCAAGGAGGCATGATCACTTGCCGTAGAACCTCTGGGAATATTATCTATTATTTCTGGCCAGTTTGCGTTAGTGGTCATGGTAATAAATAGACTGGGCGTACCAAATCGAGCCACAACTGCCATGGCATCTTGAAAGAGTTGTTGTTGATAGCGAGGCGAACCGATAAAAGAGGAAGGTAAAATAATCATTCTACCTAATGTTGCAGCTTCATCATCGTCATTACCTTCTTCAATTCTATGATGAAGGTAATCGGCTAATCCAACATATTCTGTCGCCCGTAACCTCTCTTGGTTACGTAGAATATATTTAAGGCGGTTATTTTCTATTTTAATATATGAGGTAACGGCATATTGTTGTGTCAGTCTGCCTCCATACTTAAATCTAGAATCATCGTTTCTAATTCCAAAACGATATGCATAGTACTCGCATAAAGTTACGTTGCGGTTATCGTTTTGATGAGGAATTCCTATATACCATCCCGGTTCACCTTGAGGAAACAGTAGAGGGAAAACTAAAGGATCATTAAGTTCGCTTTCCTCAGAAATGTTTTCTAATCGGGTGGGTTCGTCCCGTACGTAAATACGCATATTTGGAGTTGCCGGTGTATCCGGCAATAAATTATATATGGCGGCGACTTCTTCAACTCTAGGTAAATCGTACTGCCTTCTATTTCTCCCTCGCACATTTAATAACTCCAATGTGACAGTAGGTATTTGTAAGGGGAGAGGATCGATACGGTTACGTAAAGCTTCTGCACGTAACCTTTCGATTGTGTCTACTTCTAATTGATATCGTTCACGTAAATGCATATATGCTCTAGCATAAGGATTTATTCACGTAATAATTGTTCCAATAGAGCAATCAATTGTCTGTCTAAGATCTGATTGTTGTTTCGTGCACGTGAATTGACAGCCTCATCTGGATCTAAAAAATAGATGGGTCCGTAACGCTGCATTGGCTCGTTAATATTTATATTGGATATGTGATGGTAGACTTTCCCTTTTATACAATAAACTGATGGAGCTCTGTTTCTGGGCAAGTCTCGTAAGTTTGCTTCTAAGGATACAAACTGAAAAGCATAATTATACGATAATATATGTCTTTTGAACAAATTAGAGAGAGGATGAAAGCCTTGGAAGAGGGCTATTAAAACGTCAGGCATATTTGGAAAATTGTCTAAAACTACATTACCTCGTTGACAGCATTTTGTGTATTGGTTATAATGACCCGTAATTTCGGTATGAAAATATAAGGCAGAACAATGTCTACAGACCTGATTAAGCGGGCCTAAATTAAACGGGCCTTGTCTTACGATTCGTTCGCTAGCCATGAGGTATGTGGGCATGTGATTTCCATTGTTGCGTAGACGTTGTATTTCCTCTAATATATTTTCTCTTAAAGGTGCATCAGCAATGGCAGCATTTACTTGATTTGCTTGATGTCTTTGAATATTCACTGCTACTTCAGCAAATTCATTTTGTATATCATCAACTAATGATGGTGATAGTTCGGAAGACATATCATCATTTTCAACATGCATATCTAAAAATAAAATATGAATTTAAATTAATAACTAAAAAATGTTAGTTATTTTTATTTTGTTTATTCAATAGTGATAGTTTGAACAAAGTTATCGAAAAAAATGATTACCAATAATTATAGAAAATACCTACCAACATCTATAACATTTTAAACTGTCAAACTTGACAAACGGTTTAATATTTTACTACTGTTTTGAAAACGAAAACAGAGAGTTTTACGAAACGTCAATATTACGGAAGTGCGCGATAGTGATGTGATTTTTGTTGTTTTTTGCTTGTCTGCTTTTTTCAGTGTGAGATTTTTTGGTTAGACAAACTTGGTTTCAAAGATAGCCCTTGACTGTTCCGTTTGGCGCAAGGACTTATTTAATTATTTTTTATTATTTTTCAGAAGTGTGGCAAAAACCCAATAAAACTTAAGAAAAATCTATAACATCCTCTGATACTTGTGCTAAAGTTCTGATAGGAATGTTATTTGGATTTGCAGGAATTATAATAGTTGATGAAGTTCCCGGGAAGTTTTGTTGAACGTCACCGTTAGCGGTTGTATGAACCATAACTTCCACAACCATAGGTTGAGGTAATTCATTTTCCGAATCATTTGAAATGGTTCGTGCTAATGCAGGTGCTAAAATGTTTTTGTTATTTATAATGAAAATATTTTTGATTTTATTGGTAGTAAAATAATCGTTTAATTACAATATGCATGTAGAAAAATGTATTTCATGTTTATTTTAAACAATTTTAGTAATAGATAGAACATATGAGATTATGTATGAATTTGTTGGAATTAATGAGTTTGTTGTAACAGTAGTAAATTCGTTAATCGTTACGTAAAATACAGTTGCTTGGATTTTGATAACCTTTATTAAGTTTTAGTCTATTAAAAAGTTACATTTGGGGTTGCATCTTTTAGAGAACGCAATTTTATTGTTTAGATGTGAGGGGGGGGTTAAAAAAGCTTAACTTGAAGTTTGTGGGGTTTGGTGCCATATTGGAAGAGGGGGTGAAATTGTTTTTAGCATTTATCAGGTAAACTATTGGTCATACAAAAATTTTGTAAAAACATTTTTTATTGCAAATTGAATCCTCTACAATTTTAGTTCAGTAACTTTTTGTTGTAAAATCAAAAATAACAAAGATATTAAAGAAAAATAATCAAAAAATTTGTACAAATTTTCTTTTGGACGCCATAATTTATTTATTTCTTATTTTAAAAAAATGACATTAGAGCATTTTTGTAGAGTGATTTTCAACGAAGAATTTTTATTATATATATTTTTTTATTATATTCATTAGTTTGGGTTTTATAGCGCTGTGAAGCGACACTAATTTTCTCTATAGTCCATTGAAAAGTTACATTTGAGGTTGCATTTTTTAGGGGACACAGTTTTATTGTTTAGATGTGAGGGAGGAGGGATCAAAAAAAGCTTTACTTGAAGTTTGTGGGGTCGCAACCCTCCAACTTCGACCGCCATCTTGGAAAAAGGGTGTTAAATTGTTTTTAGCATTTATCAAGTAAACTATTGGTCATATAAAAATTTTGTAAAAATATTTTTTTACTGCAAATTGAAGTCTTTACAATTTTAGTTCAGTAACTTTTTGTTGTAAATTCAAAAATAACAAAGATATTAAAGAAAAACAATAAAAAAAATTGTACAAATTTTCTTTTGGACACCATAATTTATTTATTTGTTATTTATAAAAAAAATGACATCAGAGCATTTTTGTAGAGTGATTTTCAACGAAGAACTTTTATTATATATTTTTTTTATTATATTAATTAGTTTGGGTTTTATAGCGCTGTGAAGTGAACACTAATTTTCCCTACTGATAAGTATACATTTATATCAATGATATGGCATAGTTTTTAATTATTTTTATAATGTTTTTTATTATAGACATTTCAATATTGTTATGCTCTGATGTCATTTTTTTTAATCAAAAATAAATCAGAATTTGGATTGTTTTTCTTTAATATCTTTGTTATTTTTGATTTTACAACAAAAAGTTACTGGACTAAAATTGTAGAGGATTCAATTTGCAATAAAAAATGGACTATAGGGAAAATTAGTGTCACTTCACAGCGCTATAAAACCCAAACTAATGTATATAATACCAAAAATATATAATAAAAATTCTTCGTTGAAAACCACTCTACAAAAATGCTGTGATGTAATTTTTTTTAAATAAGAAATAAATAAATTATGGCGTCCAAAAGAAAATTTGTACAAATTTTTTGATTATTTTTCTTTAATATCTTTGTTATTTTTGATTTTACAACAAAAAGTTACTAAACTAAAATTGTAGAGGATTCAATTTGCAATAAAAAATGTTTTTAAAAAAATTTTGTATGACCAATAGTTTACCTGATAAATGCTAAAAACAATTAACCCCGTTTTTCTAAGATGGTGGCCAAAGTTAGATGGTTGCGACCCCACAAACTTCAAGTTAAGTTTTTTTTGACCCCCTCCTCACATCTAAACATTAAAATTGCGTCTTCTAAAAAATGCAACCCTAAATGTAACGTTTCAATGAACTATAGAAAAAATTAGTGCTCACTTCACAGTGCTGTAAAACCCAAACCAATGAATATAATAAAAAAAAAGTATATAATTAAAATTTTTCGTTGAATACCACTCTACAAAATTGTTCTGATGTCATTTTTTCCTAAATAAAAAAATAAATAAATTATGGCGTCCAAAAGAAAATTTGTCCAAAAATTTTGATGGTTTTTCTTTAATATCTTTGTTATTTTTGATTTTACAACAAAAAGTTACTGGACTAAAATCGTGGAGGATTTAATTCGCAAAAAATGTTTTTTAAAAAGTTTTGTATGACCAATAGTTTATTTGATAAATGCTAAAAATAATTTCACTCCTTTTTCCAAATTGGCGGCCAAATCTCGAGGGTTGTGACCCTACAAACTTCAAATTAAGCTTTTTTGACCCTCCCCCCCTCAGATCTAAACAATAAAATTGGGTTCTATAAAAAATGCAACCCCAAATGTAACGTTTCAATGGACTATAGAAAAAATTAGTGTTCACTTCACAGCGCTGTAAAACCCAAACTAATGAATATAATAAAAAAAAGTGTATAATAAAAATTCTTCATTGAAAACCACTCTCCAAAAATGCTCTAATGTCATTTTTTCCTAAATAAATAAATTATGGCGTCCAAAAGAAAATTTGTCCAAAAATGTTGATGGTTTTTCTTTAATATCTTTGCTATTTCTGATTTTACAACAAAAAGTTACTGGACTAAAATTGTAAAGGATTCAATTTACAATAAAAAATGTTTTTACAAAATTTTTGTATGAACAATAGTTTACTTGATAAATGCTAAAAACAATTTCACCCCTTTTTCCAAGTTGGCGGCCAAACCTCGAGGGCTGTGACCCCACAAACTTCAAATTAGGTTTTTTTTTACCCCCCCCCCTCACATCTAAACAATAAAATTGCGTTCTCTGAAAAATGCAACCCCAAATGTAACGTTTCAATGGACTATAGAAAAAATTAGTGTTCACTTCACAGCGCTGCAAAATCCAAACTAATGAATATAATAAAAAAAATATGTAATAAAAATTCTTTGTTGAAAACCACTCTACAAAAATGCTTTGATGTAATTTTTTCCTAAATGAATAAATTATGGCGTCTAAAAGAAAATTTGTCGAAAATTGTTGATGGTTTTTCTTTAATATTTTTGTTATTTCTGATTTTACAACAAAAAGTTACTGAACTAAAATTGTAGAGGATTCAATTTACAATAAAAAATGTTTTTATAAAATTTTTGTATGAACAATAGTTTACTTGATAAATGCTAAAAACAATTTCACCCCTTTTTCCAAGTTGGCGGCCAAACCTCGAGGACTGTAACCCCACAAACTTCAAATTAAGTTTTTTTTACCCCCCCCCCTCCTCACATCTAAACAATAAAATTGCGTTCTCTGAAAAATGCAACCCCAAATGTAACGTTTCAATGGACTATAGAAAAAATTAGTGTTCATTTCACAGCGCTGTAAAATCCAAACTAATGAATATAATAAAAAAAGTATGTAATAAAAATTCTTTGTTGAAAACCACTCTACAAAAATGCTTTAATGTAATTTTTTCCTGAATGAATAAATTATGGCGTCTAAAAGAAAATTTGTCGAAAATTGTTGATGGTTTTTCTTTAATATTTTTGTTATTTCTGATTTTACAACAAAAAGTTACTGAACTAAAATTGTAGAGGATTCAATTTACAATAAAAAATGTTTTTATAAAATTTTTGTATGAACAATAGTTTACTTGATAAATGCTAAAAACAATTTCACCCCTTTTTCCAAGTTGGCGGCCAAACCTCGAGGACTGTAACCCCACAAACTTCAAATTAAGTTTTTTTTTACCCCCCCCCCCCTCCTCACATCTAAACAATAAAATTGCGTTCTCTGAAAAATGCAACCCCAAATGTAACGTTTCAATGGACTATAGAAAAAATTAGTGTTCACTTCACAGCGCTGTAAAATCCAAACTAATGAATATAATAAAAAAAGTATGTAATAAAAATTCTTTGTTGAAAACCACTCTACAAAAATGCCTTGATGTCATTTTTTCCTAAATAAATAAATTATGGCGTCTAAAAGAAAATTTGTCCAAAATTGTTGATGGTTTTTTTTTAATATCTTTGTTATTTTTGATTTTATAACAAAAAGTTACTGGACTAAAATTGTAGAGGATTCAATTTACAATAAAAAATGTTTTTACAAAATTTTTGTATGAACAATAGTTTACTTGATAAATGCTAAAAACTATTTCATCTTTTTCCCAAGTTGGCGGCTAAACCTCGAGGGCTGTGACCCCACAAACTTCAAATTAATTTTTTTTTACCCCCCCCCTCACATCTAAACAATGAAATTGCGTTCTCTGAAAAATGCAACCCCAAATGTAACGTTTCAATGGACTATAGAAAAAATTAGTGTTCACTTCACAGCGCTGTAAAATCCAAACTAATGAATATAATAAAAAAAGTATGTAATAAAAATTCTTTGTTGAAAACCACTCTACAAAAATGCTTTGATGTAATTTTTTCCTAAATGAATAAATTATGGCGTCTAAAAGAAAATTTGTCGAAAATTGTTGATGGTTTTTCTTTAATATTTTTGTTATTTCTGATTTTACAACAAAAAGTTACTGAACTAAAATTGTAGAGGATTCAATTTACAATAAAAAATGTTTTTATAAAATTTTTGTATGAACAATAGTTTACTTGATAAATGCTAAAAACAATTTCACCCCTTTTTTCAAGTTGGCGGCCAAACTTCGAGGACTGTAACCCCACAAACTTCAAATTAAGTTTTTTTTTACCCCCCCCCCCCCCTCCTCACATCTAAACAATAAAATTGCGTTCTCTGAAAAATGCAACCCCAAATG
Source organism: Monochamus alternatus (assembly GCA_037114965.1). Lineage (NCBI taxonomy): Eukaryota > Metazoa > Arthropoda > Insecta > Coleoptera > Cerambycidae > Monochamus > Monochamus alternatus. Next base: position 3,292,466 of record CM073432.1, on the reverse strand, counting down.
TAACGTTTCAATGGACTATAGAAAAAATTAGTGTTCACTTCACAGCGCTGTAAAATCCAAACTAATGAATATAATAAAAAAAGTATGTAATAAAAATTCTTTGTTGAAAACCACTCTACAAAAATGCCTTGATGTCATTTTTTCCTAAATAAATAAATTATGGCGTCTAAAAGAAAATTTGTCCAAAATTGTTGATGGTTTTTCTTTAATATTTTTGTTATTTCTGATTTTACAACAAAAAGTTACTGGACTAAAATTGTAGAGGATTCAATTTACAATAAAAAATGTTTTTATAAAATTTTTGTATGAACAATAGTTTACTTGATAAATGCTAAAAACAATTTCACCCCTTTTCTAAGTTGGCGGCCAAACCTCGAGGGTTGTGACCCTACAAACTTCAAATTAAGGTTTTTTTGACCCCCCCCCTCACATCTAAACAATAAAATTGTGTCCTCTAAAAAATGCAACCCCAAATGTAACGTTTCAATGTACTATACAAAAAATTTGTGTTCATTTTATAGCGCTGTAAAACCCAAACTAATGAATATAATAAAAAAAGTGTATAATAAAAATTCTTCATTGAAAACCACTCTAGAAAAATGCTTTGATGTAATTTTTTCCTAAATAAATAAATTAAGGTGTCCAAAACAAAATTTGTCCAAAAATGTTGATGGTTTTTTTTTAATATCTTTGTCATTTTTGATTTTATAACAAAAAGTTACTGGACTAAAATTGTAGAGGATTCAATTTACAATAAAAAATGTTTTTACAAAATTTTTGTATGAACAATAGTTTACTTGATAAATGCTAAAAACTATTTCATCCTTTTTCCCAAGTTGGCGGCTAAACCTCGAGGGCTGTGACCCCACAAACTTCAAATTAAGTTTTTTTTTACCCCCCCCCTCACATCTAAACAATAAAATTGCGTTCTCTGAAAAATGCAACCCCAAATGTAACGTTTCAATGGACTATAGAAAAAATTAGTGTTTACTTCACAGCGCTGTAAAACCCAAACTAATGAATATAATAAAAAAGTATATAATAAAAATTCTTCTTCTTCTTCTTTTTTGATCCCCCCCTCACATCCAAACAATAAAGTTGCGTCCTTTAAAAAATGCATGCTAAGGCCAAAATAATGTAACATTTCAATGGACTATTTGTTTATAAATTAAATTCGCGAGCTGTGTATATTTTCGCTACTGGTTGTTAAAAGTGTTTGATATACACATATGGACATATTTTATGAGACCTTATTTAGGTACTCTGTCTGCCAAATATAGTTCACATATCTTTACTGCCTCAGTAATTATATATAAAAAAATCTTTTTTTTTTAATTTAACCAATTAAATTAATAACTAAAAAATGTTAGTTATTTTTATTTAGTTTATTTAATAGCGTATAATTTGAACAACGTTATTGAAAAAAATTATACCAATAATTATAGAAAATACCTACCAACGTCTATAACATCCTGTGTTGATGAAGTTCCCGGGAAGTTGTTTAACGTCACCATTAACGGTTGTATGAACCATAACCTCTATAACCATAGGTTGAGGTAATTCATTTTCCGAATCAGTTGAAATGGCTCGTGTTAATGCAGGCGCTAAAATGTTTTTATTATTTATAATAAAAATAATTTTGATTTTATTAGTAGTAAAATAATACATATGAACACATTTTATGAGACTTTATTTAGGTACTCTGTCTGCCAAATATAGTTCATATATTTTTTACTGCCTATATGTCTGTTATAAAGTTCCAAAATAATGAACATAATATAATAAACTAATATTATTTTTCGAAATTCTAATCACCTTTAAAGTTTGTTAATTAAAATTTGATTTACTCTGTATACTATACGTATAGTATTGTCGATTGTAGATAAAAAATAATCTATAGATACAAACTTAGGTACTTATGTTTTTCTATCATTAAGTGGATTGTAGAAATATTTTTACACAAAAATAATTAATATTAAGACACCTCCCCTTAAATTTTGTAGCTAGCACACGACCTACTACCGAAAAACTATACAAATATTATATACGATGGGTTTTACTTTTAAGTTTAAGTTAAGTTTTAAGTAATTTGTATTAATTTTAAATTTTTTGTGTTTAATTTCCGATTCATAAGAGATACATGTGCAGTTATATTGTAGTATTTAGTGCATTGCATACTATTTCTTAAATATATCCATTATTTTACCCAGTGACGTATGTCCATGAATGTTGGGACCTCTTCGGAATTTTGACTGCCAATTGTGGCCGCTGTTTGCACGCCGGTTTTGTATAATTATAAGGTAGTTTGTATTATGAAATTTAATAGAGCAACAGGTATACCTTTTTAAATTTTGTTTTTAGAGATGCAACGGTCAGTTTTATATTGAAGAGATAGGATTATGTTCATTCAAAAGACATACGTACATTCATTTTTTTGTCGTTAAAAATGTAGATGAATAAAGTTACCTAAGGAAGTTGAAGGTCCAGCTCTTCCGCTTAAAAAGGAGTCACGGAGAATATCATTTTCTGGTTTTGAGCCTTTCATTAGTGGTTCACCTGCTGGTTTAACGGAATTATTTTGTAGTACCACTATTTCACTTTGTGAAGGAGACTCGGAAACAGCAGTTGAGGTCTTTACAGGAACACATTTTTTGTTGACCCGACCTTTGATATCGACTCCCTTTCTTTGAGTCAATCTTTTTTTACCTTTACGAGGCATTGTAATTGACCTAAAAATAAATAAATGATGTAACATATTAAATGTGCAAATGTAGTAATTCGAAGTGTATCTAAATAGGGAATTAAATTAATGACTATGGAAGGTACTTACTGTCAAAATTATGCGGAATATAGGCGTTTTGAAAAAAAAAACGGATTTAAATTATACGAAAAGTGCAAGTTTATTTACGTAAACGGAAATTTATGAAAATAAAATGCACATATAAAAATGGCGTGGTGAAAATATAATTTGTTGATTTCTAGATATGCATTTGTTTTTGTAGGTTACCAAAGACACAGAATACAGAATCAAAAAGTTTAAAGGTGCGTTCCCAACGAAACTATTCGCGTTTTGCTTTTTGCGTTGTGGAATTGTATTGGTGACGCAGGATTAAAAAAATGTAGATGGGAAAGTGCAAAATAAATATTTTTACATTTAGTTACTCTTTTGGGTAAATGTGACTATTACTAAAACAATTTTTCAAGTTTTATAAACATAACACAAATTCGGTGTAAACGTAAACAAAAAATTTTTACTGTAAAAAGTTGAAAATATTCAGCTTTATCCCGTCAATACTATTTTAAAATTTGCATCTTCAACAGAATATCATAACTCAAAAAGCAAAACGCGACAAATTTTGTTGCGGGCTTACCTTAAGTCGATTGCGGATTATGTAGATTAGTGTTGGTATCACTCGAGTGAAAGATAACTGATAATTCGGTTATTGCAATAACCGAAATTACTCGGTTATCAGTTATATGAGTAACGAATTATTTATTTAACTTTTTTAATTGTTCAAGAAATAGGTTTGCCACCTTTTCATAAGCGCAAGTAAGGACAATTTTATTTTTTTAAATTCTCAAGTAAGGATATTCTTTGCCTTGTCAAATAGCAACGGGTTGTATACATAAATTTACGTTGTATTTGAATATATTTTAATATGAATTCAATAATTTCCTTCAACTAACGACATTTCTAGAAAAAGTAAAGGCGGAAGGACACAGAGGCTGCAGTAAGGACTGTTCCTCCAAAGTAAAGAACAGGTGGCAACCAACCCTACATTCCACTTACAGTTACAAAAATAGTAATATGTCAGCTGATGAGAATTCAAGTGACCATCACTCGAGTTATCAATCGGTTTTTGAAATCCCTTATACACTTAGTATTCGGTTATTGAAATAACTCGGTTTTTCCCAATACTAATCATGATACATAAAACGTAGAACGTGTAATCTTTTCGTGTTTGAAAAATTAGTTTCAATGGAGTAGGTTATCACAGAATTATATTATTCGGAAACGATTATTATAACTTTAATCTATGGGTATTATTGTCATATTTTGTTTAAAGAGAAGAGAAATTTATGTTTCCCATAATAATAATAATGATATGATGGATGATATGCTGGATATTGCTTTGGATTGGATATTGGGCTGTAGGGGGACATTATCGTAATTTATATAAAATTTGAATTGTATGATAGTATTTATTCATATTTAGAGGTTTTTAATAATGGTGAAAATGAGTGTAGGGGGTCTATTATCGTAATTTGTATGTTTGAAAAATTAGTTTCAATGGAGTAGGTTATCTCAGAATCATATTATTCGGAAACGATTATTATGAATTTAATCTATGTGTATTATTATCATATTTTGTTTAAAGAGAAGATAAATTTATGTTTCCCATAATAATAATAATGATATGATGGATGATATAATGGATATTGCTTTGGATTGGATATTTATATAAAATTTAAATTGTATGATACTATTTATTCATATTTAGAGGTTTTTAATAAAGGTGAAAATGAGTGTAGGGGGTCTATCACCGTAATTTATATAAAATTTGAATTATAAGATGAAAAATTTTTTTACTGTTTTAGAAAGGTATTTTAAGCTAATATAAATCAAATCTTCTACAATTCCTATCAACGCAGGTTGGGGCTTTTGTCCACTGAGTAGTTAGTTTCACACAATATTATTAATACCTAAAAATATATGAAAAATTTTGTTTAAAATTTAAGATGGAATTATTTATCTGCTGAAATTTGAATTAAATTTTGTTTGGAATTGAGGGAATATACGCCATTTTAAAGATTTGTTTTGCTAAACAGTATGTGGTATTAAAATAAGAAAAAACATAATTAAATGTACCCGACCGATATTTTGAGAAAAGAAATAGGTGCCTATAATTACTTACATTTGATGTACCTACGTACAATGAAGAAGTCATCCAGAAACGTAAATAAAGTTGGATATTGTTATGTGTCATATTTATATTGCGTTATTTTAAATATTATATGTATTAAATATGCAGTTTTAATGATCAGGATTTTGATATTCGATAATTTTATTTTAATATGAAAAGTTCATATAAACATAGGTTTTGAAGTTACTCTTTTCTAAGATAGAGGACATTAATATTTTATATAGGAAATAGTTTGACTTTATTTCTTAAATTTTTTTATAATATAAATTTTTAGTTCAAAGTTATTTTATAAATTAGTGAAAATGTAATATTTAAAAAAAAAAAAATAAATGCAGGAAAACAGGTGTATTTTAAGATTATAATTTATTAAGTGTTAAAAAAATTAACAAATTATAAAAATTATAGTTATATATTTATAGTATAAAATAATGAACATGTCATAACGATTAAATTGTTATTAGAATTTAAATATATATGAAATCTACAATAAATGTAAAATTAAACGTTATATTTGATTATGCAATTAATTGATAGAATAAGATTATAATTTATTTATAGTGTAAAAAAATGAAAATATTACAATTAATAAACTAAATTATTATTAGAATTTAAATACATATAAAACCTACAATAAATGTAAAATTAAACATTTTATTTGATTATGCAATTAATTGATGGAATAAGATTTGTAATTCATGTACAGTGTTAAACAATAAACATATAATGATTATATTAAATTGTTATTAAAATTTAAATATATATAAAATGTAAAATAAATGCAAAATTACAATTTTTATTTAATTACTTTGATTGCTATGCCATGATTTGGATATTTGACCATAATTACAATTACAGGGCCCTATATATTACTTAGTGTTATTAATGGTTTTAGGGCCGTTAGATAAAATCGCTTAGGTAATATTAGTTTTCTGAAGGAGTTCAATAGTTATTTTTGTAAGTGATTTATTTAATTATTTTTTTGAGTGATAGGTCAAAGAGGAAGATCAGTTGTTTTAAATTATGGCATAGTATTATGGAAAATTATAACAGAAATAATCGTGGTATTTCTGGATAAATTGTAGTATGATTTTGAATAATAATAAATTCATTTTATCTCATAATATTTTATGGAATATGAAAGTTTTGAAAAAGCATTATAATTATTTGTCCAGAAATATACACATATTTTCACAAATCATTAAATTAACAATAGTTTTATATTATAGAATTTTAAAATAATTTTTGACATACATAATATAGTTTTGAAATTTTTGGGTTGTACTGGAATAATCTAAAGAAGAAGTAAAATGTAATGAGAATGTGGGATGACAAAACAACTTGAAAGATATTACCTCTTCATGGATAAAAGTAATTGAAATTCTAATAGTGATTTTTAGTTATATTTTGGGTAGTCGCTCATGTAAATAATCTAATTTATAATATTGATAATAAAGTGTTAGTAGCCATTCTCGTTTCATGTTGGTGACCTTTAAAAAATGAAAAGAATTGTTTTTAATTTATGAAAAATTATTAGAATTTAATAATGAATTACTTTTTTCAATATTTTGTATATAAGGAATTGGGAAAAACGTGAATCATTGAAGTTCTTTAAATTTTATATTAGTAGTAGGGTAGTCTAGGTTAAGTTAGGTTTTTTCTTGAGTGGCATGAAAAAGCAGGTTCTATTGGATTATTGTTGTATGTTACAGCATACTCATGTTTTCTTCTGTAATGGCCTGAAATAGAGGTGGAAATAATTTAAAATAATGTTTTAAAAAAGATATTTGCAATACTTTGAAATAAGTCAATTGCAAGTGAGGAATTTCCAGTAGTGTTAAATGGTTTCCACTGTATATTTTGGATAGACAGTTTGGTTCATATTTTCTAATGTAATAGGATCTGTAATAAAGGTGTATGAATAGATATTAATAATTTAACATAAATAATAATTAATAGTTTTAGTTACATGAATTGATGGAATTGTTTTTTTTTTAATCCTATCATTTTTAAAAATATAGTATAGAAAGTCTGTAATAAAAAAATAATAATGAATGAGTGCATAGTAAATGGTAAATAGAAATACCTTTTGTTAATATACGACTATTCTTGGCGAGTACACACTGAAAGAGTAGATTTTATTTATTTTTGTGATTTAAGTAGTATCCAAAAAAGATCTTAAAACAGTTTGCTTGATCTAAAAGTAATATGGTAAAAAAAAGGTAATTAAGCTTACTGGTAAGTAGGCCATATTTGGCCCTTTTTACCTACTAACTTATACTACCCTCCACTCTTACAATTACAAACATCCATGGGTAGGACAGAAAAATTCCTGCCCCGTGTTGGATTCGAACCAACTTCCGGCCGCTCGTGCTTCCCTGGCAGCGACTGTTCGTCACCGCCTTGGCCGCTCGGCTACCGTCAGCCCAAAGTAATATGGTAAATGTAGAAGTATTTTTTTAAATATTGTTATAAAAAGTTACATTAATAGAAAAATTAAGTAATACCTTACTATATTATATAAGGTATTCAGTATGCAAATCAACAGGAATGTCTCCGTAATATTTTTCCATAAGTATAGCTTTCCTAAGGAGTATTGTAAAAAGTTTCATAAATAAATCTTTTTTAATTCCATGAATTTTGAGGATTTTTAGAGAATGGTTCGGTTATTTTAAACACAGTATTTTTTGATAAGTATATTTTTCCTACAGAACATTGTAAAAAGTTTCATCAAAAAGAATTTTTTAATTCCATGAATTTTGAGGATTTCTAGAGAATGGTTCGGTTTTTGTAAACGCCAAGTATTTTGACATCGGTTTAGTTTTTTATAGTGTATTGCGAAAAGTGTCATCGAAGAATGATTAGATTTTTTTAAACACCCAGTATTTTTTCATTAGTACAGTTTTTCTGCAGACTATCGCGAAGAGTTTCATCAAATAATAATTTTTAATTCCACGAATTTTGTGGATTTTTAGAGAACGGTTCGGTTTTTTTAAAAAACACTCCGTATTTTTTCGTTATTACAGTTTTTTTACAGTCTATTGTGAAAGGTGTCTACAAAAATAAATATTAATTCCATAAATTTTGAGAATTTTTAGAGAATGGTTCGGTTTTCTAAAACACCCAGCATTTTTTCATTAGGGTAGTTTTTTTGCAGCCTATTGTGAATAGTTTTATAAAAAAACATTTTTAATTCCATGAATTTCGAGGATTTCAAGAGAATGGTTCGGTTTTTTTAAACACCCAGTATTTTTTAATTAGTATAGTTTTTCTGCAGACTATTGCGATAAGTTTTATAAAAAAAAGTTTAATTCCATGTATTTAGAGGATTTTTAGAGAATGGATCGGTTTTTGTAAACACTCTGTATTTTTTCATTATTACAGTTTTTTTACAGCCTATTGTGAAAAGTGTCTACAATAAATAAAAAATTTAATTCCATAAATTTAGAGGATTTTAAGAGAATGGTTCGGTTTTTTTAAACACCCAGTATTTTTTCATTATTACAGTTTTTCTTACAGCCTATTGTGAAAGGTGTCTACAAAAAGAAATATTTGAGGATATTTAGAGAACGGTTCGGTTTTCTTAAACACTGGATATTTTCATTAGTATATATTTTTTAACAGCCTATTGCAAAAAGTGTCTACAAAAAAAATTTTTCAATTCCACGAAATTTGAGGATTTCAAGAGAATGGTTCGGTTTTTTTAAACCCCCTGTATTTTTAATTAGTATAGTTTTTCTGCAGACTATCGCGAAGAGTTTCAGAAGAAATGGAATTTTTAAATCCACGAATTTTGAGGATTTTTAGATAAGGGTTCGGTTTTTTTAAATACCCCGTATTTTTTTCGATAATTAGTGCGGCAAGAGACCCCCGACTGAAGTTTCGTAAAAAAAAAAAATTCAGTTCCCTTAATTTTAACATTTTTTTAGCGTTCGACATTTTTCCAACACTTTGTATATAAAACGGTCTTTCGCACGTCAGACGACCCCTCCGAAGCGAAAAAACCGAAAATTTCCTCGAATCTGTAATTTTTATTTTTTTCTCGTCAATTTTTAACGGAACACCCCGTACATCGAGCTTTTTTGAGTAGTACTGTATATACGCGAAGCGCCTCGTAAAATTTGAAGAGCGCCACATTGCTGACGTCACTGTTATCCCGTCTTGGTCTTGGATTTGTGCAAATTTCGATACAAAAACGACCTCAAAACCCAGCGCTCGCATAACAGAAAGTATCTAGAGACTTCAAATTTACCGTTTTCGGCCTTCGGGGGGCTCCAATCGGCCCATTTAGCGAAATTTCCTATGTTTTAATCTGAACTGTCACCACTCGTCGTTTGACGTTTCTGAAGGTGGCGCTCCCGGCGGAGTGCAGTCTACCAAGTTTTCTATATTTTCACTATAAAATCGAATTTTAAACCCAGATCTGAGGCACGCGGGATATTGTAGAAGGTTCAAAGTTTACGTTTCGATATGGTTTTGTGGGAATAAAGGGGTACTTACTTTGGAGAATGTAATCGTTTTGAAGTTTTTGTGATGACTGGCATTTCCCTTGCTCTTCGCTCCCGTCTTGGTTGTTATTTTTGCACATTTCCATCTAAAAACGAACTCAAAACCCAGCGCTCGCATAACAGAAAGTATCTACAGACTTCAAACTTACCTTTTCTGGCATTTGCGGGCCTCCGATCGGCCCATTTAGCGAAATTTCTTACGTTTTATTGGGAGCTGTCAATGCACCACACCGTCCGGCTAGCCGTTTGAGGTTTAGGACGGCCGAGCGAACACGAATGCCGCCGAACGTGTAAGTGCCGCAAATTATCTATAATTTCACTATAAAATCGAATTTTAAACCCAGATCTGAGACACGCGGGATATTGTAGAAGGTTCAAAGTTTACGTTTCGATATGGTTTTATGGAAATAAAGGGGTACTTACTTTGGAGAATGTAATCGTTTTGAAGTTTTTGTAATGACTGGCGTTTGCCTTGCTCTTCCTTCCCGTCTCAGTCGTTATTTTTGCACATTTCCATCTAAAAACGAACTCAAAACCCAGCGCTCGCATAACATAAAGTATCTAGAGACTTTAAATTTACCTTTTCTGGCCATTGCGGGCCTCCGATCGGCCCATTTAGCGAAATTTTCTATGTTTTGTTCTGAACTGTCACCATTCGCCGTTTGACGTTTCTATATTTTCACTATAAAATTGAATTTTAAACTCATACCTGAGGCACGCAGGATATTGTAGAAGGTTCAAAGTTTACGTTTCGATATGGCTATATGGAAATAAAGGGGTACTTACTTTGGAGAATGTAATCGTTTTGAAATTTTTGTGATGTCGGCCATTTGCCTTACTTTTCGTTCTCGTCTGGGTTGTTATTTTTGCACATTTCCATCTAAAAACGAACTCGAAACCCAGCGCTCGCATAACAGAAAGTATCTAGAGACTTTAAATTTACCATTTCTGGCCTTTGCGGGCCTCCGATCGGCCCATTCGGCGAAATTTCTTACGTTTTCTTGGGAGATGTCACCGCACCGCACCGTCGGGCTCGAAGTTTGACGTTTCTGAAGGCCGATCGCCGGACAAACGTGCGTGGACGCATATTTTCACTATTTTCGCTATAAAATCGAATTTTACACCCAGATCTGAGGCACGCGACACATTGTAGAAGGTTCAAAGTTTACGTTTCGATATGGCTTTGTGGAAAGGAATGCGGGAAAATACGAAAATATCGAATCCGAAATAGTTTGACGCCTAAATATATTTCGCACTGAACAACTGACGTTTCTCTGATTCCCAACCGATAAGCTCCGTCCGCGCTATATCCATCTCGGTCGCCGAGAAACGCCGGCGAGGACCCTACGAAAAACGAGAAATTTACCTAGAAAAACGCGAAAAACGGCCCGCCGGGCGCCTCGTCGCGACAGAGAAAGGACGAATGAAGCCTCCCGGCCCGCTGCCGCGTCGCCGGAAGACTCGCGTAAAATACCTCGCGCGAAGCAAAACCGGCCTCCGAGCGGTCGCGGGACTTCCGATAAGGGGCGTTTTTTTCGACTTTTGTCTCGTTCCCTCGCGAAAATCGAAATGTAGCGTCCGCAGACCTCCGGAAAAGCGCAAATTTCGCCCGGAAAAAAGTAAAAATAACCAACGAAAATACGCCTAAGCTACTCAGGAAGGACCGAACTCGACTCCCCGCGCCCGTACTCGCCGCCGCGCGGCTCGCGAAAAAAGCCTTTGAGGAGATACTTTGCCCCTTTTTCGCACTCCCGGTGGGAGCGAGAGGAAATCACGCATTTTAATAGTATAGAACTAGAAAGGCTGCAGACCATTGCGAAGAGTTTCAAAAAAAGAAATTTTTAAATCCGTGAATTTTGAGGATTATTTGAGAATGGTTCGGTTTTTTTAAACACCCTGTATTGTTCTCTCATTAAAATAGTTTCCATATAGACCATTGTTAAAAGTTTCATCAAAGAAATATTTATACTTCCATGACGGTTTCAATTATCGCAGGTGCAGATCAGCAGTATGATATGTTCTTAAATTTAATACATTTTAAAATTTTTGGTTACAATATTATGCACTCTTGTATTTTTATCACTATCAATTGTCGTAGGTGCAGATCAGCAGTATGGTCTGTTCTTTTATTTAACATATCTCAAAATTGTTAAATACATTAGTTATGCTTTTCTGTTTTTTATCAATTATCGTAGGCGCAGATCAGCAGTGTGATCTGTTCTTTCATTTAACACTTCTTAAAATTTTTGTTTACAATATTATGCACGCTTCTATATTTATGACTATTAATAATCGTATGTGCAGATCAGCAGTATGATCTGTTCTATTATTTAACACTTCTCAAATTTGTTACCTATATTAGTTACGCTTGTCTGTCTTTTATCAATTATCGTAGATGCAGATCAGCAGTAGAGAATCGTTCGGTTTTTTAAACACCCTGTATTGTTCTCATTAAAATAGTTTCCATATAGACCATTGTTAAAAGTTTCATCAAGGAAATATTATACTTCCATGACAGTTTCAATTATCGCAGGTGCAGATCAGCAGTATGATCTGTTCTTTAATTTAATACATTTTAAAATTTTTGGTTAGAATATTATACACTCTTGTATTTTTATCACTATCAATTGTCGTAGGTGCAGATCAGCAGTATGATCTGTTCTTTTATTTAACATTTCTCAAAATTGTTAAATACATTAGTTATGCTTTTCTGTTTTTTATCAATTATTGTAGGTGCAGATCAGCAGTATGATCTGTTTTTTCGTTTAACACTTCTTAAAATTTTTGTTCATAATATTATGCACGTTTCTATTTTTATGACTATTAATTATCGTAGGTGCAGATCAGCAGTATGATCTGTTCTATTATTTAACACTTCTCAAATTTGTTACCTATATTAGTTACGCTTATGTCTTTTATCAATTATCGTAGATGCAGATCAGCAGTAGAGAATGGTTCGGTTTTTTTAAACACCCAGTATTTTTTCATTAGTATAGTTTTCCTTCACAATATGTAAAATGTTTCATCAAAAAAAATTTATTCCACGAATTTTGAGGAGTTTTAGAGAATGGTTCGGTTTTTTTAAACACCCAGCATTTTTTCATTAGGGTAGTTTTTTGCAGCCTATTCTGAAAAGTTTTATGAAAAAAAATTTTTAATTCCAAGAATTTCGAGGATTTCAAGAAAATGGTTCGGTATCTTTAAGCACCCAGTATTTTTTCAATATTACAGTTTTTTAACAGCCAATTGTGAAATGTGTCTAATAAAAGAAATATTAATGCTACGGATTTTGAGGTTATTTAGAGAATGGTTAGGTTTTTCTAATCACCCAGTATTTTGTAATTAGTATAGTTTTTCTGCAGACTATTGCGATAAGTTTTATAAAAAAAAGTTTAATTCCATGTATTTTGAGGATTTTTAGTGAATGGTTTGGTTTTTTTAAACACTATATTTTTTCATCATTACAGTTTATTTACAGCCTATTGCGAATAGTGTCTACACAAAAAAAAATATTAATTCCATAAATTGCGAGGATTTCAAGAGAATGGTTCGGTTTCGGTTAAACACCCAGTATTTTTTCATTAGTATGGTTTTTCTGCAGACTATTGCGATTAGTTTCATAAAAAAAAATTAATTCCATGAATTTTGAGGATTATTAGACAATGGTTCGGTTTTTTTAAACACCCTGTATTATTTCATTATTACAGTTTTTTTTACATTCTATTGTGAAACGTGTCTACAAAAAAAATATATTAATTCCTTAAATTTTGATGATTTTTAGGGAATGGTTCGTTTTTTTAAACATCCTGTATTTTTTCAGTAGGGTAGTTTTTTGCAGCCTTTTGTGAAAAGTTTTGTAAAAAAAATTTTTTTAATTCCATGAATTTCGAGGATATCAAGAGAATGGTTCGGTATTTTTAAACACCCAGTATTTTTTCATTATTACAGTTTTTTTACAGCCCATTGTGAAAGGTGTCTAAAAAAAGAAATATTAATTCCACGAATTTTGAGGATATTTAGAGAACGGTTCGGTTTTTTGAAACACCCTGCATTTTTTCATCAGGGTAGTTTTTTTGCAGCCTATTGTGAAAGGTTTTATCAAAAAAAATTTTTAATTCCATGAAATTTGAGGATTTCAAGAGAATGGTTCGGTTTTTTAAACACCCAGTATTTTTTCATTATTATAGTTTTTTTACAGCCTAATGTGAAAGGTGTCATAAAAAAATATTAATTCCATAAATTTTGAGGATTTTTAGGGAATGGTTCGGTTTTTTGTAAACACTCAGTAGTTTTTTAATTAGTATAGTTTTCTTATAGGCCACTGTGAAAAGTTTCATTAAAAAATATCCCATGAATTGTGAGGATTTTTAAAGAATGGTTTACTTTTGTTAACCACCCTGTATTTTTTCATTATTACAGTATTTTTACAGCCTATTGCAAAAAGTGTTTAAAAAAAAATTTTTAATTCCACGAAATTTGAGGATTTCAAGAGAATGGTTCGGTTTTTTTAAACCCCCTGTATTTTATATTATTATAGTTTTTCTGCAGACTATCGCGAAGAGTTTCAGAAAAAAAAAGGAATTTTTAAATCCACGAATTTTGAGGATTTTTAGATAAGGGTTCGGTTTTTTTAAACACCTCGTATTTTTTTCGATAATTAGTGCGGTAAGAGACCCCCGACTGAAGTTTCGTAAAAAAAAAAATTTCAGATCCCTTAATTTTGACATTTTTTTAGCGTTCGACATTTTTCCAACACTTTGTATATAAAACGGTCTTTCGCACGTCAGACGACCCCTCTAAAGCGAAAAAACCGAAAATTTCCTCGAATCTGTAATTTTCATTTTTTTCTCGTCAATTTTTAACGGAACACCCCGTACATCGAGCTTTTTTGAGTCGCACTGTATATAAGCGAAGCGCCTCGAAAAATTTGAAGAGCGCCACATTGCTGACGTCACTGTTATCCCGTCTTGGTCTTGGATTTATGCAAATTTCGATACAAAAACGACCTCAAAACCCAGCGCTCGCAGAACGGAAAGTATCTAGAGACTTCAAATTTACCGTTTTCGGCCTTCGGGGGGCTCCGATCGGCCCATTTAGCTAAATATCCTATGTTTTAATCTGAACTGTCACCACTCGTCGTTTGACGTTTCTGAAGGTGGCGCTCCCGGCGGAGTGCAGTCTACCAAATTTTCTATAATTTCACTATAAAATCGAATTTTAAATCCAGATCTGAGGCACGCGGAATATTGTAGAAGGTTCAAAGTTTACGTTTCGATATGGTTTTATGGGAATAAAGGGGTACTTACTTTGAAGAATGTAATCGTTTTGAAGTTTTTGTGATGACTGGCATTTCCCTTGCTCTTCGCTCCCGTCTTGGTTGTTATTTTTGCACATTTCCATCTAAAAACGAACTCAAAACCCAGAGCTCTCATAACAGAAAGTATCTAGAGACTTCAAACTTACCTTTTCTGGCCTTTGCGGGCCTCCGATCGGCCCATTTAGCGAAATTTCGTACGTTTTATTGGGAGCTGTCAATGCACCGCACCGTCCGGCTAGCCGTTTGAGGTTTAGGACGGCCGAGCGAACACGAATGCCGCCGAACGTGTAGGTGCGGCAAATTATCTATATTTTCACTATAAAATCGAATTTTAAACCTAGATCTGAGGCACACGGGATATTGTATAAGGTTCAAAGTTTACGTTTCGATATGGTTTTATGGAAATAAATGGGTACTTACTTTGGAAAATGTAATCGTTTTGAAGTTTTTGTCATGACTGGCAGTTGCCTCGCTCTTCTCTCCCGTCTTGGTTGTAATTTTAGCACATTTCCATCTAAAAACGAACTCAAAACCCAGCGCTCGCATAACAGAAAGTATCTAGAGACTTTAAATTTACCTTTTTTGGCCTTTGCGGGCCTCCGATCGGCCCATTTAGCGAAATTTCCTATGTTTTAATCTGAACTGTCACCACTCGTCGTTTGACGTTTCTGAAGGTGGCGCTCCCAGCGGAGTACAGTCTACCAAATTATCTATATTTTCACTATAAAATCGAATTCTAAACTCATACCTGAGGCACGCGGGATATTGTAGAAGATTCAAAGTTTACGTTTCGATAAGGCTTTATGGAATTAAAGGGGTACTTACTTTATAGAATGTAATCGTTTTGAAATTTTTGTGATGTCGGCCATTTGCCTTACTTCTCGTTCTCGTCTCGGTCGTTATTTTTGCACATTTCCATCTAAAAGCAAACTCAAAACCCAGCGCTCTCATAACAGAAAGTATCTAGAGACTTTAAATTTACCTTCTCTGGCCTTTGCGGGCCTCCGATCGGCCCATTCGGCGAAATTTCTTACGTTTTCTTGGGAGATGTCACCTTACCGCACCGTCGGGCTGGAAGTTTGACGTTTCTGAAGGACGATCGCCGGGCAAACGTGCGTGGACGCATATTTTCACTATTTTCGCTATAAAATCGAATTTTACACCCAGATCTGAAGCACGCGGGATATTGTAGAAGGTTCAAAGTTTACGTTTCGATATGGCTTTGTGGAAAGGAATGCGGCAAAATACGAAAATATCGAATCCGAAATAGTTTGACGTCTAAATATGTTTCGCACTGAACAACTGACGTTTCTCTGATTCCCAACCGATAAGCTCCGCCCGCGCTATATCCATCTCGGTCGCCGAGAACGGCTGGCGAGGACCCTACGAAAAACGGAAAATTTACCTAGAAAAACGCGAAAAACGGTCCGCTGAGCGCCTCGTCGCGACGAAGAAAGGACCAAATAAACCGATTCGCCCGCGGCGGCGTCGCCGGAAGGCTCGCGTAAAATACCTCGCGCGAAGCAAAATCGGTCGCGGGACTTCCGATAAGGGGCGTTTTTTTCGACTTTTGTCTCGTTCCCTCGCGAAAATCGAAATGTAGCGTCCGCAGACCTCCGGAAAAACGAAAATTTCGCCCGGAAAAAAGTAAAAATAACCAACGAAAATACGCCTAAGCGACGACCCGAGGACCGAAGCCGACATCGCGCACCCATACTCGCCGCTGCGCGGCTCGCGAAAGAAGCCTTTGAGGAGATACTTTGCCACTTTTTCGCACCCCCGGTGGGAGCGAGAAAAAACAACGGATTTTAATATATAAGAACTAGAAAGGTGGCAACTCGGCTGTCGCCAGTAGTTTTTTAATTAGTATAGTTTTCCTACAGACCATTGTGAAAAGTTTCATAAAAAAATATTCCATGCATTGTGAGGATTCTTAGAGAATGGTTTGGTTTCGTTAAACACAATCTATTTTTTCAATAGTATAATTTTTTACAATCGTGAAAAGTTTCATAAAAAAAATAAATTCCATAAATTTTGTGGATCTAGAGAATGGTTCGGTTTTTTTAAACACCCTGTATTGTTCTCATTAAAATAGTTGCCATATAGACCATTGTTAAAAGTTTGATCAAAGAAATATTTATACATCCATGACAGTTTTAATTATCGCAGGTGCAGATCAGCAGTATGATCTGTTCTTTAATTTAATACATTTTAAAATTTTTGGTTACAATATTATACACTCTTGTATTTTTATCACTATCAATTGTCGTAGGTGCAAATCAGCAATATGATCTGTTCTTTTATTTAACATTTCTCAAAATTGTTAAATACATTAGTTATGCTTTTCTTTTTTTATCAATTGTTGTAGGTGTAGATCAGCAGTATGATCTGTTCTATTATTTAACACTTCTCAAATTTTTTACCTATATTAGTTATGCTTGTCTGTCTTTTATCAATTATCGTAGATGCAGATCAGCAGTAGAGAATGGTTCGGTTTTTCTAGACACCCAGTATTTTTTCATTAGTATAGTTTTCCTTCACAATATGTAAAATGTTTCATCAAAAAAAATTTATTCCACGAATTTTGAGGAGTTTTAGAGAATGGTTCGGTTTTTTTAAACACCCTGCATTTTTTCATTAGGGTAGTTTTTTTGCAGCCTATTCTGAAAAGTTTTATGAAAAAAAATTTTTAATTCCAAGAATTTCGAGGATTTCAAGAAAATGGTTCGGAATTTTTAAACACTCAGTATTTTTTCAATATTACAGTTTTTTTTACAGCCAATTGTAAAAGGTGTCTAAAAAAAGAAATATTAATTCTACGGATTTTGAGGATATTTAGAGAATGGTTCGGTTTTTCTAATCACCCAGTATTTTTTAATTAGTATAGTTTTTCTGCAGACTATTGCGATAAGTTTTATAAAAAAAAGTTTAATTCCATGTATTTTGAGGATTTTTAGTGAATGGTTAGGTTTTTTTAAACACTCCATATTTTTTCATCATTACAGTTTTTTTACAGCAACATTTCTCAAAATTGTTAAATACATTAGTTATGCTTTTCTGTTTTTTATCAATTATTGTAGGTGCAGATCAGCAGTATGATCTTTTTTCATTTAACACTTCTTAAAATTTTTGTTTATAATATTATGCACGCTTCTATTTTTATGACTATTAATTATCGTATGTGCAGATCAGCAGTATGATCTGTTCTATTATTTAACACTTCTCAAATTTGTTACCTATATTAGTTACGCTTGTCTGTCTTTTATCAATTATCGTAGATGCAGATCAGCAGTAGAGAATCGTTCGGTTTTTTTAAACACCCTGTATTATTTCATTATTACAGTTTTTTTACAATATATTGTGAAAGGTGTCTACAAAAAAAATTTATTAATTCTTTAAATTTTGATGATTTTTAGGGAATGGTTCGTTTTTTTTTAAACATCCTGTATTTTTTCAGTAGGGTAGTTTTTTGCAGCCTTTTGTGAAAAGTTTTTTAAAAAAAATTTTTTAATTCCATGAATTTCGAGGATATCAAGAGAATGGTTCGATATTTTTAAACACCCAGTATTTTTTCATTATTATAGATTTTTTTACAGCCTATTGTGAAAGGTGTTTAAACAAAGAAATATTAATTCCACGAATTTTGAGGATATTTAGAGAATGGTTCGGTTTTTTTAAACACCCAGTATTTGTTCAATAGTATAGTCTTTTTGCAGACTATTGCAATAAGTTTTATAAAAAAAATTCTTTAATTCCATGAATTTTGAGGATTATTAGAAAACGGTTCGGTTTTGTAAAACACCCTGCATTTTTTTAATAAGGGTAGTTTTTTTGCAGCCTATTGTGAAAGGTGTCATAACAAAAATATTATTAATTCCATAAATTTTGAGGATTTTTAGGGAATGGTTCGGTTTTTTGTAAACACCCAGTAGTTTTTTAATTAGTAAAGTTTTCTTACAGACCATTCTGAAAAGTTTCATTAAAAAATATTCCATGAATTGTGAGGATTCTTAGAGAATGGTTTGGTTTTGTTAAACACCCTGTATTTTTTCATTATTACAGTTTTTTTTACAGCCTATTGTGAAAGGTGTCTAAAAAAAGAAATATTAATTCCACGAATTTTGAGGATTTTTAGAGAATGGTTCGGTTTTCTTAAACACTGGATATTTTCATTAGTATATATATTTATTTAACAGCCTATTGCAAAAAGTGTTTACAAAAAAAATTTTTAATTCCACGAAATTTGAGGATTTCAAGAGAATGGTTCGGTTTTTTTAAACCCCTTATATTTTTAATTAGTATAGTTTTTCTGCAGACTATCGCAAAGAGTTTCAGAAAAAAAAAGGAATTTTTAAATCCACGAATTTTGAGGATTTTTAGATAAGGGTTTGGTTTTTTTAAACACCCCGTATTTTGTTCGATAATTAGTGCGGTAAGAGACCCCCGACTGAAGTTTCGTAAAAAAAAAATTCAGTTCCCTTAATTTTGACATTTTTTTAGCGTTCGACATTTTTCCAACACTTTGTATATAAAACGGTCTTTCGCACGTCAGACGACCCCTCCGAAGCGAAAAAACCGAAAATTTCCTCGAATCTGTAATTTTTATTCTTTTCTCGTCAATTTTTATCGGAACACCCCGTACATCGAGCTTTTTTGAGTAGCACTGTTTATACGCGAAGCGCCTCGAAAAATTTGAAGAGCGCCACATTGCTGACGTCACTGTTACCCCGTCTGGATGCGGATTTATGCAAATTTCGATACAAAAACGACCTCAAAACCCAGCGCTCGCATAACAGAAAGTATCTAGAGACTTCAAATTTACCGTTTTCGGCCTTCGGGGGGCTCCGATCGGCCCATTTAGCGAAATTTCCTGTTTCAATCTGAACTGTCACCACTCGTCGTTTGACGTTTCTGAAGGTGGCGCTCCCGGCGGAGTGCAGTCGACCAAATTTTCTATATTTTCACTATAAAATTGAATTTTAAACTCATACCTGAGGCACGCGGGATATTGTAGAAGGTTCAAAGTTTACGTTTCGATATGGCTATATGGAAATAAAGGGGTACTTACTTTGGAGAATGTAATCGTTTCGAAATTTTTGTGATGTCGGCCATTTGCCTTGCTGTCGTTTCCCGTCTGGGTTGTTATTTTTGCACATTTCCATCTAAAAACGAACTCAAAACCCAGCGCTCGCATAACAGAAAGTATCTAGAGACTTTAAATTTACCTTTTCTGGCCTTTGCGGGCCTCCGATCGGCCCATTCGGCGAAATTTCTTACGTTTTCTTGGGAGATGCCACCGCACCGCACCGTCGGGCTCGAAGTTTGACGTTTCTGAAGGCCGATCGCCGGACAAACGTGCGTGGACGCATATTTTCACTATTTTCGCTATAAAATCGAATTTTAAACCCAGATCTGAGGCACGCGGGATATTGTAGAAGGTTCAAAGTTTACGTTTCGATATGGCTTCGTGGAAAGGAATGCGGGAAAATACGAAAATATCGAATCCGAAATACTTTGACGTCTAAATATATTTCGCACTGAACAACTGACGTTTCTCCGATTTCCTGCCGCTAAGCTCCGCCCGCGCTATATCCATCTCACTTTTGTCGCGTTTCCTCGCGAAAATCGCAAACCGGCCTCCGCGGACCTCCGGAAAAACGCCAAATTCGCCCGGAAAAGAGTAAAAAGAACTCGTCAAAATACGCCTACCGGACAACCAAGGACCCGACCGGGCTTCGCGTCCTCGTGCTCGCCGCTGAGCGGCTCGCCTCAAAAGCCTTTGTGGCGGCAAAACGCCACTTTTCGACCCCTCCGGAGGGAGCGAGAAAAAACAACGGATTTTAATATATAAGGACTAGAAAGGTGGCAAGTCGGCTATCGCCGACTTGACCTTTCTTGGGATGGTGGACACCGGATATTTTCATTAGTATAGTTTTTCTGCAGACCATTGCGAAGAGTTTCAGAAAAAGAAATTTTTAAATCCATGAATTTTGAGGATTATTTGAGAATGGCTCGGTTTTTTTAAACACCCTGTATTGTTCTCATTAAAATAGTTTCCATATAGACCATTGTTAAAAGTTTCATCAAAGGAATATTATACTTCCATGACAGTATCAATTATCGCAGGTGCAGATCAGCAGTATGATCTGTTCTTTAATTTAATACATTTTAAAATTGTTGGTTACAATATTATGCACTCTTGTATTTTTATCACTATCAATTGTCGTAGGTGCAGATCAACAGTATGATCTGTTCTTTTATTTAACATTTCTCAAAATTGTTAAATACATTAGTTATGCTTTTCTGTTTTTTATCAATTATTGTAGGTGCAGATCAGCAGTATGATCTGTTTTTTTATTTAACACTTCTTAAAATTTTTGTTTATAATATTATGCACGCTTCTATTTTTATGACTATTAATTATCGTATGTGCAGATCAGCAGTATGATCTGTTCTATTATTTAACACTTCTCAAATTTGTTACCTATATTAGTTACGCTTGTCTGTCTTTTATCAATTATCGTAGATGCAGATCAGCAGTAGAGAATCGTTCGGTTTTTTAAACACCCTGTATTGTTCTCATTAAAATAGTTTCCATATAGACCATTGTTAAAAGTTTCATCAAAGAAATATTATACTTCCATGACAGTTTCAATTATCGCAGGTGCAGATCAGCAATGTGATCTGTTTTTTCATTTAACACTTCTTAAAATTTTTGTTTATAATATTATGCACGCTTCTATTATTATGACTATTAATTATCGTAGGTGCAGATCAGCAGTATGATCTGTTCTATTATTTAACACTTCTCAAATTTGTTACCTATATTAGTTACGCTTGTCTGTCTTTTATCAATTATCGTAGATGCAGATCAGCAGTAGAGAATGGTTCGGTTTTTTTAAACACCCAGTATTTTTTCATTAGTATAGTTTTCCTTCGCAATATGTAAAATGTTTCATCAAAAAAAATTTATTCCACGAATTTTGAGGAGTTTTATAGAATGGTTCGGTTTTTTTAAACACCCTGCATTTTTTCATTAGGGTAGTTTTTTGCAGCCTATTCTGAAAAGTTTTATGAAAGAAAATTTTTAATTCCAAGAATTTCGAGGATTTCAAGAAAATGGTTCGGTATTTTTAAACAGCCAGTATTTTTTCAATATTACACTTTTTTTTACAGCCAATTGTGAAAGGTGTCTAAAAAAGAAATATTAATTCTACGGATTTTGAGGATATTTAGAGAATGGTTCGGTTTTCCTAATCACCCAGTATTTTTTAATTAGTATAGTTTTTCTGCAGACTATTGCGATAAGTTTTATAAAAAAAAGTTTAATTCCATGTATTTTGAGGATTTTTAGTGAATGGTTAGGTTTTTTTAAACACTCTATATTTTTTCATCATTACAGTTTTTTTTACAGCAACATTTCTCAAAATTGTTAAATACATTAGTTATGCTTTTCTGTTTTTTATCAATTAGGTGCAGATCAGCAGTATGATCTATTTTTTCATTTAACACTTCTTAAAATTTTTGTTTATAATATTATGCACGCTTCTATTTTTATGACTATTAATTATCGTATGTGCAGAACAGCAGTATGATCTGTTCTATTATTTAACACTTCTCAAATTTGTTACCTATATTAGTTACGCTTGTCTGTCTTTTATCAATTATCGTAGATGCAGATCAGCAGTAGAGAATCGTTGGGTTTTTTAAACACCCTGTATTGTTCTCATTAAAATAGTTTCCACATAGACCATTGTTAAAAGTTTCATCAAAGAAATGTTAAACTTCCATGACAGTTTCAATTATCGCAGGTGCAGATCAGCAGTATGATCTGTATTTTTATCACTATCAATTGTCGTAGGTGCAGATCAGCAGTATGATCTGTTCTTTTATTTAACATTTCTCAAAATTGTTAAATACATTAGTTATGCTTTTCTGTTTTTTATCAATTATCGTAGGCGCAGATCAGCAGTATGATTTGTTCTTTAATTTAATACATTTTAAACTTTTGGTTACAATATTATGCACTCTTGTATTTTTATCACTATCAATTGTCGTAGGTGCAGATCAGCAGTATGATCTGTTCTTTTATTTAACATTTTTGTTTATAATATTATGCACGCTTCTATATTTATGACTATTAATTATCGTAGGTGCAGATCAGCAGTATGATCTGTTCTTTAATTTAATACATTTTAAAATTAGGTTCAGTTTTCTTAAACACCCTGTATTGCTCTCATTAAAATAGTCTCTATATAGACCATTGTTAAAAGTTTCATCAAAGTAATATTATACTTCCATGAATGGTTCGGGTTTTGTAAATATCCAGTAGTTTTTTAATTAGTATAGTTTTCTTACAGACCATTGTGAAAAGTTTCATAAAAAAATATTCCATGAATTGTGAGAATTCTTAGAGAATGGTTCGGTTTTTTTAAACACCCTGTATTGTTCTCATTAAAATAGTTTCCATATAGACCATTGTTAAAAGTTTCATCAAAGAAATATTTATACTTCTATGACAGTTTCAATTATCGCAGGTGCAGATCTGTAGTATGATCTGTTCTTTAATTTAATACATTTTAAAATTTTTGGTTACAATATTATGCACTCTTGTATTTTTATCACTATCAATTGTCGTAGGTGCAGATCAGCAGTATGATCTGTTCTTTTATTTAACATTTCTCAAAATTGTTAAATACATTAGTTACGCCTTTCTGTTTTCTATCAATTATCGTAGGCGCAGATCAGCAGTATGATCTGTTCTTTCATTTAACACTTCTTAAAATTTTTGTTTATAATATTATGCACGCTTCTATATTTATGACTATTAATTATCGTAGGTGCAGATCAGCAGTATGATCCGTTCTTTTATTTAACATTTTTCAAAATTGTTAAATACATTAGTTATGCTTTTCTGTTTTTTATCAATTATCGTAGGCGCAGATCAGCAGTATGATCTGTTCTTTTATTTAATACTTCTTAAAATTTTTGTTTATAATATTATGCACGCTTCTATATTTATGACTATTAATTATCGTAGGTGCAGATCAGCAGTATGATCTGTTCTATTATTTAACACTTCTCAAATTTGTTACCTATATTAGTTACGCTTGTCTATCTTTTATCAATTATCGTAGATGCAGGTCAGCAGTAGAGAATGGTTCGGTGTTTTTAAACATCCTGCATTTTTTCGTTTGGGTAGTTTTTCTGCGGACTATTGCAAAAAGTTTCATAAAAAAATAAATTAATTCCATGAATTTTGAGGATTATTAGGGAATAGTTCGGTTATTTTAAACATTCTGTATTTTGTCATTAGCATAGTTTTTATACAAAACATTGTAAATAGTTTCATCAAAACAAACTTTTGTAATTCCATGTATTTTGGGAGTTTCAATATTGGTTCAGTTTTCTTAAACACCCTGTATTGTTCTCATTAAAATAGTCTCTATATAGACCATTGTTAAAAGTTTTATCAAAGTAATACTATACTTCCATGAATGGTTCGGTTTTTATAAATATCCAGTAGTTTTTTAATTAGTATAGTTTTCTTACAGACTATTGTGAAAAGTTTCATAAAAAAATATTCCATGAATTGTGAGGATTCTTAGAGAATGGTTCGGTTTTTTTAAACACCCTGAATTGTTCTCATTAAAATAGTTTCCATATAGACCATTGTTAAAAGTTTCATCATAGAAATATTTATACTTCCATGACAGTTTCAATTATCGCAGGTGTAGATCAGCAGTATGATCCGTTCTTTAATTTAATACATTTTAAAATTTTTGGTTACAATATTATGCACTCTTGAATTTTCATCACTATCAATTGTCGTAGGTGCAGATCAGCAGTATGATCTGTTCTTTTATTTAACATTTCTCAAAATTGTTAAATACATTAGTTATGCTTATCTGTTTTTTATCAATTATCGTAGGCGCAGATCAGCAGTATGATCTGTTCTTTCATTTAACACTTCTTAAAATTTTTGTTTATAATATTATGCACTCTTGTATTTTTATCACTATCAATTGTCGTAGGTGCAGATCAGCAGTATGATCTGTTCTTTTATTTAACATTTCTCAAAATTGTTAAATACATTAGTTATGCTTTTCTGTTTTTTATCAATTATCGTAGGCGCAGATCAGCAGTATGATCTGTTCTCTCATTTAACATTTCTTAAAATTTTTGTTTATAATATTATGCACGCTTCTATAATTATGACTATTAATTATCGTAGGTGCAGATCAGCAGTATGATCTGTTCTATTATTTAACATTTCTCAAATTGTCTATCTTTTATCAATTATAGTAGATGCAGATCAGCAGTAGAGAATGGTTCGGATTTTTAAACACCCAGTATTTTGTCATTAGTATATTTTTCCTACAGAACATTGTAAAAAGTTTCATAAAAAAAAATTTCAATTCCAGGAACTTTGAGGACTTTTAGAGAATGGTTTGGTTTTGTTAAACACCCTGTATTTGCTCATTAGTATAACTTTTTACAATCGTGAAAAGTTTCATAAAAAAAATAAATTCCATAAATTTTGTGGATCTTGAGAATGGTTCTTTATTTTACACCCTGTATTTTTTCATAAGTATGTATTTGTATACACATAATAATACCTAAGTATGTATTTTTTATAGTTTTTTTACGAACTATCGCAAAAAGTTTCATCAAAAATAAAAAAAAAAAATTTTAATTCCAAGTTTTAAGGATTTTTTAGAATGATTCGATTTTTTTAAACATCCAGTATTTGTTCATTAGTATAGTTTTCCTTCAGAATATTATGTAAAATGTTTCATCAAAAAAATTTTTTTTAGTTCCACGAATTTTGAGGATTTTTAGAGAATGGTTCGATTTTTGTAAACACTAAGTATTTTTTCATTAGGTTAGTTTTTTTATAGTGTATTGCGAAAAGTGTCGTTAAAACAAAATTTTCAATTCCACGAATTTCGATGATTTTAGAGAATAGTTCGGTTTTTTTAATTACCCAGTATTTTTAAATTAGTACAGTATTTTCTAATTAGTACAGTTTTTTTGCAACTTATTGCGAAAAGTGACATAAAATTTTTTTTCAATTCCCTGAATTTGGAGGAATTTTAGATAATGGTTCGGTTTTTTTGAACCTCCTGTATTTTTTAATTAGTATAGTCTTTCTGCAGACTATAGCGATAAGTTTTATAAAAAAAAGTTTAATTTCATGTATTTTGAGGATTTTTAGTGAATGGTTAGGTTTTTTTAAACACTCTATAGTTTTTCATCATCACAGTTTTTTTACAGCCTATTGTGAAAAGTGTCTACAAAAAAAAAAATTAATTCCATAAATTGCGAGGATTTCAAGAGAATGGTTCGGTTTCGGTTAAACACCCAGTATTTGTTTATTAGTATAGTCTTTTTGCAGACTATTGCGATAAGTTTCATAAAAAAAAATTAATTCCATTAATTTTGAGGATTATTAGACAATGGTTCGGTTTTTTAAACACCCTGTATTATTTCATTATTACAGTTTTTTACATTCTATTGTAAAAGGTGTCTACAAAAAAAATATATTAATTCCTTAAATTTTGATGATTTTTAGGGAATGGTTCGTTTTTTTTAAACATCCTGTATTTTTTTCAGTAGGGTAGATTTTTGAAGCCTTTTGTGAAAAGTTTTGTAAAAAATTTTTTTAATTCCATGAATTTCGAGGATATCAAAAGAATGGTTCGGTATTTTTAAACACCCAGTATTTTTTCATTATTACAGTTTATTTTACAGCCTATTGTGAAAAGTGTTTAAAAAAGAAATATTAATTCCACGAATTTTGAGGATATTTAGAGAATGGTTCGGTTTTTTTAAACACCCAGTATTTGTTCATTAGTATAGTCTTGTTGCAGACTATTGCGATAAGTTTCATAAAAAAAAATTTAATTCCATGAATTTTGAGGATTATTAGATAATGGTTCGGTTTTGTAAAACACCCTACATTTTTTTAATAAGGGTAGTTTTTTTGCAGCCTATTGCGAAAGGTGTCATAACAAAAATATTATTAATTCCATAAATTTTGAGGATTTTTAGGGAATGGTTCGGTTTTTTGTAAACACCCAGTAGTTTTTTAATTAGTAAAGTTTTCTTACAGACCATTGTGAAATGTTTCATTAAAAAATATTCCATGAATTGTGAGGATTCTTAGAGACTGGTTTGGTTTTGTTAAACACCCTGTATTTTTTCATTATTGCAGTTTTTTTTGCAGCCTATTGTGAAAGGTGTCTACAAAAAGAAATATTAATTCCACGAATTTTGAGGATTTTTAGAGAATGGTTCGGTTCTCTTAAACACTGGATATTTTCATTAGTATATATATTTTTTTAACAGCCTATTGCAAAAAGTGTTTACAAAAAAAATTTTTAATTCCACGAAATTTGAGGATTTCAAGAGAATGGTTCGATTTTTTGAAACCCCCTGTATTTTTAATTAGTATAGTTTTTCTGCAGACTATCGCGAAGAGTTTCAGAAAAAAAAGGAATTTTTAAATCCACGAATTTTGAGGATTTTTAGATAAGGGTTCGGTTTTTTAAACACCCCGTATTTTTTTCGATAATTAGTGCGGTAAGAGACCCCCGACTGAAGTTTCGTAAAGAAAAAATTTTCAGTTCCCTTAATTTTGACATTTTTTTAGCGTTCGACATTTTTCCAACACTTTGTATATAAAACGGTCTTTCGCACGTCAGACGACCCCTCCGAAGCGAAAAAACCGAAAATTTCCTCGAATCTGTAATTTTTATTTTTTTCTCGTCAATTTTTATCGGAACACTCCGTAAATCGAGCTTTTTTGAGTCGCACTGTATATACGCGAAGCGCCTCGAAAAATTTGAAGAGCGCCACATTACTGACGTCACTGTTACCCCGTCTGGGTGCGGATTTATGCAAATTTTGATACAAAAACGACCTCAAAACCCAGCGCTCGCATAACAGAAAGTATCTAGAGACTTCAAATTTACCGTTTTCGGCCTTCGGGGGGCTCCGATCGGCCCATTTAGCGAAATTTCCTATGTTTTAATCTGAACTGTCACCACTCGTCGTTTGACGTTTCTGAAGGCGGCGCTCCCGGCGGAGTGCAGTCTACCAAATTTTTTATATTTTCACTATAAAATCGAATTTTAAACCCAGATCTGAGGCACGCGGGATATTGTAGAAGGTTCAAAGTTTACGTTTCGATATGGTTTTATGGGAATAAAGGGGTACTTACTTTGGAGAATGTAATCGTTTTGAAGTTTTTGTGATGACT
Organism: Monochamus alternatus; assembly: GCA_037114965.1. Lineage (NCBI taxonomy): Eukaryota > Metazoa > Arthropoda > Insecta > Coleoptera > Cerambycidae > Monochamus > Monochamus alternatus. The sequence continues at coordinate 3,264,455 of CM073432.1, read as the reverse complement.
GGCATTTCCCTTGCTCTTCGCTCCCGTCTTGGTTGTTATTTTTGCACATTTCCATCTAAAAACGAACTCAAAACCCAGCGCTCGCATAACAGAAAGTATCTAGAGACTTCAAACTTACCTTTTCTGGCCTTTGCGGGCCTCCGATCGGCCCATTTAGCGAAATTTCTTACGTTTTATTGGGAGCTGTCAATGCACCACACCGTCCGGCAAGCCATTTGAGGTTTAGGACGGCCGAGCGAACACGAATGCCGCCGAACGTGTAGGTGCCGCAAATTATCTATAATTTCACTATAAAATCGAATTTTAAACCCAGATCTGAGGCACGCGGGATATTGTAGAAAGTTCAAAGTTTACGTTTCGATATGGTTTTATGGAAATAAAGGGGTACTTACTTTGGAGAATGTAATCGTTTTGAAGTTTTTGTAATGACTGGCGTTTGCCTTGCTCTTCCTTCCCGTCTCGGTCGTTATTTTTGCACATTTCCATCTAAAAACGAACTCAAAACCCAGCGCTCGCATAACATAAAGTATCTAGAGACTTTAAATTTACCTTTTCTGGCCTTTGCGGGCCTCCGATCGGCCCATTTAGCGAAATTTTCTATGTTTTATTCTGAACTGTCACCATTCGCCGTTTGACGTTTCTGAAGGCCGCGCTCCCGGCAGAGTGCAGTCGACCAAATTTTCTATATTTTCACTATAAAATTGAATTTTAAACTCATACCTGAGGCACGCGGGATATTCTAGAAGGTTCAAAGTTTACGTTTCGATATGACTATATGGAAATAAAGGGGTACTTACTTTGGAGAATGTAATCGTTTTGAAATTTTTGTGATGTCGGCCATTTGCCTTGCTGTCGTTTCCCGTCTGGGTTGTTATTTTTGCACATTTCCATCTAAAAACGAACTGAAAACCCAGCGCTCGCATAACAGAAAGTGTCTAGAGACTTTAAATTTACCTTTTCTGGCCTTTGCGGGCCTCCGATCGGCCCATTCAGCGAAATTTCTTACGTATTCTTGGGAGATGTCACCGCACCGCACCGTCGGGCTCGAAGTTTGACGTTTCTGAAGGCCGATTGCCGGACAAACGTGCGTGGACGCATATTTTCACTATTTTCGCTATAAAATCGAATTTTACACCCAGATCTGAGGCACGCGACACATTGTAGAAGGTTCAAAGTTTACGTTTCGATATGGCTTTGTGGAAACGAATGCGGGAAAATACGAAAATATCGAATCCGAAATAGTTTGACGCCTAAATATATTTCGTACTGAACAACTGACGTTTCTCTGATTCCCAACCGATAAGCTCCGCCCGCGCTATATCCATCTCGGTCGCCGAGAAACGCCGGCGAGGACCCTACGAAAAACGGAAAATTTACCTAGAAAAACGCGAAAAACGGCCCGCCGGGCGCCTCGTCGCGACAGAGAAAGGACGAATGAAGCCTCCCGGCCCGCTGCCGCGTCGCCGGAAGACTCGCGTAAAATACCACGCGCGAAGCAAAACCGGCCTCCGAGCGGATTTGGGACTTCCGATAAGGGGCGTTTTTTTCGACTTTTGTCTCGTTCCCTCGCGAAAATCGAAATGTAGCGTCCGCAGACCTCCGGAAAAACGCAAAATTCGCCCGGAAAAAAGTAAAAAGGACTCATCAAAATACGCCTAAGCGACAACCGAAGGACCGAAGCCGACATCGCGCACCCATACTCGCCGCTGCGCGGCTCGCGAAAAAAGCTTTTGGGAATGCAAAATGCCCCTTTTTCGCCACCCCGGTGGGAGCGAGAGGAAATCACGCATTTTAATAATATAGAACTAGAAAGATGGCAAGTCGGCTATCGCCGACTTGACCTTTCTTGGGATGGTGGACACCGGATATTTTCATTATCATAGCTTTTCTGCAGACTATTGCGAGGAGTTTCAGAAAAAGAAATTTTTAAATCCATGAATTTTGAGGATTATTTGAGAATGGTTCGGTTTTTTTAAACACCCTGAATTGTTCTCATTAAAATAGTTTCCATATAGACCATTGTTAAAAGTTGCATCAAAGGAATATTATACTTCCGTGACAGTTTCAATTATCGCAGGTGCAGATCAGCAGTATGATCTGTTCTTTAATTTGATACATTTTAAAATTTTTGGTTACAATATTATACACTCTTGTATGTTTATCACTATCAATTGTCGTAGGTGCAGATCAGCAGTATGATCTGTTCTTTTATTTAATATTTCTCAAAATTGTTAAATACATTAGTTATGCTTTTCTGTTTTTTATCAATTATTGTAGGTGCAGATCAGCAGTATGATCTGTTCTTTTATTTAACATTTCTCAAAATTGTTAAATACATTAGTTATGCTTTTCTGTTTTTTTATCAATTATTGTAAGTGCAGATCAGCAGTATGATCTGTTCTTTAATTTAATACATTTTAAAATATTTGGTTACAATATTATACTCTTGTATGTTTATCACTATCAATTGCTGTAGGTGCAGATCAGCAGTATGATCTGTTCTTTTATTTAATATTTCTCAAAATTGTTAAATACATAAGTTATGCTTTTCTGTTTTTTATCAATTATTGTAGGTGCAGATCAGCAGTATGATCTGTTCTTTCATTTAACATTTCTTAAAATTTTTGTTTATAATATTATGCACGCTTGTATTTTTATGACTATTAATTATCGTAGGTGCAGATCAGCAGTATGATCTTGTTCTATTATTTAACACTTCTCAAATGTGTTACCTATATTAGTTACGCTTGTCTATCTTTTATAAATTATCGTAGAAGCAGATCAGCAGTAGAGAATGGTTCGGTTTTTTTAAACACCCTGCATTTTTTCGTTAGGGTAGTTTTTCTGCAAAAAGTTTCATAAAAAAATAAATTAATTCCATGAATTTTGAGGATTATTAGGGAATAGTTCGGTTTTTTTAAACATTCTGTATTTTGTCATTAGCATAGTTTTTATACAAAACATTGTCAATAGTTTCATCAAAACAAACTTTTGTAAGTCCATGTATTTTGGGAGTTTCAATATTGGTTCAGCTTTCTTAAACACCCTGTATTGTTCTCATTAAAATAGTCTCTATATAGACCATTGTTAAAAGTTTCATCAAAGAAATATTTATACTTCCATGACAGTTTCAATTATCGCAGGTGCAGATCAGCAGTATAATCTGTTCTTTAATTTAATACATTTTAAAATTTTTGGTTACAATATTATGCACTCTTGTATTTTTATCACTATCAATTGTCGTAGGTGCAGATCAGCAGTATGATCTGTTCTTTTATTTAACATTTCTCAAAATTGTTAAATACATTAGTTATGCTTTTCTGTTTTTTATCAATTATCGTAGGCGCAGATCAGCAGTATGATCTGTTCTTTCATTTAATACTTCTTAAAATTTTTGTTTATAATATTATGCACGCTTCTATATTTATGACTATTAATTATCGTAGATGCAGATCAGCAGCAGAGAATGGTTCGGTTTTTTAAAACACCCAGTATTTTGTCATTAGTATATTTTTTCTACAGAACATTGTAAAAAGTTTCATAAAAAAAAATTTTCAATTCCAGGAATTTTGAGGACTTTTAGAGAATGGTTTGGTTTTGTTAAACACCCTGTATTTGCTCATTAGTATAACTTTTTTATAATCGTGAAAAGTTTCATAAAAAAAATTAAATTCCATAAATTTTGTGGATCTAGAGAATGGTTCTTTATTTTACACCCTGTATTTTTTCATAAGTATGTGTTTATATACACATAATAATACCAAAGTATGTATTTTTTATAGTTTTTTTACAAACTATTGTAAAAAATTTCATCACAAATCAAAAAAGAATTTTCAATTCCAGGTTTTAAGGATTTTTAGAATCATTCGATTTTTTTAAACATCCAGTATTTTTTAATTAGTATAGTTTTTCTGCAGACTATTGCGATAAGTTTTATAAAAAAAGTTTAATTCCATGTATTTTGAGGATTTTTAGTGAATGGTTCGATTTTTTTAAACACTATATTTTTTCATTATTACAGTTTTTTTACAGCCTATTGTGAAAAGTGTCTACAAAAAAAAATATTAATTCCATAAATTGCGAGGATTTGAAGAGAATGGTTCGGGTTATTTAAACACCCAGTATTTTTTCATTTGTATGGTTTTTCTGCAGACTATTGCGATAAGTTTCATAAAAAAAAATTAATTCCATGAATTTTGAGGATTATTAGACAATGGTTCGGTTTTTTAAACACCCTGTATTATTTCATTATTACAGTTTTTTTACATTCTATTGTGAAAGGTGTCTACAAAAAAAATATAATAATTCCTTAAATTTTGATGATTTTTAGGGAATGGTTCGTTTTTTTTAAACATCCTGTATTTTTTCAGTAGGGTAGTTTTTGCAGCCTTTTGTGAAAAGTTTTATAAAAAAAAAAAAAATTTAATTCCATGAATTTCGAGGATATCAAGAGAATGGTTCGATATTTTTAAACCCCAGTATTTTTTCATTATTACAGTTTTTTTTACAGCCTATAGTGAAAGGTGTCTAAAAAAAGAAATATTAATTACACGAATTTTGAGGATATTTAGAGAATGGTTCGGTTTTTTTAAACACCCAGTATTTGTTCATTAGTATAGTCTTTTTGCAGACTATTGCGATAAGTTTCATAAAAAAAAAATTAATTCCACGAATTTTGAGAATTATTAGAACATGGTTCGGTTTTGTAAAACACCCTGCATTTTTTTAATAAGGGTAGTTTTTTTGCAGCCTATTGTGAAAGGTGTCATAACAAAAATATTATTAATTCCATAAATTTTGAGGATTTTTAGGGAATGGTTCGGTTTTTTGTAAACACCCAGTAGTTTTTTAATTAGTAAAGTTTTCTTACAGACCATTCTGAAAAGTTTTATTAAAAAATATTCCATGAATTGTGAGGATTCTTAGAGAATGGTTTGGTTTTGTTAAACACCCTGTATTTTTTCATTATTACAGTTTTTTTTACAGCCTATTGTGAAAGGTGTCTACAAAAAGAAATATTAATTCCCGAAACGAGGATTTTTAGAGAATGGTTCGGTTCTCTTAAACACTGGATATTTTCATTAGTATATATATATCTTTTTTAACAGCCTATTGCAAAAAGTGTTTAAAAAAAAATTTTTAATTCCACGAAATTTGAGGATTTCAAGAGAATGGTTCGGTGTTTTTAAACCCCCTGTATTTTTAATTAGTATAGTTTTTCTGCAGACTATCGCAAAGAGTTTCAGAAAGAAAAAGGAATTTTTAAATCCACGAATTTTGAGGATTTTTAGATAAGGGTTCGGTTTTTTTAAACACCCCGTATTTTGTTCAATAATTAGTGCGATAAGAGACCCCCGACTGAAGTTTCGTAAAAAAAAAAAATTCAGTTCCCTTAATTTTGACATTTTTTTAGCGTAGCGTAGACATTTTTCCAACACTTTGTATATAAAACGGTCTTTCGCACGTCAGACGACCCCTCCGAAGCGAAAAAACCGAAAATTTCCTCGAATCTGTAATTTTTATTTTTTTCTCGTCAATTTTTATCGGAACACCCCGTACATCGAGCTTTTTTGAGTCGCACTGTATATGCCTCGAAAAATTTGAAGAGCGCCACATTGCTGACGTCACTGTTATCCCGTCTGGGTGCGGATTTATGCAAATTTCGATACAAAAACGACCTCAAAACCCAGCGCTCGCATAACAGAAAGTATCTAGAGACTTCAAATTTACCGTTTTCGGCCTTCGGGGGGCTCCGATCGGCCCATTTAGCGAAATTTCCTATGTTTTAATCTGAACTGTCACCACTCGCCGTTTGACGTTTCTGAAGGTGGCGCTCCCGGCGGAGTGCAGTCTACCAAATTTTTTATATTTTCACTATAAAATCGAATTTTAAACCCAGATCTGAGGCACGCGGGATATTGTAGAAGGTTCAAAGTTTACGTTTCGATATGGCTTTATGGAAATAAATGGGTACTTACTTTGGAGAATGTAATCGTTTTGAAGTTTTTGTAATGACTGGCGTTTGCCTGGCTCTTCTCTTCCGTCTCGGTCGTTATTTTTGCACATTTCCATCTAAAAACGAACTCAAAACCCAGCGCTCGCATAACAGAAAGTATCTAGAGACTTTAAATTTACCTTTTCTGGCCTTGGCGGGCCTCCCATCGGCCCATTTAGCGAAATTTCCTATGTTTTATTCTGAACTGTCACCCAGTCGCCGTTTGACGTTTCTGAAGAGCGTGAGAATTTTCGCTATTTTCACTATAAAATGGAATTTTAAGCTCATACCTGAGGCACGCGGGATATTGTAGAAGGTTCAAAGTTTACGTTTCGATATGGTTTTATGGAAATAAAGGGGTACTTACTTTGGAGAATGTAATCGTTTTGAAATTTTTGTGATGTCGGCCATTTGCCTTGCTGTCGTTTCCCGTCTGGGTTGTTATTTTTGCACATTTCCATCTAAACACGAACTGAAAACCCAGCGCTCGCATAACAGAAAGTATCTAGAGACTTTAAATTTACCTTTTCTGGCCTTTTCGGGCCTCCGATCGGCCCATTCAGCGAAATTTCTTACGTTTTCTTGGGAGATGTCACCGCACCGCACCGTCGGGCTCGAAGTTTGACGTTTCTGAAGGCCGATCGCCGGACAAACGTGCGTGGACGCATATTTTCACTATTTTCGCTATAAAATCGAATTTTAAACCCAGATCTGAGGCACGCGACACATTGTAGAAGGTTCAAAGTATACGTTTCGATATGGCTTGGCGGAAAGGAATGCGGGAAAATACGAAAATATAGAATCGGAAATAGTTTGACGTCTAAATATATTTCGCACTGAACAACTGACGTGTCTCTGATTCCCAGGCGATAAGCTCCGCCCGCGCTATATCCATCTCGGTCGCCGAGATCGGCCGGCGAGGACCCTACGAAAAACGGAAAATTTACGTAGAAAAACGCGAAAAACGGCCCGCCGGGCGCCTCGTCGCGACGGAGAAAGGACGAATGAAGCCTCCCGGCCCGCTGCCGCGTCGCCGGAAGGCTCGCGTAAAATACCTCGCGCGAAGCAAAATCGGCCTCGGAGCGGTCGCGGGACTTCCGATAAGGGGCGTTTTTTTCGACTTTTGGCTCGTTCCCTCGCGAAAATCGAAATGTAGCGTCCGCAGACCTCCGAAAAAACGCAAATTTCGCCCGGAAAAAAGTAAAAATAACCAACGAAAATACGCCTAAGCGACGACCCGAGGACCGAACTCGACTCCGCGCACCCATACTCGCCGCTGCGCGGCTCGCGAAAAAAGCCTTTGGGAATGCAAAATGTCCCTTTTTCGCACCCCCGGTGGAAGCGGAAAAAACAACGGATATATAAGAACTAGAAAGGTGGCAAGTCGGCTATCGCCTTTCTTGGGATGGTGGACACCGGATATTTTCAATAGTATAGTTTTTCTGCAGACCATTGCGAAGAGTTTCAGAAAAAGAAATTTTTAAATCCATGAATTTTGAGGATTATTTGAGAATAGTTCTGTTTTTTAAACACCCTGTATTGTTCTCGTTAAAACAGTTTCCATATAGACCATTGTTAAAAGTTGCATCAAAGAAATATTATACTTCCATGACAGTTTCAATTATCGCAGGTGCAGATCAGCAGTATGATCTGTTCTTTTATTTCATATTTCTCAAAATTGTTAAATACATTAGTTATGATTTTCTGTTTTTTATCAATTATTGTAGGTGCAGATCAGCAGTATGATCTGTTCTTTTATTTAACATTTCTCAAAATTGTTAAATACATTAGTTATGCTTTTCTGTTTTTTTATCAATTATTGTAGGTGCAGATCAGCAGTATGATCTGTTCTTTAATTTAATACATTTTAAAATATTTGGTTACAATATTATACTCTTGTATGTTTATCACTATCAATTGTCGTAGGTGCAGATCAGCAGTATGATCTGTTCTTTTATTTAATATTTCTCAAAATTGTTAAATACATTAGTTATGCTTTTCTGTTTTTTTTTTCAATTATTGTAGGTGCGGATCAGCAGTATGATCTGTTCTTTCATTTAACATTTCTTAAAATTTTTGTTTATAATATTATGCACGCTTGTATTTTTATGACTATTAATTATCGTAGGTGCAGATCAGCAGTATGATCTGTTCTATTATTTAACACTGCTCAAATTTGTTACCTATATTAATTACGCTTGTCTATCTTTTATAAATTATCGTAGAAGCAGATCAGCAGTAGAGAATGGTTCGGTTTTTTTAAACACCCTGCATTTTTTCGTTAGGGTAGTTTTTCTGCAGACTATTGCAAAAAGTTTCATAAAAAAATAAATTAATTCCATGAATTTTGAGGATTATTAGGGAATAGTTCGGTTTTTTTAAACATTCTGTATTTTGTCATTAGCATAGTTTTTATACAAAACATTGTCAATAGTTTCATCAAAACAAACTTTTGTAAGTCCATGTATTTTGGGAGTTTCAATATTGGTTCAGTTTTCTTAAACACCCTGTATTGTTCTCATTAAAATAGTCTCTATATAGACCATTGTTAAAAATTTCATCAAAGAAATATTTATACTTCCATGACAGTTTCAATTATCGCAGGTGCAGATCAGCAGTATGATCTGTTCTTTAATTTAATACATTTTAAAATTTTTGGTTACAATATTATGCACTCTTGTATTTTTATCACTATCAATTGTCGTAGGTGCAGATCAGCAGTATGATCTGTTCTTTCATTTAATACTTCTTGAAATTTTTGTTTATAATATTTTGCACGCTTCTATATTTATGACTATTAATTATCGTAGGTGCAGATCAGCAGTATGATCTGTTCTATTATTTAACACTTCTCAAATTGTCTATCTTTTATCAATTATAGTAGATGCAGATCAGCAGTAGAGAATGGTTCGTGTTTTTTAAACACCCAGTATTTTGTCATTAGTATATTTTTCCTACAGAACATTGTAAAAAGTTTCATCAAAAAAAATTTTCAATTCCAGGAATTTTGAGGACTTTTAGAGAATGATTTGGTTTTGTTAAACACCCTGTATTTGCTCATTAGTATAACTTTTTTACAATCGTGAAAAGTTTCATAAAAAAAATTAAAATCCATAAATTTTGTGGATCTAGAGAATTTTACACCCTATATTTTTTCATAAGTATGTGTTTATATACACATAATAATACCAAAGTATGTATTTTTTATAGTTTTTTTACAAACTATTGTAAAAAGTTTCATCACAAATCAAAAAAGAATTTTCAATTCCAGGTTTTAAGGATTTTTAGAATGTAAAATGTTTCATCAAAAAATTTTTTTAATTCCACGAATTTTGAGGATTTTTAGAGAACGGTTCGGTTTCTGTAAACACTAAGTATTTTTTCATTAGGTTAGATTTTTTATAGTGTATTGCGAAAAGTGTCGTTAAAACAAAATTTTCAATTCCACGAATTTCGATGATTTTAGAGAATAGTTCGGTTTTTTTAATTACCCAGTATTTTTTAATTAGTACAGTACTTTCTAATTTGTACAGTTGTTTTGCAACTTACTGCGAAAAGTGACATAAAAAAAATTTTCAATTCCCTGAATTTGGAGGAATTTTAGATAATGGTGCGGTTTTTTTGAACCTCCTGCTTTTTTCCATTATTACAGTTTTTTTACAGCCTATTGTGAAAAGTTTTATCAAAAAAAATGTTTAATTTCATGAATTTCGAGGAGTTCAAGAGAATGGTTCGGTTTTTTTAAACACCCAGTATTTTTTAATTAGTATAGTTTTTCTGCAGACTATTGCGATAAGTTTTATAAAAAAAAGTTTAATTCCATGTATTTTGAGGATTTTTAGAGAATGGTTCGGTTTTTTTAAACGCTCTGTATTTATTCATTATTACAGTTTTTTACGGCCCATTGTGAAAAGTGTCTACAAAAAAAATATTAATTCCATAAATTTCGAGGATTTCAAGAGAATGGTTCGATTTTTTAAACACCCAGTATTTTTTAATTAGTATAGTTTTTCTGCAGACTATTGCGATAAATTTTATAAAAAAAAGTTTAATTCCATGTATGTTGAGGATTTTTAGTGAATGGTTAGGTTTTTTTAAACACTCTATATTTTTTCATCATTACAGTTTTTTTACAACCTATTGTGAAAGGTGTCTACAAAAAAAAAATATTAATTCCATAAATTGCGAGGATTTCAAGAGAATGGTTCGTTTTTTTAAACACCCAGTATTATTTAATTAGTATAGTTTGTCTGCAGAATATTGCGATAAGTTAGTAGTTAAGTCATAAAAAAAAATTTAATTCCATGAATTTTGAGGATTATTAGACAATGGTTCGGTTTTTTCAAACACCCTGTATTATTTCATTATTACAGTTTTTTTACATTCTATTGTGAAAGGTGTCTACAAAAAAAATATATTAATTCCTTAAATTTTGATGATTTTTAGGGAATGGTTCGTTTTTTTTAAACATCCTGTATTTTTTCAGTAGGACAGTTTTTTGCAGTTTTTTGTGAAAAGTTTTGTAAAAAAAATTTTTTAATTCCATGAATTTCGAGGATATCAAGAGAATGGTTCGGTATTTTTAAACACCCAGTATTTTTTCATTATTACAGTTTTTTTACAGCCTATTGTGAAAGGTGTCTAAAAAAAGAAATATTAATTCCACGAATTTTGATTTGTTCATTAGTATAGTCTTTTTGCAGACTATTGCGATAAGTTTCATAAAAAAAAATGTATTCCATGAATTTTGAGGATTATTAGAAAATGGTTCGGTTTTGTAAAACACCCTGCATTTTTTTAATAAGGGTAGTTTTTTTGCAGCCTAATGTGAAAGGTGTCATAAAAAAAATATTAATTCCATACATTTTGAGGATTTTTAGGAAATGGTTCGGTTTTTTGTAAACACCCAGTAGTTTTTTAATTAGTAAAGTTTTCTTACAGACCATTGTGAAAAGTTTCATTAAAAAATATTCCATGAATTGTGAGGATTCTTAGAGAATGGTTTGGTTTTGTTAAACACCCTGTATTTTTTCATTATTACAGTTTTTTTTACAGCCTATTGTGAAAGGTGTCTACAAAAAGAAATATTAATTCCACGAATTTTGAGGATTTTTAGAGAATGGTTCGGTTCTCTTAAACACTGGATATTTTCATTAGTATATATTTTTTATTAACAGCCTATTGCAAAAAGTGTTTAAAAAAAAATTTTAGTTCCACGAAATTTGAGGATTTCAAGAGAATGGTTCGGTTTTTTTAAACCCCCCGTATTTTTAATTAGTCTAGTTTTTCTGCAGACTATCGCGAAGAGTTTCAGAAAAAAAAGGAATTTTTAAATCCACGAATTTTGAGGATTTTTAGATAAGGGTTCGGTTTTTTTAAACACCCCGTATTTTGTTCGATAATTAGTGCGGTAAGAGACCCCGACTGAAGTTTCGTAAAAAAAAAAATTTCAGTTCCCTTAATTTTGACATTTTTTTAGCGTTCGACATTTTTCCAACACTTGTATATAAAACGGTCTTTCGCACGTCAGACGACCCCTCCGAAGCGAAAAAACCCAAAAATTTCCTCGAATCTATAATTTTTATTTTTTTCTCGTCAATTTTTATCGTAACACCCCGTACATCGAGCTTTTTTGAGTCGCATTGTATATAAGCGAAGCGCCTCGAAAAATTTGAAGAGCGCCACATTGCTGACGTCACTGTTACTCCGTCTGGGTGCGAATTTATGCAAATTTCGATACAAAAAAGACCTTAAAACCCAGCGCTCGCGTAACAGAAAGTATCTAGAGACTTTAAATTTACCGTTTTCGGCCTTCGGGGGGCTCCGATCGGCCCATTTAGGGAAATTTCCTATGTTTTAATCTGAACTGTCACCACTCGTCGTTTGACGTTTCTGAAGATCGCGCTCCCGACGGAGTGCAGTCTACCAAATTTTCGTTATTTTCACTATAAAATCGAATTTTAAACCCAGATCTGAGGCACGCGGGAAATTGTAGAAGGTTCAAAGTTTACGTTTCGATATGGTTTTATGGAAATAAAGGGGTACTTACTTTGGAGAATGTAATCGTTTTGAAGTTTTTGTGATGACTGGCATTTGCCTTCCTCTTCCTTGCCGTCTCGGTCGTTATTTTTGCACATTTCCATCTAAAAACGAACTGGAAACCCAGCGCTCGCATAACAGAAAGTATCTAGAGACTTTAAATTTACCTTTTCTGGCCTTTGCGGGCCTCCGATCGGTCCATTCGGCGAAATTTCCTATGTTTTAATCTCAACTGTCACCACTCGTCGTTTGACGTTTCTGATGGCGGAGTGCAGTCTACCAAATTTTCTATAATTTCACTATAAAATCGAATTTTAAACCCAGATCTGAGGCACGCGGGATATTGTAGAAGGTTCAAAGTTTACGTTTCGATATGGTTTTATGGAAATAGAGGGGTACTTACTTTGGAGAATGTAATCGTTTTGAAGTTTTTGTCATGACTGGCATTTGCCTTGCTCTTCCTTGCCGTCTCGTTCGTTATTTTTGCACATTTCCATCTAAAAACGAACTGGAAACCCAGCGCTCGCATAACATAAAGTATCTAGAGACTTTAAATTTACCTTTTCTGGCCTTTGCGGGCCTCCGATCGGCCCATTCACCGCACCGCACCGTCTGGCTCGAAGTTTGACGTTTCTGAAGGCCGATCGTCGGGCGAACGTGCGTGGACGCATATTTTCACTATTTTCGCTATAAAATCGAATTTTAAACCCAGATCTGAGGCACGCGACACATTGTAGAAGGTTCAAAGTTTACGTTTCGATATGGCTTCGTGGAAAGGAATGCGGGAAAATACGAAAATATAGAATCGGAAATAGTTTGACGTCTAAATATATTTCGCACTGAACAACTGACGTTTCTCTGATTCCCAGCCGATAAGCTCCGCCCGCGCTATATCCATCTCGGTCGCCGAGATCGGCGGGCGAGGACCCTACGAAAAACGGAAAATTTACCTAGAAAAACGCGAAAAACGGCCCGCCGGGCACCTCGTCGCGACGGAGAAAGGACGAACGAAGCCTCCCGGCCCGCTGCCGCGTCGCGGGAAGGCTCGCGTAAAATACCTCGCGCGAAGCAAAATCGGCCTCCGAGCGGTCGCGGGACTTCCGATAAGGGGCGTTTTTTTCGACTTTTGTCTCGTTCCCTCGCGAAAATCGAAATGTAGCGTCCGCAGACCTCCGGAAAAACGCAAAATTCGCCCGGAAAAAAGTAAAAAGAACTCGCCAAAATACGCCTAAGCGACAACCAAAGGACCGAACTCGACTCTTCGCACCCGGGCTCGCCGCTGCGCGGCTCGCGAAAAAAGCCTTTGGGAATGCAAAATGGCACTTTTTCGCCCGCCCGGTGGGAGCGAGAGGAAATCACGCATTTTAATAATATAGAACTAAAAAGGTGGCAAGTCGGCTATCGCCGACTTGACCTTTCTTGGGATGGTGGACACCGGATATTTTCATTATCATAGTTTTTCTGCAGACTATTGCGAAGAGTTTCAGAAAAAGTAATTTTTAAATCCATGAATTTTGAGGATTATTTGAGAATAGTTCGGTTTTTTTAAACACTTTGTATTGTTCTCATTAAAATAGTTTCCATATAGACCATTGTTAAAAGTTTCATCAAAGAAATATTTATACTTCCATGAAAGTTTCAATTATCGCAGGTGCAGATCAGCAGTATGATCTGTTCTTTAATTTAATACATTTTACAATTTTTGGTTACAATATTATGCACTCTTGTATTTTTATCACTATCAATCGTAGGTGCAGATCAGCAGTATGATCTGTTTTTTCATTTAACACTTTTTAAAATTTTTGTTTATAATATTATGCACGCTTCTATTTTTATGACTATTAATTATCGTATGTGCAGATCAGCAGTATGATCTGTTCTATTATTTAACACTTCTCAAATTTGTTACCTATATTAGTTACGTTTGTCTGTCTTTTATCAATTATCGTAGATGCAGATCAGCAGTAGAGAATCGTTAGGTTTTTAAACACCCTGTATTGTTCTCATTAAAATAGTTTCCATATAGACCATTGTTAAAAGTTTCATCAAAGAAATATTATACTTCCATGACAGTTTCAATTATCGCAGGTGCAGATCAGCAGTGTGATCTGTTCTTTAATTTAATACATTTTAAAATTTTTGGTTACAATATTATACACTCTTGTATGTTTATCACTATCAATTGTCGTAGGTGCAGATCAGCAGTATGATCTGTTCTTTTATTTAACATTTCTCAAAATACATTAGTTATGCTTTTCTGATTTTTATCAATTTTTGTAGGTCCAGATCAGCAGTATGATCTGTTCTTTCATTTAACACTTCTTAAAATTTTTGTTTATAATATTTTGCACGCTTCTATTTTTATGACTATTAATTATCGTAGGTGCAGATCAGCAGTATGATCTGTTCTTTTATTTAACATTTCTCAAAATTGTTAAATACATTAGTTATGCTTTTCTGTTTTTTATCAATTATGGTTGGTGCAGATCAGCAGTATGATCTGTTTTTTCATTTAACACTTCTTAAAATTTTTGTTTATAATATTATGCACGCTTCTATTTTTATGACTATTAATTGTCGTATGTGCAGATCAGCAGTATGATCTGTTCTATTATTTAACACTTCTCAAATTTGTTACCTATATTAGTTACGCTTGTCTGTCTTTTATCAATTATCGTAGATGCAGATCAGCAGTAGAGAATCGTTCGGTTTTTTAAACGCCCTGTATTGTTCTCATTAAAATAGTTTCCATATAGACCATTGTTAAAAGTTTCTTCAAAGAAATATTATACTTCCATGACAGTTTCAATTATCGCAGGTGCAGATCAGCAGTATGATCTGTTCTTTTATTTAATACATTTTAAAATTTTTGGTGACAATATTATACACTCTTGTATTTTTATCACTATCAATTGTCGTAGGTGCAGATCAGCAGTTTGATCTGTTTTATTTAATATTTCTCAAAATTGTTACATACATTAGTTATGCTTTTCTGTTTTTTATCAATTACTGTAGGTGCAGATCAGCAGTATGACCTGTTTTTTCATTTAACACTTCTTAAAATTTTTGTTTATAATATTATGCACGCTTCTATTTTTATGACTATTAATTATCGTATGTGCAGATCAGCAGTATGATCTGTTCTATTATTTAAGACTTCTCAAATTTGTTACCTATATTAGTTACGTTTGTCTGTCTTTTATCAATTATCGTAGATGCAGATCAGCAGTAGAGAATCGTTAGGTTTTTTAAACACCCTGTATTGTTCTCATTAAAATAGTTTCCATATAGACCATTGTTAAAAGTTTCATCAAAGAAATATTATACTTCCATGACAGTTTCAATATTATACACTTGTATGTTTATCACTATCAATTGTCGTAGGTGCAGATCAGCAGTATGATCTGTTCTTTTATTTAACATTTCTCAAAATATATTAGTTATGCTTTTCTGTTTTTTATCAATTATTGTAGGTCCAGATCAGCAGTATGATCTGTTCTTTCATTTAACACTTCTTAAAATTTTTGTTTATAATATTTTGCACGCTTCTATTTTTATGACTATTAATTATCGTAGGTGCAGATCAGCAGTATGATCTGTTCTTTTATTTAACATTTCTCAAAATAGTTAAATACATTAGTTATGCTTTTCTGATTTTTATCAATTATTGTAGGTGCAGATCAGCAGTATGATCTGTTCTTTCATTTAACACTTCTTGAAATTTTTGTTTATAATATTATGCACGCTTCTATTTTTATGACTATTAATTATCGTAGGTGCAGATCAGCAGTATGATCTGTTCTATTATTTAACAATTATCAAATTTGTTACCTATATTTTGATACGCTTGTCTATCTTTTATCAATTATCGTAGATGCAGATCAGCAGTAGAGAATGGTTCGGTTTTTTTAAACATCCTGCATTTTTTCGTTAGGGTAGTTTTTCTGCAGACTATTGCAAAAAGTTTCATAAAAAAATAAATTAATTCCATGAATTTTGAGGATTATTAGAGAATAGTTCGGTTTTTTTAAACATTCTGTATTTTGTCATTAGCATAGTTTTTATACAAAACATTGTAAATAGTTTCATCAAAACAAACTTTTTTAATTCCATGTATTTTGGGAGTTTCAATATTGGTTGATTTTACTTAAACACCCTGTATTGTTCTCATTAAAATAGTCTCTATATAGACCATTGTTCAAAGTTTCATCAAAGTAATATTATACTTCCATGAATGGTTCGGTTTTTGTAAATATCCAGTAGTTTTTTAATTAGTATAGTTTTCTTACAGACCATTATGAAAAGTTTCATAAAAAAATATTCCATGCATTTTGAGGATTCTTAGAGAATGGTTTGGTTTCGTTAAACACCCTCTATTTTTTCAATAGTATAATTTTTTTACAATCGTGAAGTTTCATAAAAAAAATAAATTCCATAAATTTTGTGGATCTAGAGAATGGTTCTTTATTTTACACCCTGTATTTTTTCATAAGTATGTATTTGTATACACATAATAATACCTAAGTATGTATTTTTTATAGTTTTTTTACAAACTATTGCAAAAAGTTTCATCAAAAATCAAAAAAGAACGCCGAACGTGTAGGTGCCATAAATTTTGAGGATTTTTAGAGAATGGTTCGGTTTTTTTAGACACCCTGTATTGTTCTCATTAAAATAGTTTCCATATAGACCATTGTTAAAAGTTTGATCAAAGAAATATTTATACTTCCATGACAGTTTCAATTATCGCAGGTGCAGATCAGCAGTATGATCTGTTCTTTCATTTAATACATTTTAAAATTTTTGGTTACAATATTATGCACTCTTGTATTTTTATCACTATCAATTGTCGTAGGTGCAGATCAGCAGTATGATCTGTTCTTTTATTTAACATTTCTCAAAATTGTTAAATACATTAGTTATGCTTTTCTGTTTTTTATCAATTATCGTAGGCGCAGATCAGCAGTATGATCTGTTCTTTCATTTAACACTTCTTAAAATTTTTGTTTAAAATATTATGCACGCTTCTATATTTATGACTATTAATTATCGTATGTGCAGATCAGCAGTATGATCTGTTCTATTATTTAACACTTCTCAAATTTGTTACCTATATTAGTTACGCTTGTCTGTCTTTTATCAATTATCGTAGATGCAGATCAGCAGTAGAGAATCGTTCGGTTTTTTAAACACCCTGTATTTTTTCAGTAGGGTAGTTTTTTGCAGCCTTTTGTGAAAAGTTTTGTAAAAAAAATTCTTTAATTCCATGAATTTCGAGGATATCAAGAGAATGGTTCGGTATTTTTAAACACCCAGTATTTTGTCATTATTACAGTTTTTTTTACAGCCTATTATGAAAGGTGTCTAAAAAAAGAAATATTAATTCCACGAATTTTGAGGATATTTAGAGAATGGTTCGGTTTTTCTAAACACCCAGTATTTTTTAATTAGTACAGTTTTTTTACAGCCTATTGCGAAAAATGTCATAAAAATTTGAATTCCATGAATTTTGAGGATTATTAGAAAACGGTTCGGTTTTGTAAAACACCCTGCATTTTTTTAATAAGGGTAGTTTTTTGCAGTCTATTGTGAAAGGTGTCATAACAAAAATATTATTAATTCCATAAAATTTGAGGATTTTTAGGGAATGGTTCGGTTTTTTGTAAACACTCAGTAGTTTTTTAATTAGTAAAGTTTTCTTACAGACCATTGTGAAATGTTTCATTAAAAAATATTCCATGAATTGTGAGGATTCTTAGAGAATGGTTTGGTTTTGTTAAACACCCTGTAGTTTTTCATTATTACAGCTTAGTAATATTAGTATCCAGATGAGACCCTGTATATATTTTTATCTCACTTATGCATTCTTTACATAATATTAATATTATAATAACTTAGTTGCTTGCCTATGTAAAATTAAATCGCTGAAGTAACAAAATAGCATTATATAAACTCAGACTGTAAACAAATTAGATCAGATTCAAGTAATAAAGAGTTAAGTGCACAACAAGTGAGTCTTGTGAAATCTCTGTGAACGTTCCCACTTCACTGGCGCAGTCGACGAGGATTGGAATCAAGGTCAACGATAAGCAGCTGAATGTGTGCCTGATAAGCAAACAATCGCCACCTTCGTGAACCAACATTCCACACCAAGAGAACACAGTAAGTACTCATTCCTCCTGTTACTTTTCTCATTGTTACCGAAATCTCACTGCCCGATTGGCAAAAAACTGACTTGATTAGTCATTAGAATTAAGAAATTGATCCGACTGATCACTAGAATTAAGAAACAACTCAAGAAAAAAATTCAAACAAACAATCAAACATCACTTCTCTTAGTGTAGATCATTTCAATGCTAAGCAGACAAAGTCTCCAAGACGCAAACAGAAACTTGAACGAAATCCTAGATAACACAATGCCTCCACCGGAACACAGATTAGATACTCAGCTTTTAAAATTATACATTGATACTGTTCCATTCTTTGACGGAAATAATTTGGTTCTTCATTCATACATAGAATCGGTACGCAGCACTTTTTCGAATTTTCCCGATGATCCACAACACGTTACGCATAATCTCATATTACAAGCAGTAAAAAATAAACTTAGAGGTCGCGCTCAAAATTTAATAGCCAGCCGAACTGATTTCACAACATGGATACAAATTGAAAATCTATTAAAATTAACATTCGGTGATAAACGCGATTTACAATATTTAACACATCAACTCACTTCTCTAAGACCAAATAGAAATAAACGCCCATATGACTTCGGATTACGCTTACAGGAATTAAGAGCTATAATAATTATGAAAATTAGTGATGATTTCCCAGATCCACAGGTTAGAGATTTACAAATTGGAAATTCTAACAATATTACAAAAACGATTTTTATTACAAATTTACCGACAAATTATCAAACAATTATTCGATTAAAAAACCCAGCTACTTTAGAAGACGCTTTAAATTATGTTTTAGAGGAAGAAGAATTTCAAAATTTCGCAAAACTTTATCAAAATAGATCTCCTTTTTCAAATTCAAAACCTAACAGTCAAAATTTGAATCAACATAAAAATGTCAATCCAAATCTTAATGCAACTTTTCAGAATCAAATGCCACAAGTTAATAGAAACAATCAGCCTCAATTTTCTTCACAACCAATGCAACCTAAATTTCCTTCACAACCAATAAACATACAACCGCGACAAGTAAAACCATTTTTCCCTAATTATAAACAGACATTTGTACATCCAAGCAAACAAAATGTATGGAAACCTAACCAAAATAACAATCTACCAAAACCGACTCCAATGTCAGGAATATCGTATACCAGTCAACCAAAACCAACACCAATGTCAGGAATTAGTCATCAACAAATGCACAACACGGAAGTTACAGAACACATGCCTCCTTATGCAACTAGACACTACCAAGATATGCAAGCTTACGATCAAGAAAGATATGAAGACGTCACTTTGGCAACGTATGGAGAAAACTATGAAAATCAGGAATATGAAGAAATACAAGAAACGCAATATGAAGAAAACGATCAACAAGAACAAATTGGAAATTTTCCGAATGCCGAGACAACAGAATACCCGACGTAAATGCAATAAATGGCCTTCCTTATATTAACGTAACTTTAAAAAATAAAACGTACAAACTTCTTATAGATACAGGATGCTCTTTCTCAATCATTAAACCAGCGATCATTGAACAAAATTTTCCCCAAACTATTTATATAAACCCTACTACCTTACAAACATGCACTGGAAAAACAAAAGCCATATATAAAGCAACGATACCACCATTTCAAGAATTTCAATCTGACATACCAATAAATTGTATTTTATACGACTTTCACAATTACTTTGATGGACTTATAGGACTACAAGAATTGATTAATGCAAAATTAAATATCAATTTTTCGAACCAGACATTAGAAAATGAACATGTACAAATCCCACTTTATGTAAGAGATGATTTCAACTTACTTGGTTATAATTTAAATCCTTCAGAAATAAGACGCATGCAAATCCCTGTTACAACGGAAAACGGACCAGTAATAATACCCGAATTTCGATCAGAAAAATTTTACGTTCCAGAAATATTATCTACAAGTGAAAATTTCCTTGCTCAAATAGAAGTTCACAATTTGACAAACAGACATCAAATGGTCTCTTTCAACGAACCACAAAGATCATTACCATTCAATGAAGAAGAATATGAAATATTCGATTGCAAAATTATACCAAATGAAATAAATTCTAAAATAAAAATACAAGATCACATTCGGACAAATCATTTGAATGACGAAGAAAAGCAAGCAATAGAAAGTTTATGTCAAGAATATTCCGATATTTTCCAAAACCCTTCAGATAAATTGCCATTTACAAATACAATAAAACATGAAATTAAAACTACTGACGAAACACCCTGCTACACAAAGACTTACCGATACCCACACATCTATAAAGAAGAGGTCCAAACACAACTATCCAAAATGATCAACGATAAAATAATACGCCCAAGTATTTCACCATGGAGTTCACCAATATGGGTAGTACCAAAAAAGGCAGATGCCTCCGGCAAGAAAAAATGGAGAATAGTAGTAGACTATCGCTCACTAAATTCAAAGACAATTACGGATAGATATCCCATCCCTAACATCACGGACATTCTAGATAAATTAGGAAGAAGCTGTTATTTTACAACTTTAGATCTCGCCTCTGGTTTCCACCAAATCGAGATGGCACCAAACTCTATTCAAAAAACAGCATTCAATACAGAGCATGGGCACTACGAATTCCTTAGGATGCCCTTTGGTCTTAAGAACGCCCCTAGTACATTTCAGAGAATGATTGATAATGTTTTAAGACAACACATCAATAAAACTTGCCTAGTATATCTCGACGACATCATTGTTTTTTCAACATCACTCCAAGAGCATATCGCCAACCTAAAAAGAATCTTCCAGACTTTAAGAGAAGCAAACCTCAGAATACAATTAGACAAATCGGAATTCTTAAAGAAAAATGTAGAATTTTTAGGACACATAGTAACAGCAGATGGAATTCGACCAAATCCAGAAAAAATCGAAGCCATAAAGAAATTCCCCATTCCAAAAACGCATAGAGAAATTAAATCTTTCCTTGGTTTATTAGGATTCTATAGAAAATTTATTAAAAATTTTGCAAAGATTACCAAACCTCTTACGCAATGTTTAAAGAAAGACCACAAAATAGAACTCACTTCAGAATACATATCATGTGTTAACCATTGCAAAACCTTGTTACTAAATGAACCAGTATTAGCATATCCAAATTTTGAAAAACCTTTTGAACTAACAACAGATGCTTCGAACTATGCCATAGGAGCTGTACTCTCTCAAGATGACCGTCCCATAGCATATGCCTCGAGAACTTTAAATCCAGCTGAAACAAATTATGCTACAATTGAAAAGGAACTACTTGCAGTAGTATGGGCCTGTAAATATTTCAGACCTTACCTATATGGAAGAGAATTTACCATCTACACAGACCACAGACCACTGGAATGGCTATCAAATCTAAAAGCCCCAAATACCAGACTTATTCGTTGGAGATTACACCTAGAAGAATTTAATTACAAGATCAAATACAAACAAGGAAAAACTAATCACGTAGCAGATGCCCTATCAAGAATTAAATTAGATAACAACCCTCAAGAGATAAACGCAGTTACACAAGCTACTACAACACCATTAGAAGATGATCTCATATCCATGTTAAACAACGTCGATGAAATACCAGATGTTGATGAAGCCAGCTTAAAAGAAGTACTAGACACATTAGTTCCAGGAACATCTACAGAAGACGACATTGAAAAGCAAATTCCAAATCAAGACGACGACATTGCTACAATTCATTCCGCACAAGAAAATCCCATTCAAGAATTCCCATATACTGAAAAATGTGTAAACCAGTACGTGAATCAAATCATAATTACTGAATCAACAAATAGTATGGCAAACTTCACTATTCATGAACCAATTTTTAATAATACCAGACATAAAGTCACTTTAAAATCAAACAGTACAGAAGAAGAGATTATAAAATTATTCAAAAGCACCATAGACCCTAAAAAACGATACTGTATGTTTTTCAGAACGAACAAAGATGACCTATTAAAACTAAGAGTAATTAGGACGCTACAAAATCATTTTACAAATTTAAACTTAACTATTTCAAACAATTTTGTGACAGATATAACTTCAGAAGAAGAGCAGCATCAAAAAATTAAATACCACCATGAAGGAAAAACTCAACACAAAGGAATAAATGCTACTTTATTATCACTTTCTAAAAATTACTATTGGCCTTACATGCAAAGAGATGTTCAAAATTATATAAATACTTGTAATACCTGCCAAACTTGTAAATACGAAAGAAAACCGCAAAATTCACCAATTGAAATTACCCCTACTCCATCAAAACCCTTGGAAATAATTCATATTGATCTATTCTTTGTCAATAATAATACATTCCTTACAATAATAGACCCTTTTTCAAAATTTGCTCAAGCAATCCCAGTAACTCAAAAATCAGCAATAGAAGTAACGGAAGCCTTAATAACCTTCATGTCATTTGTTGGAATACCAAGAAAAATTATATGTGATAATGGCACAGAATTTAGAAATCACATAATAACTGACTTTTGCAGACTACACAAAATTGAATTACATTATATTACTTTACATAACTCTACTTCAAATTCCCCGGTTGAAAGATTACATTCCACCTTATTAGACCAAATACGATGCTTAACAAAAGAAAAACCTAACGAAAATATAAAATCTCTTATGAAATTAGCTATAATGGGTTATAACAATACACCACATAGTAGTACCAAACATACACCCTTTGAAATTTTATTTGGCCACTTAAATCAAACATTACCTTTTGATGTAAATGAAGAAAACATACTTACTGACTATATAGATAATCATGCTAAGAATTCGCAACAATTGTATCAGAACATTAAAGCTAAAGTCCAAATAGAAAAGGAAAAGCGAGCAGAAAATATAAACAAAACTAAAACTGACCCAGAGAAACTCGATCCAGGAGATACAATTTATATCAAAAACGATCAGCTACGGAAAAAGACAAACCCGCGATTCATACAAACAAACGCAGAACAAGACCTAGACAAAAAAGTTCAAACACCACGAGGAACTTATCATAAGAAAAGAGTTAAAAAGAAACGTAACCTTGTTACAGGTACACGACAACGCGGAAGACCTAGGAAAGGACCCGACAAAGACAATGCTAACACTGACACTAATCCTGTCACTATCCTTCACGATAACCCTTTGCCAAATTAAAATAACTCCAATCGAGAATGGGCTACTCGTATTAAAATTAGGACAAATGCGATCCGTGCAAACTTATCATAAATTCATTCACTATATAAATTTGAATCCAATACAAATCGAATTAAATAATACGAAAACACAACTATTGCAACTCAATAGTAAAGTTCAAGATATGAATAGAAAAACAACTGACACTGGATTGTTAACATCAATCACGCAGGCACTACAACTAGTCTCTGAAACAAAAATAAAATTAGAAAACTTGGCACCACAAAAATTACGTATCAAACGAGGTTTATTAAATATAATAGGTACCGGACAAAAATGGCTATTTGGAACAATGGATAATAACGATCGGAAATCAATAAACAAAGCTATCACAAAATTAAACGAAAATAACAACCGCATTGAATATCAAATGAAAAATCAAATTAGTCTAACAAGCAAGTTAATAGAAGACTATAATAGAACAGTAACAACTCTATCCCAAAATCAGAAAACTATTCAAAAATTTCTAACTCGAACCATTACGGAATTTAATGAAAAATTTACACAAGTGTTATCCACGATTTCAATCCAAAATATTCTATCTCAATTATTTGTAAATTTAAACTATATTAATGAATTCCTAGATGAATTGGAAAACGCTATCACATTTGCATCATGGAACTTAGTCCACAATTCAATTTTACCAAAACAAAGTTTATTTTATATTTTAAATAAAGCAAAAGAATTATACGATACACAAGGTATCCTAGATTTGGATCATTTTCAAAATTACTATTCATATTTAGGTACTTCAGTATACTACACTGACAATTCAATTGTATTTGTAATCAATTTGCCAATCTTAACAAATGAGATTTACTCCTACTATCACACAATCCCAGTTCCTGTGCATAACCTAACTATTATTCCAAAAACCCCATACATTGGAATGAGCACTGAAACTTACATCACAACGGTGCAAAGGTGTCCAAAAATTGAAGAAACATTCATCTGCAACTCATTGAGCCAACCTCATGATAATAGCTGCATAGTTCAATTAATATCCAACGCCGACCATAGTCCCTGTCATGTACACCACGTAACAGCTACTAAACCATTAGTCAACATGATAGAAGAAAACCAAATATTAGTTGTTCCAACCAGTATAATGCAAATTCCGGATTGCCGAGAAGGAATTCAACTATTAAGACAACCAGCAGTCCTTACTCTACCCAAAGGTTGTACTACAACTATAGCCAATCAGAGATTTACCTCAACAAATACAAAAACAGTAACTCCAATATTCCAGTTACCAAAAATCAAACAACCACAGTTATGGAATCTCACCATAAACAAAAATGTACCATTAACCTTGAAAGAAATTGATACAACTGGAATTGACTCTCTAATGAAGCTGTCAAGAACTACCAAAGCAGACCAGTCATTTATGGAACCTGCTAGCACTCTAGACTCCTCGAACTATTGGCTAATCACCCTAATTATAGTGATATGCCTAATTATCATCGCCAAAATTTATAAAAACAGAAAACGATGTCCAGTCCCAATCAGTTGCTGTCCAAATTGTTGTCTAAACCGTTCCAGGAATAGAAATTCCCCAACAGTCCAATTCAACCCATCATCAGGAGACGATGCCCAAACTTCGGCGGGAGGAGTAATATTAGTATCCAGATGGGACCCTGTATATATTTTTATCTCACTTATGCATTCTTTACATAATATTAATATTATAATAACTTAGTTGCTTGCCTATGTAAAATTAAATCGCTGAAGTAACAAAATAGCATTATATAAACTCAGACTGTAAACAAATTAGATCAGATTCAAGTAATAAAGAGTTAAGTGCACAACAAGTGAGTCTTGTGAAATCTCTGTGAACGTTCCCACTTCACTGCTTTTTACATTCTATTGTGAAATGTGTCTACAAAAAAAATATATTAATTCCTTAAATTTTGATGAGTTTTAGGGAATGGTTCGTTTTTATTAAACATCCTGTATTTTTTCAGTAGGGTAGTTTTTTGCAGCCTTTTGTGAAAAGTTTTGTAAAAAAAATTCTTTAATTCCATGAATTTCGAGGATATCAAGAGAATGGTTCGGTATTTTTAAACACCCAGTATTTTTTCATTATTACAGTTTTTTTTACAGCCTATTGTGAAAGGTGTCTAAAAAAAGAAATATTAATTCCACGAATTTTGAGGATATTTAGAGAATGGTTCGGTTTTTTTAAACACCCAGTATTTTTTAATTAGTACAGTTTTTCTACAGCCTATTGCGAAAAATGTCATAAAAATTTCAATTCCATGAATTTTGAGGATTATTAGAAAACGGTTCGGTTTTGTAAAACACCCTGCATTTTTTTAATAAGGGTAGTTTTTTTGCAGCCTATTGTGAAAGGTGTCATAACAAAAATATTATTAATTCCATAAAATTTGAGGATTTTTAGGGAATGGTTCGGTTTTTTGTAAACACCCAGTAGTTTCTTAATTAGTAAAGTTTTCTTACAGACCATTGTGAAATGTTTCATTAAAAAATATTCCATGAATTGTGAGGATTCTTAGAGAATGGTTTGGTTTTGTTTAACACCCTGTATTTTTTCATTATTACAGTTTTTTTTTACAGCCTATTGTGAAAGGTGTCTACAAAAAGAAATATTAATTCCACGAATTTTGAGGATTTTTAAAGAATGGTTCGGTTCTCTTAAACACTGGATATTTTCATTAGTATATATTTTTTTTTAACAGCCTATTGCAAAAAATGTTTACAAAAAAAATTTTTAATTCCACGAAATTTGAGGATTTCAAGAGAATGGTTCGGTTTTTTTAAACCCCCTGTATTTTTAATTAGTATAGTTTTTCTGCAGACTATAGCGAAGAGTTTCAGAAAAAAAAGGAATTTTTAAATCCACGAATTTTGAGGATTTATATAAGGGTTAGGTTTTTTTAAACACCCCGTATTTTGTTCGATAATTAGTGCGGTAAGAGACCCCCGACTGAAGTTTCGTAAAAAAAAAATTTCAGTTCCCTTAATTTTGACATTTTTTTAGCGTTCGACATTTTTCCAACACTTTGTATATAAAACGGTCTTTCGCACGTCAGACGACCCCTCCGAAGCGAAAAAACCGAAAATTTCCTCGAATCTGTAATTTTTATTTTTTTCTCGTCAATTTTTATCGGAACACCCCGTACATCGAGCTTTTTTGAGTCGCACTGTATATGCCTCGAAAAATTTGAAGAGCGCCACATTGCTGACGTCACTGTTATCCCGTCTGGGTGCGGATTTATGCAAATTTCGATACAAAAACGACCTCAAAATCCAGCGCTCGCATAACAGAAAGTATCTAGAGACTTCAAATTTACCGTTTTCGGCCTTCGGGGGGCTCCGATCGGCCCATTTAGCGAAATTTCCTATGTTTTAATCTGAACTGTCACCACTCGTCGTTTGACGTTTCTGAAGATCGCGCTCCCGACGGAGTGCAGTCTACCAAATTTTCGTTATTTTCACTATAAAATCGAATTTTAAACCCAGATCTGAGGCACGCGGGATATTGTAGAAGGTTCAAAGTTTACGTTTCGATATGGTTTTATGGGAATCAAGGGGTACTTACTTTGGAGAATGTAATCGTTTTGAAGTTTTTGTGATGACTGGCATTTCCCTTGCTCTTCGCTCCCGTCTTGGTTGTTATTTTTGCACATTTCCATCTAAAAACGAACTCAAAACCCGGCGCTCGCATAACAGAAAGTATCTAGAGACTTCAAACTTACCTTTTCTGGCCTTTGCGGGCCTCCGATCGGCCCATTTAGCGAAATTTCTTACATTTTATTGGGAGCTGTCAATGCACCACACCGTCCGGCTAGCCGCTTGAGGTTTAGGACGGCCGAGCGAACACGAATGCCGCCGAACGTGTAGGTGCGGCAAATTATCTATATTTTCACTATAAAATCGAATATTAAACCCAGATCTGAGGCACGCGGGATATTGTAGAAGGTTCAAAGTTTACGTTTCGATATGGCTTTATGGAAATAAATGGGTACTTACTTTGGAGAATGTAATCGTTTTGAAGTTTTTGTAATGACTGGCGTTTGCCTTGCTCTTCCCTCCCGTCTCGGTCGTTATTTTTGCACATTTCCATCTAAAAATGAACTCAAAACTCAGCGCTCGCATAACAGAAAGTATCTAGAGACTTTAAATTTACCTTTTCTGGCCTTGGCGGGCCTCCCATCGGCCCATTTAGCGAAATTTCCTATGTTTTATTCTGAACTGTCACCCAGTCGCCGTTTGACGTTTCTGAAGGGCGTGAGAATTTTCGCTATTTTCACTATAAAATCGAATTTCAAACTCATATCTGAGGCACGCGGGATATTGTAGAAGGTTCAAAGTTTACGTTTCGATATGGTTTTATGGAAATAAAGGTGTACTTACTTTGGAGAATGTAATCGTTTTGAAATTTTTGTGATGTCGGCCATTTGACTTGCTGTCGTTTCCCGTCTGGGTTGTTATTTTTGCACATTTCCATCTAAAAACGAACTGAAAACCCAGCGCTCGCATAACAGAAAGTATCTAGAGACTTTAAATTTACCTTTTCTGGCCTTTGCGGGCCTCCGATCGGCCCATTCGGCGAAATTTCTTACGTTTTCTTGGGAGATGTCACCGCACCGCACCGTCGGGCTCGAAGTTTGACGTTTCTGAAGGCCGATCGCCGGACAAACGTGCGTGGACGCATATTTTCACTATTTTCGCAATAAAATCGAATTTTACACCCAGATCTGAAGCACGCGGGATATTGTAGAAGGTTCAAAGATTACGTTTCGATATGGCTTTGTGGAAAGGAATGCGGGAAAATACGAAAATATCGAATCCGAAATAGTTTGACGCCTAAATATATTTCGCACTGAACAACTGACGTTTCTCTGATTCCCAACCGATAAGCTCCGCCCGCGCTATATCCATCTCGGTAGCCGAGAACGGCTGGCGAGGACCCTACGAAAAACGGAAAATTTACTTAGAAAAACGCGAAAAACGGTCCGCCGAGCGCCTCGTCGCGACGAAGAAAGGTTCAAATAAACCGATTCGCCCGCGGCGGCGTCGCCGGAAGGCTCGCGTAAAATACCTCGCGCGAAGCAAAATCGGTCTCGGAGCGGTCGTGGGACTTCCGATAAGGGGCGTTTTTTTCGACTTTTGTTTCGTTCCCTCGCGAAAATCGAAATGTAGCGTCCGCAGACCTCCGGAAAAACACAAAATTCGCCCGGAAAAAAGTAAAAATAACCAACGAAAATACGCCTAAGCGACGACCCGAGGACCGAACTCGACTCCGCGCACCCATACTCGCCGCTGCGCGGCTCGCGAAAAAAGCCTTTGGGAATGCAAAATGCCCCTTTTTCGCACCCCCGGTGGGAGCGAGAAAAAACAACGGATTTTAATATATAAGAACTACAAAGGTGGCAAGTCGGCTATCGCCGACTTGAACTTTCTTGGGATGGTGGACACCGGATATTTTCAATAGTATAGTTTTTCTGCAGACCATTGCGAAGAGTTTCAGAAAAAGAAATTTTTAAATCCATGAATTTTGAGGATTATTTGAGAATGGTTCTGTTTTTTAAACACCCTGTATTGTTCTCGTTAAAACAGTTTCCATATAGACCATTGTTAAAAGTTGCATCAAAGGAATATTATACTTCCATGACAGTTTCAATTATCGCAGGTGCAGATCAGCAGTATGATCTGTTCTTTTATTTCATATTTCTCAAAATTGTTAAATACATTAGTTATGCTTTTCTGTTTTTTATCAATTATTGTAGGTGCAGATCAGCAGTATGATCTGTTCTTTTATTTAACATTTCTCAAAATTGTTAAATACATTAGTTATGCTTTTCTGTTTTTTTATCAATTATTGTAGGTGCAGATCAGCAGTATGATCTGTTCTTTAATTTAATACATTTTAAAATATTTGGTTACAATATTATACTCTTGTATGTTTATCACTATCAATTGTCGTAGGTGCAGATCAGCAGTATGATCTGTTCTTTTATTTAATATTTCTCAAAATTGTTAAATACATTAGTTATGCTTTTCTGTTTTTTTTTCAATTATTGTAGGTGCGGATCAGCAGTATGATCTGTTCTTTCATTTAACATTTCTCAAAATTGTTAAATACATTAGTTATGCATTTCTGTTTTTTATCAATTATTGTAGGTGCAGATCAGCAGTATGATCTGTTCTTTCATTTAACATTTCTTAAAATTTTTGTTTATAATATTATGCACGCTTCTATTTTTATGACTATTAATTATCGTAGGTGCAGATCAGCAGTATGATCTGTTCTTTTATTTAACATTTCTCAAAATTGTTAAATACATTAGTTATGCATTTCTGTTTTTTATCAATTATTGTAGGTGCAGATCAGCAGTATGATCTGTTCTTTCATTTAACATTTCTTAAAATTTTTGTTTATAATATTATGCACGCTTCTATTTTTATGACTATTAATTATCGTAGGTGCAGATCAGCAGTATGATCTGTTCTATTATTTAACACTTCTCAAATTTGTTACCTATATTAGTTACGCTTGTCTATCTTTTATCAATTATCGTAGATGCAGATCAGCAGTAGAGAATGGTTCGGTGTTTTTAAACATCCTGCATTTTTTCGTTAGGGTAGTTTTTCTGCAGACTATTGCAAAAAGTTTCATAAAAAAATAAATTAATTCCATGAATTTTGAGCATTATTAGGGAATAGTTCGGTTTTTTTAAACATTCTGTATTTTGTCATTAGCATAGTTTTTATACAAAACATTGTCAATAGTTTCATCAAAACAAACTTTTGTAAGTCCATGTATTTTGGGAGTTTCAATATTGGTTCAGTTTTCTTAAGCACCCTGTATTGTTCTCATTAAAATAGTCTCTATATAGACCATTGTTAAAAGTTTCATCAAAGAAATATTTATACTTCCATGACAGTTTCAATTATCGCAGGTGCAGATCAGCAGTATGATCTGTTCTTTAATTTAATACATTTTAAAATTTTTGGTTACAATATTATGCACTCTTGTATTTTTATCGCTATCAATTGTCGTAGGTGCAGATCAGCAGTATGATCTGTTCGTTTATTTAACATTTCTCAAAATTGTTAAATGCATTAGTTATGCTTTTCTGTTTTTTATCAATTATCGTAGGCGCAGATCAGCAGTATGATCTGTTCTTTCATTTAATACTTCTTAAAATTTTTGTTTATAATATTATGCACGCTTCTATATTTATGACTATTAATTATCGTAGGTGCAGATCAGCAGTATGATCTGTTCTATTATTTAACACTTCTCAAATTGTCTATCTTTTATCAATTATAGTAGATGCAGATCAGCAGTAGAGAATGGTTCGTGTTTTTTAAACACCCAGTATTTTGTCATTAGTATATTTTTCCTACAGAACATTGTAAAAAGTTTCATCAAAAAAAATTTTCAATTCCAGGAATTTTGAGGACTTTTAGAGAATGGTTTGGTTTTGTTAAACACCCTGTATTTGCTCATTAGTATAATTTTTTTACAATCGTGAAAAGTTTCATAAAAAAAATTAAAATCCATAAATTTTGTGGATCTAGAGAATGGTTCTTTATTTTACACCCTGTATTTTTTCATAAGTATGTGTTTATATACACATAATAATACCAAAGTATGTATTTTTAATAGTTTTTTTACAAACTATTGTAAAAAGTTTCATCACAAATCAAAAAAGAATTTTCAATTCCAGGTTTTAAGGATCAAAAAATTTTTTTAATTCCACAAACTTTGAGGATTTTTAGAGAACGGTTCGGTTTTTGTAAACACTAAGTATTTTTTCATTAGGTTAGATTTTTTATAGTGTATTGCGAAAAGTGTCGTTAAAACAAAATTTTCAATTCCACGAATTTCGATGATTTTAGAGAATAGTTCGATTTTTTTAATTACCCAGTATTTTTTAATTAGTACAGTATTTTCTAATTTGTACAGTTGTTTTGCAACTTATTGCGAAAAGTGACATAAAAAAAAATTTCAATTCCCTGAATTTGGAGGAATTTTATATAATGGATCGGTTTTTTTGAACCTCCTGCTTTTTTCCATTATTACAGTTTTTTTACAGCCTATTGTGAAAAGTTTTATCAAAAAAATGTTTAATTTCATGAATTTCGAGGATTTCAAGAGAATGGTTCGGTTTTTTTAAACACCCAGTATTTTTTAATTAGTATAGTTTTTCTGCAGACTATTGCGATAAGTTTTATAAAAAAAAGTTTAATTCCATGTATGTTGAGGATTTTTAGTGAATGGTTAGGTTTTTTTAAACACTCTATATTTTTTCATCATTACAGTTTTTTTACAACCTATTGTGAAAGGTGTCTACAAAAAAAAAATATTAATTCCATAAATTGCGAAGATTTCAAGAGAATAGTTCGGTTTTATAAACACCCAGTATTTTTTAATTAGTATGGTTTGTCTGCAGACTATTGCGATAAGTTTCATAAAAAAAAATTAATTCCATGTATTTTGAGGATTATTAGACAATGGTTCGGTTTTTTCAAACACCCTGTATTATTTCATTATTACAGTTTTTTTACATTCTATTGTGAAAGGTGTCTACAAAAAAAATATATTAATTCCTTAAATTTTGATGATTTTTAGGGAATGGTTCGTTTTTTTTAAACATCCTGTATTTTTTCAGTAGGACAGTTTTTTGCAGTTTTTTGTGAAAAGTTTTGTAAAAAAAATTTTTTAATTCCATGAATTTCGAGGATATCAAGAGAATGGTTCGGTATTTTTAAACACCCAGTATTTTTTCATTATTACAGTTTTTTACAGCCTATTGTGAAAGGTGTCTAAAAAAAGAAATATTAATTCCACGAATTTTGATTTGTTCATTAGTATAGTCTTTTTGCAGACTATTGCGATAAGTTTCATAAAAAAAAATGTATTCCATGAATTTTGAGGATTATTAGAAAATGGTTCGGTTTTGTAAAACATCCTGCATTTTTTTAATAAGGGTAGTTTTTTTGCAGCCTATTGTGAAAGGTGTCATAAAAAAATATTAATTCCATACATTTTGAGGATTTTTAGGGAATGGTTCTGTTTTTTGTAAACACCCAGTAGTTTTTTAATTAGTAAAGTTTTCTTACAGACCAAGTTTCATTAAAAAATATTCCATGAATTGTGAGGTTTCTTAGAGAATGGTTTGGTTTTGTTAAACACCCTGTATTTTTTCATTATTACAGTTTTTTTTACAGCCTATTGTGAAAGGTGTCTACAAAAAGAAATATTAATTCCACGAAATTTTAGGATTTCAAGAGAATGGTTCGGTTTTTTTAAGCCCCCCGTATTTTTAATTAGTATAGTTTTTCTGCAGACTATCGCGAAGAGTTTCAGAAAAAAAAGGAATTTTTAAATTCACGAATTTTGAGGATTTTTCGATAAAGGTTCGGTTTTTTAAACACCCCGTATTTTTTTCGATAATTAGTGCGGTAAGGGACCCCCGACTGAAGTTTCGTAAAAAAAAAATTTCACTTCCCTTAATTTTGACATTTTTTTAGCATTCGACATTTTTCCAACACTTTGTATATAAAACGGTCTTTCGCACGTCAGACGACCCCTCCGAAGCGAAAAAACCGAAAATTTCCTCGAATCTGTAATTTTTATTTTTTTCTCGTCAATTTTTATCGTAACACCCCGTACATCGAGCTTTTTTGAGTCGCATTGTATATAAGCGAAGCGCCTCGAAAAATTTGAAGAGCGCCACATTGCTGACGTCACTGTTACCCCGTCTGGGTGCGAATTTATGCAAATTTCGATACAAAAAAGACCTTAAAACCCAGCGCTCGCATAACAGAAAGTATCTAGAGACTTTAAATTTACCGTTTTCGGCTTTCGGGGGGCTCCGATCGGCCCATTTAGCAAAATTTCCTATGTTTTAATCTGAACTGTCACCACTCGTCGTTTGACGTTTCTGAAGATCGCTCTCCCGACGGAGTGCAGTCTACCAAATTTTCGTTATTTTCACTATAAAATCGAATTTTAAACCCAGATCTGAGGCACGCGGGAAATTGTAGAAGGTTCAAAGTTTACGTTTCGATATGGTTTTATGGAAATAAAGGGGTACTTACTTTGGAGAATGTAATCGTTTTGAAGTTTTTGTGATGACTGGCATTTGCCTTCCTCTTCCTTGCCGTCTCGGTCGTTATTTTTGCACATTTCCATCTAAAAACGAACTGGAAACCCAGCGCTCGCATAACATAAAGTATCTAGAGACTTTAAATTTACCTTTTCTGGCCTTTGCGGGCCTCCGATCGGTCCATTCGGCGAAATTTCCTATGTTTTAATCTGAACTGTCACCACTCGTCGTTTGACGTTTCTGATGGCGGAGTGCAGTCTACCAAATTTTCTATAATTTCACTATAAAATCGAATTTTAAACACAGATCTGAGGCACGCGGGATATTGTAGAAGGTTCAAAGTTTACGTTTCGATATGGTTTTATGGAAATAGAGGGGTACTTACTTTGGAGAATGTAATCGTTTTGAAGTTTTTGTCATGACTGGCATTTGCCTTGCTCTTCCTTGCCGTCTCGTTCGTTATTTTTGCACATTTCCATCTAAAAACGAACTGGAAACCCAGCGCTCGCATAACATAAAGTATCTAGAGACTTTAAATTTACCTTTTCTGGCCTTTGCGGGCCTCCGATCGGCCCATTCGGCGAAATTTCTTACGTTTTCTTGGGAGATGTCACCGCACCGCACCGTCTGGCTCGAAGTTTGACGTTTCTGAAGACCGATCGTCGGGCGAACGTGCGTGGACGCATATTTTCACTATTTTCGCTATAAAATCGAATTTTAAACCCAGATCTGAGGCACGCGACACATTGCAGAAGGTTCAAAGTTTACGTTTCCATATGGCTTCGTGGAAAGGAATGCGGGAAAATACGAAAATATAGAATCGGAAATAGTTTGACGTCTAAATATATTTCGCACTGAACAACTGACGTTTCTCTGATTCCCAGCCGATAAGCTCCGCCCGCGCTATATCCATCTCGATCGCCGAGGTCGGCGAGCGAGGACCCTACGAAAAACGGAAAATTTACCTAGAAAAACGCGAAAAACGGCCCGCCGGGCGCCTCGTCGCGACGGAGAAAGGACGAACGAAGCCTCCCGGCCCGCTGCCGCGTCGCGGGAAGGCTCGCGTAAAATACCTCGCGCGAAGCAAAATCGGCCTCGGAGCGGTCGCGGGACTTCCGATAAGGGGCGTTTTTTTCGACTTTTGTCTCGTTCCCTCGCGAAAATCGAAATGTAGCGTCCGCAGACCTCCGGAAAAACGCAAATTTCTCCCGGAAAAAAGTAAAAATAACCAACCAAAATACGCCTAAGCGACGACCCGAGGACCGAAGCCGACATCGCGCACCCATACTCGCCGCTGCGCGGCTCGCGAAAAAAGCCTTTGAGGAGATACTTTGGCGCTTTTTCGCACCCCCGGTGGGAGCGAGAGGAAATCACGCATTTTAATAATATAGAACTAGAAAGGTGGCAAGTCGGCTATCGCCGACTTGACCTTTCTTGGGATGGTGGACACCGGATATTTTCAGTAGTATAGTTTTTCTGCAGACCATTGCGAAGAGTTTCAGAAAAAGTAATTTTTAAATCCATGAATTTTGAGGATTATTTGAGAATAGTTCGGTTTTTTTAAACACTTTGTATTGTTCTCATTAAAATAGTTTCCATATAGACAATTGTTAAAAGTTTCATCAAAGAAATATTTATACTTCCATGACAGTTTCAATTATCGCAGGTGCAGATCAGCAGTATGATCTGTTCTTTAATTTAATACATTTTACAATTTTTGGTTACAATATTATGCACTCTTGTATTTTTATCACTATCAATCGTAGGTGCAGATCAGCAGTATGATCTGTTTTTTCATTTAACACTTCTTAAAATTTTTGTTTATAATATTATGCACGCTTCTATTTTTATGACCATTAATTATGGTATGTGCAGATCAGCAGTATGATCTGTTCTATTATTTAACACTTCTCAAATTTGTTACCTATATTAGTTACGTTTGTCTGTCTTTTATCAATTATCGTAGATGCAGATCAGCAGTAGAGAATCGTTAGGTTTTTAAACACCCTGTATTGTTCTCATTAAAATAGTTTCCATATAGACCATTGTTAAAAGTTTCATCAAAGAAATATTATACTTCCATGACAGTTTCAATTATCGCAGGTGCAGATCAGCAGTATGATCTGTTCTTTAATTTAATACATTTTAAAATTTTTTGTGACAATATTATACACTCTTGTATTTTTATCACTCTCAATTGTCGTAGGTGCAGATCAGCAGTTTGATCTGTTGTTTTATTTAATATTTCTCAAAATTGTTACATACATTAGTTATGCTTTTCTGTTTTTTATCAATTACTGTAGGTGCAGATCAGCAGTATGATCCGTTTTTTCATTTAACACTTCTTAAAATTTTTGTTTATAATATTATGCACGCTTCTATTTATATGACTATTAATTATCGTATGTGCAGATCAGCAGTATGATCTGTTCTATTATTTAACACTTCTCAAATTTGTTACCTATATTAGTTACGTTTGTCTGTCTTTTATCAATTATCGTAGGTGCAGATCAGCAGTATGATCTGTTCTTTTATTTAACATTTCTCAAAATTGTTAAATACATTAGTTATGCTTTTCTGTTTTTTATCAATTATGGTTGGTGCAGATCAGCAGTATGATTTGTTTTTTCATTTAACACTTCTTAAAATTTTTGTTTATAATATTATGCACGCTTCTATTTTTATGACTAATAATTGTCGTATGTGCAGATCAGCAGTATGATCTGTTCTATTATTTAACTCTTCTCAAATTTGTTACCTATATTAGTTACGCTTGTCTGTCTTTTATCAATTATCGTAGATGCAGATCAGCAGTAGAGAATCGTTCGGTTTTTTAAACGCCTTGTATTGTTCTCATTAAAATAGTTCCCATATATACCATTGTTAAAAGTTTCTTCAAAGAAATATTATACTTCCATGACAGTTTCAATTATCGCAGGTGCAGATCAGCAGTATGATCTGTTCTATTATTTAACACTTCTCAAATTTGTTACCTATATTAGTTACGCTTGTCTGTCTTTTATCAATTATCGTAGATGCAGATCAGCAGTAGAGAATCGTTCGGTTTTTTAAACGCCTTGTATTGTTCTCATTAAAATAGTTCCCATATATACCATTGTTAAAAGTTTCGTCAAAGAAATATTATACTTCCATGACAGTTTCAATTATCGCAGGTGCAGATCAGCAGTATGATCTGTTCTTTAATTTAATACATTTTAAAATTTTTGGTGACAATATTATACACTCTTGTATTTTTAACACTATCAATTGTCGGAGGTGCAGATCAGCAGTTTGATCTGTTGTTTTATTTAATATTTCTCAAAATTGTTACATACATTAGTTATGCTTTTCTGTTTTTTATCAATTACTGTAGGTGCAGATCAGCAGTATGACCTGTTTTTTCATTTAACACTTCTTAAAATTTTTGTTTATAATATTATGCACGCTTCTATTTTTATGACTATTAATTATCGTATGTGCAGATCAGTAGTATGATCTGTTCTATTATTTAACACTTCTCAAATTTGTTACCTATATTAGTTACGTTTGTCTGTCTTTTATCAATTATCGTAGATGCAGATCAGCAGTAGAGAATCGTTAGGTTTTTTAAACACCCTGTATTGTTCTCATTAAAATAGTTTCCATATAGACCATTGTTAAAAGTTTCGTCAAAGAAATATTATACTTCCATGACAGTTTCAATTATCGCAGGTGCAGATCAGCAGTATGATCTGTTCTTTAATTTAATACATTTTAAAATATTTGGTTACAATATTATACACTTGTATGTTTATCACTATCAATTGTCGTAGGTGCAGATCAGCAGTATGATCTGTTCTTTTATTTAACATTACTCAAAATACATTAGTTATGCTTTTCTGATTTTTATCAATTATTATAGGTCCAGATCAGCAGTATGATCTGTTCTTTCATTTAACACTTCTTAAAATTTTTGTTTATAATATTTTGCACGCTTCTATTTTTATGACTATTAATTATCGTAGGTGCAGATCAGCAGTATGATCTGTTCTTTTATTTAACATTTCTCAAAATAGTTAAATACATTTGTTATGCTTTTCTGATTTTTATCAATTATCGTAGGCGCAGATCAGCAGTATGATCTGTTCTTTCATTTAATACTTCTTGAAATTTTTGTTTATAATATTATGCACGCTTCTATATTTATGACTATTAATTATCGTAGGTGCAGATCAGCAGTATGATCTGTTCTATTATTTAACACTTCTCAAATTGTCTATCTTTTATCAATTATAGTAGATGCAGATCAGCAGTAGAGAATGGTTCGTGTTTTTTTAACACCCAGTATTTTGTCATTAGTATATTTTTCCTACAGAACATTGTGAAAAGTTTCATCAAAAAAAATTTTCAATTCCAGGAATTTTGAGGACTTTTAGAGAAAGGGTTGGTTTTGTTAAACACCCTGTATTTGCTCATTAGTATAACTTTTTTACAATCGTGAAAAGTTTCATAAAAAAAATTAAAATCCATAAATTTTGTGGATCTAGAGAATGGTTCTTTATTTTACACCCTGTATTTTTTCATAAGTATGTGTTTATATACACATAATAATACCAAAGTATGTATTTTTTATAGTTTTTTTACAAACTATTGTAAAAAGTTTCATCACAAATCAAAAAAGAATTTTCAATTCCAGGTTTTAAGGATTTTTAGAATGTAAAATGTTTCATCAAAAAATTTTTTTAATTCCACGAATTTTGAGGATTTTTAGAGAACGGTTCGGTTTTTGTAAACACTAAGTATTTTTTCATTAGGTTAGATTTTTTATAGTGTATTGCGAAAAGTGTCGTTAAAACAAAATTTTCAATTCCACGAATTTCGATGATTTTAGAGAATAGTTCGGTTTTTTTAATTACCCAGTATTTTTTAATTAGTACAGTATTTTCTAATTTGTACAGTTGTTTTGCAACTTACTGCGAAAAGTGACATAAAAAAAATTTTCAATTCCATGAATTTGGAGGAATTTTAAATAATGGTGCGGTTTTTTTGAACCTCCTGCTTTTTTCCATTATTACAGTTTTTTTACAGCCTATTGTGAAAAGTTTTATCAAAAAAAATGTTTAATTTCATGAATTTCGAGGATTTCAAGAGAATGGTTCGGTTTTTTTAAACACCCAGTATTTTTTAATTAGTATAGTTTTTCTGCAGACTATTGTGATATGTTTTATAAAAAAAAGTTTAATTCCATGTATTTTGAGGATTTTTAGAGAATGGTTCGGTTTTTTTAAACGCTCTGTATTTATTCATTATTACAGTTTTTTACGGCCCATTGTGAAAAGTGTCTACAAAAAAAATATTAATTCCATAAATTTCGAGGATTTCAAGAGAATGGTTCGATTTTTTTAAACACCCAGTAATTTTTAATTAGTATAGTTTTTCTGCAGACTATTGCGATAAGTTTTATAAAAAAAAGTTTAATTCCATGTATGTTGAGGATTTTTAGTGAATGGTTAGGTTTTTTTAAACACTCTATATTTTTTCATCATTACAGTTTTTTTACAACCTATTGTGAAAGGTGTCAACAAAAAAAAATATTAATTCCATAAATTGCGAGGATTTCAAGAAAATGGTTCAGTTTTTTAAACACCCAGTATTTTTCAATTAGTATGGTTTGTCTGCAGACTATTGCGATAAGTTTCATAAAAAAAAATTTAATTCCATGAATTTTGAGGATTATTAGACAATGGTTCGGTTTTTTCAAACACCCTGTATTATTTCATTATTACAGATTTTTTACATTCTATTGTGAAAGGTGTCTACAAAAAAAATATATTAATTCCTTAAATTTTGATGATTTTTAGGGAATGGTTCGTTTTTTTTAAACATCCTGTATTTTTTCAGTAGGACAGTTTTTTGCAGTTTTTTGTGAAAAGTTTTGTAAAAAAAATTTTTTAATTCCATGAATTTCGAGGATATCAAGAGAATGGTTCGGTATTTTTAAACACCCAGTATTTTTTCATTATTACAGTTTTTTTACAGCCTATTGTGAAAGGTGTCTAAAAAAAGAAATATTAATTCCACGAATTTTGATTTGTTCATTAGTATAGTCTTTTTGCAGACTATTGCGATAAGTTTCATAAAAAAAATGTATACCATGAATTTTGAGGATTATTAGAAAATGGTTCGGTTTTGTAAAACATCCTGCATTTTTTTAATAAGGGTAGTTCTTTTGCAGCCTATTGTGAAAGGTGTCATAACAAAAATATTAATTCCTTACATTTTGAGGATTTTTAGGGAATGGTTCTGTTTTTTGAAACACCCAGTAGTTTTTTAATTAGTAAAGTTTTCTTACAGACCATTGTGAAAAGTTTCATTAAAAAATATTCCATGAATTGTGAGGATTCTTAGAGAATGGTTTGGTTTTGTTAAACACCCTGTATTTTTTCATTATTACAGTTTTTTTTACAGCCTATTGTGAAAGGTGTCTACAAAAAGAAATATTAATTCCACGAATTTTGAGGATTTTTAGAGAATGGTTCGGTTCTCTTAAACACTGGATATTTTCATTAGTATATATATTTTTTTTTAACAGCCTATTGCAAAAAGTGTTTACAAAAAAAACTTTGAATTCCACGAAATTTGAGGATTTCAAGAGAATGGTTCGGTTTTTTTAAACCCCCTGTATTTTTAATTAGTATAGTTTTTCTGCAGACTATCGCGAAGAGTTTCAGAAAAAAAAGGAATTTTTAAATCCACGAATTTTGAGGATTTTTAGATAAGGGTTCGGTTTTTTTAAACACCCCGTATTTTTTTCGATAATTAGTGCGGTAAGAGACCCCCGACTGAAGTTTCGTAAAAAAAAAAAATTCAGTTCCCTTAATTTTGACATTTTTTTAGCGTTCGACATTCTTCCAACACTTTGTATATAAAACGGTCTTTCGCACGTCAGACGACCCCTCTGAAGCGAAAAAACCGAAAATTTCCTCGAATCTATAATTTTTATTTTTTTCTCGTCAATTTTTATCGTAACACCCCGTACATCGAGCTTTTTTGAGTCGCACTGTATATGCCTCGAAAAATTTGAAGAGCGCCACATTGCTGACGTCACTGTTACCCCGTCTGGGTGCGAATTTATGCAAATTTCGATACAAAAAAGACCTTAAAACCCAGCGCTCGCGTAACAGAAAGTATCTAGAGACTTTAAATTTACCGTTTTCGGCCTTCGGGGGGCTCCGATCGGCCCATTTAGCGAAATTTCCTATGTTTTAATCTGAACTGTCACCACTCGTCGTTTGACGTTTCTGAAGATCGCGCTCCCGACGGAGTGCAGTCTACCAAATTTTCGTTATTTTCACTATAAAATCGAATTTTAAACCCAGATCTGAGGCACGCGGGAAATTGTAGAAGGTTCAAAGTTTACGTTTCGATATGGTTTTATGGAAATAAAGGGGTACTTACTTTGGAGAATGTAATCGTTTTGAAGTTTTTGTGATGACTGGCATTTGCCTTCCTCTTCCTTGCCGTCTCGGTCGTTATTTTTGCACATTTCCATCTAAAAACGAACTGGAAACCCAGCGCTCGCATAACAGAAAGTATCTAGAGACTTTAAATTTACCTTTTCTGGCCTTTGCGGGCCTCCGATCGGTTCCTTCGGCGAAATTTCCTATGTTTTAATCTGAACTGTTACTACTCGTCGTTTGACGTTTCTGATGGCGGAGTGCAGTCTACCAAATTTTCTATAATTTCACTATAAAATCGAATTTTA
This sequence comes from Monochamus alternatus, assembly GCA_037114965.1. Classification (NCBI taxonomy): domain Eukaryota; kingdom Metazoa; phylum Arthropoda; class Insecta; order Coleoptera; family Cerambycidae; genus Monochamus; species Monochamus alternatus. Next base: position 3,223,191 of record CM073432.1, on the reverse strand, counting down.
AACCCAGATCTGAGGCACGCGGGATATTGTAGAAGGTTCAAAGTTTACGTTTCGATATGGTTTTATGGAAATAGAGGGGTACTTACTTTGGAGAATGTAATCGTTTTGAAGTTTTTGTCATGACTGGCATTTGCCTTGCTCTTCCTTGCCGTCTCGTTCGTTATTTTTGCACATTTCCATCTAAAAACGAACTGGAAACCCAGCGCTCGCATAACAGAAAGTATCTAGAGACTTTAAATTTACCTTTTCTGGCCTTTGCGTGCCTCCGATCGGCCCATTCAGCGAAATTTCTTACGTTTTCTTGGGAGATGTCACCGCACCGCACCGTCGGGCTCGAAGTTTGACGTTTCTGAAGGCCGATCGCCGGACAAACGTGCGTGGACGCATATTTTCACTATTTTCGCAATAAAATCGAATTTTACCCCCAGATCTGAGGCACGCGACACATTGTAGAAGGTTCAAAGTATACGTTTCGATATGGCTTGGCGGAAAGGAATGCGGGAAAATACGAAAATATAGAATCGGAAATAGTTTGACGTCTAAATATATTTCGCACTGAACAACTGACGTGTCTCTGATTCCCAGCCGATAAGCTCCGCCTGCGCTATATCCATCTCGGTCGCCGAGATCGGCCGGCGAAGACCCTACGAAAAACGGAAAATTTACGTAGAAAAACGGCCCGCCGGGCGCCCCGTCGCGACGGAGAAAGGACGAACGAAGCCTCCCGGCCCGCCGCCGCGTCGCCGGAAGGCTCGCGTAAAATACCTCGCGCGAAGCAAAATCGGCCTCGGAGCGGTCGCGGGACTTCCGATAAGGGGCGTTTTTTTCGACTTTTGTCTCGTTTCCTCGCGAAAATCGAAATGTAGCGTCCGCAAACCTCCGGAAAAACGCAAATTTCGCCCGGAAAAAAGTAAAAATAACCAACGAAAATACGCCTAAGCGACGACCCGAGGACCGAACTCGACTCCGCGCACCCATACTCGCCGCCGCGCGGCTCGCGAAAAAAGCCTTTGAGGAGATACTTTGCCCCTTTTTCGCGCCCCCGGTGGGAGCGAGAAAAAACAACGGATTTTAATATAATAGAACTAGAAAGGTGGCAAGTCGGCTATCGCCGACTTGACCTTTCTTGGGATGGTGGACACCGGATATTTTCAGTAGTATAGTTTTTCTGCAGATCATTGCGAAGAGTTTCAGAAAAAGTAATTTTTAAATCCATGAATTTTGAGGATTATTTGAGAATGGTTCGGTTTTTTTAAACACCCTGTATTATTCTCATTAAAATAGTTTCCATATAGACCATTGTTAAAAGTTTCATCAAAGAAATATTTATACTTCCATGACAGTTTCAATTATCGCAGGTGCAGATCAGCAGTATCTGTTCTTTAATTTAATGCATTTTACAATTTTTGGTTACAATATTATGCACTCTTGTATTTTTATCACTATCAATTGTCGTAGGTGCAGATCAGCAGTATGATCTGTTCTTTTATTTAACATTTCTCAAAATTGTTAAATACATTAGTTCACGCACGCTTCTATTTTTATGACTATTAATTATCGTATGTGCAGATCAGCAGTATGATCTGTTCTATTATTTAACACTTCTCAAATTTGTTACCTATATTAGTTACGCTTGTCTGTCTTTTATCAATTATCGTAGATGCAAATCAGCAGTAGAGAATCGTTCGGTTTTTTAAACACCCTGTATTGTTCTCATTAAAATAGTTTCCACATAGACCATTGTTAAAAGTTTCGTCAAAGAAATATTATACTTCCATGACAGTTTCAATTATCGCAGGTGCAGATCAGCAGTATGATCTGTTCTTTAATTTAATACATTTTACAATTTTTGGTTACAATATTATGCACTCTTGTATTTTTATCACTATCAATTGTCGTAGGTGCAGATCAGCAGTATGATCTGTTTTTTCATTTAACACTTCTTAAAATTTTTGTTTATAATATTATGCACGCTTCTATTTTTATGACTATTAATTATCGTATGTGCAGATCAGCAGTATGATCTGTTCTATTATTTAACACTTCTCAAATTTGTTAGCTATATTAGTTACGCTTGTCTGTCTTTTATCAATTATCGTAGATGCAGATCAGCAGTAGAGAATCGCTCGGTTTTTTAAACGCCCTGTATTGTTCTCATTAAAATAGTTTCCATATAGACCATTGTTAAAAGTTTCTTCAAAGAAATATTATACTTCCATAACAGTTTCAATTGTCGCAGATGCAGATCAGCAGTATGATCTGTTCTTTAATTTAATACATTTTAAAATTTTTGGTGACAATATTATACACTCTTGTATGTTTACCACTATCAATTGTCGTAGGTGCAGATCAGCAGTATGATCTGTTCTTTTATTTAACAATTCTCAAAATTGTTAAATACATTAGTTATACTTTTCTGTTTTTTATCAATTATTGTAGGTGCAGATCAGCAGTATGATCTGTTTTTTCATTTAACACTTCTTAAAATTTTTGTTTATAATATTTTGCACGCTTCTATTTTTATGAATATTAATTATCGTAGGTGCAGATCAGCAGTATGATCTGTTCTTTTATTTAACATTTCTCAAAATTGTTAAATACATTAGTTATGCTTTTCTGTTTTTTATCAATTATGGTTGGTGCAGATCAACAGTATGATCTGTTTTTTCATTTAACACTTCTTAAAATTTTTGTTTATAATATTATGCACGCTTCTATTTTTATGACTATTAATTGTCGTATGTGCAGATCAGCAGTATGATCTGTTCTATTATTTAACACTTCTCAAATTTGTTACCTATATTAGTTACGCTCGTCTGTCTTTTATCAATTATCGTAGATGCAGATCAGCATTAGAGAATCGTTCGGTTTTTTAAACGCCCTGTATTGTTCTCATTAAAATAGTTTCCATATAGACCATTGTTAAAAGTTTCTTCAAAGAAATATTATACTTCCATGACAGTTTCAATTATCGCAGGTGCAGATCAGCAGTATGATCTGCTCTTTAATTTAATACATTTTAAAATTTTTGGTGACAATATTATACACTCTTGTATTTTTATCACTATCAATTGTCGTAGGTGCAGATCAGCAGTTTGATCTGTTGTTTTATTTAATATTTCTCAAAATTGTTACATACATTAGTTATGCTTTTCTGTTTTTTATCAATTACTGTAGGTGCAGATCAGCAGTATGATCCGTTTTTTCATTTAACACTTCTTAAAATTTTTGTTTATAATATTATGTACGCTTCTATTTTTATGACTATTAATTATCGTATGTGCAAATCAGCAGTATGATCTGTTCTATTATTTAACACTTCTCAAATTTGTTACCTATATTAGTTACGTTTGTCTGTCTTTTATCAATTATCGTAGATGCAGATCAGCAGTAGAGAATCGTTAGGTTTTTTAAATACCCTGTATTGTTCTCATTAAAATAGTTTCCATATAGACCATTGTTAAAAGTTTCATCAAAGAAATATTATACTTCCATGACAGTTTCAATTATCGCAGGTGCAGATCAGCAGTATGATCTGTTCTTTAATTTAATACACTTTAAAATTTTTGGTTACAATATTATACACTTGTATGTTTATCCCTATCAATTGTCGTAGGTGCAGATCAGCAGTATGATCTGTTCTTTTATTTAACATTTCTCAAAATACATTAGTTATGCTTTTCTGATTTTTATCAATTATTGTAGGTCTAGATCAGCAGTATGATCTGTTCTTTCATTTAACACTTCTTAGAATTTTTGTTTATAATATTTTGCACGCTTCTATTTTTATGACTATTAATTATCGTAGGTGCAGATCAGCAGTATGATCTGTTCTTTTATTTAACATTTCTCAAAATTGTTAAATACATTAGTTATGCTTTTCTGATTTTTATCAATTATTGTAGGTGCAGATCAGCAGTATGATCTGTTCTTTCATTTAACACTTCTTAAAATTTTTGTTTATAATATTATGCACGCTTCTATTTTTATGACTATTAATTATCGTAGGTGCAGATCAGCAGTATGATCTGTTCTATTGTTTAACACTGCTCAAATTTGTGACCTATATTAGTTACGCTTGTCTATCTTTTATAAATTATCGTAGAAGCAGATCAGCAGTAGAGAATGGTTCGGTTTTTTTAAACACCCTGCATTTTTTCGTTAGGGTAGTTTTTCTGCAGACTATTGCAAAAAGTTTCATAAAAAAATAAATTAATTCCATGAATTTTGAGGATTATTAGGGAACAGTTCGGTTTTTTTAAACATTCTGTATTTTGTCATTAGCATAGTTTTTATACAAAACATTGTCAATAGTTTCATCAAAACAAACTTTTGTAAGTCCATGTATTTTGGGAGTTTCAATATTGGTTCAGTTTTCTTAAACACCCTGTATTGTTCTCATTAAAATAGTCTCTATATAGACCATTGTTAAAAGTTTCATCAAAGTAATATTATACTTCCATGAATGGTTCGGTTTTTGTAAATATCCAGTAGTTTTTTAATTAGTATAGTTTTCTTACAGATCATTGTGAAAAGTTTCATAAAAAATTATTCCATGCATTTTGAGGATTCTTAGAGAATGGTTTGGTTTCGTTAAACACCCTCTATTTTTTCAATAGTATAATTTTTTTACAATCGTGAAGTTTCATAAAAAAAATAAATTCCATAAATTTTGTGGATCTAGAGAATGGTTCTTTATTTTACACCCTGTATTTTTTCATAAGTATGTATTTTTATACACATAATAATACCTAAGTATATATTTTTTTTAGTTTTTTAACAAACTATTGCAAAAAGTTTCATCAAAAATCAAAAAAGAACGCCGAACGTGTAGGTGCCATAAATTTTGAGGATTTTTAGAGAATGGTTCGGTTTTTTTAAACACCCTGTATTGTTCTTATTAAAATAGTTTCCATATAGACCATTGTTAAAACTTACATCAAAGAAATATTTATACCTCCATGACAGTTTCAATTACCGCAGGTGCAGATCTGCAGTATGATCTGTTCTTTAATTTAATACATTTTAAAATTTTTGGATACAATATTATGCACTCTTGTATTTTTATCACTATCAATTGTCGTAGGTGCAGATCAGCAGTATGATCTGTTCTTTTATTTAACATTTCTCAAAATTGTTAAATACATTAGTTATGCTTTTCTGTTTTTTATCAATTATCGTAGGCGCAGATCAGCAGTATGATCTGTTCTTTCATTTAACACTTCTTAACATTTTTGTTTATAATATTATGCACGCTTCTATATTTATGACTATTAATTATCGTAGGTACAGATCAGCAGTATGATCTGTTATATTATTTAACACTTCTCAAATTGTCTGTATTTTATCAATTATCGTAGATGCAGATCAGCAGTAGAGAATGGTTCGGTTTTTTAAAACACCCAGTATTTTGTCATTAGTATATTTTTCCTACAGAACATTGTAAAAAGTTTCATAAAAAAAAATTTTCAATTCCAGGAATTTTGAGGATTTTTAGAGAATGGTTTGGTTTTGTTAAACACCCTGTATTTGCTCATTAGTATAACTTTTTTACAATCGTGAAAAGTTTCATAAAAAAAATTTAAATTCCATAAATTTTGTGGATCTAGAAAATGGTTCTTTATTTTACACCCTGTATTTTTTCATAAGTATGTGTTTATATACACATAATAATACCAAAGTATGTATTTTTTATAGTTTTTTTACAAACTATTGTAAAAAATTTGATCACAAATCAAAAAAGAATTTTCAATTCCAGGTTTTAAAGATTTTTAGAATGATTCGATTTTAAACATCCAGTATTTTTTAATTAGTATAGTTTTTCTACAGACTATTGCGATAAGGTTTATAAAAAAAGTTTAATTCCATATATTTTGAGGATCTTTAGTGAATGGTTCGGTTATTTTAAACACTCTATATTTTTTCATTATTACAGTTTTTTTACAGCCTATTGTGAAAAATGTCTACAAAAAAAATATTAATTCCATAAATTGCGAGGATTTCAAGAGAATGGTTCGGTTTAACACCCAGTATTTTTTCATTAGTATGGTTTTTCTGCAGACTATTGCGATTAGTTTCATAAAAAAAAATTTAATTCCATGAATTTTGAGGATTATTAGACAATGGTTCGGTTTTTTAAACACCCTGTATTATTTCATTATTACAGTTTTTTTACATTCTATTGTGAAAGGTGTCTACAAAAAAAATATATTAATTCCTTAAATTTTGATGATTTTTAGGGAATGGTTCGTTTTTTTTAAACATCCTGTATTTTTTCAGTAGGGTAGTTTTTGCAGCCTTTTGTGAAAAGTTTTGTAAAAAAAAATTTTTAATTCCATGAATTTCGAGGATATCAAGAGAATGGTTCGATATTTTTAAACCCCAGTATTTTTTCATTATTACAGTTTTTTTTACAGCCTATAGTGAAAGGTGTCTAAAAAAAGAAATATTAATTCCACGAATTTTGAGGATATTTAGAGAATGGTTCGGTTTTTTTAAACACCCAGTATTTGTTCATTAGTATAGTCTTTTTGCAGACTATTGCGATAAGTTTCATAAAAAAAAATTTAATTCCACGAATTTTGAGGATTATTAGAACATGGTTCGGTTTTGTAAAACACCCTGCATTTTTTTAATAAGTGTAGTTTTTTTGCAGCCTATTGTGAAAGGTGTCATAACAAAAGTATTAATTCCATAAATTTTGAGGATTTTTAGGGAATGGTTCGGTTTTTTGTAAACACCCAGTAGTTTTTTAATTTGTAAAGTAAGTACAGACCATTGTGAAAAGTTTGATTAAAAAATATTCCATGAATTGTGAGGATTCTTAGAGAATGGTTTGGTTTTGTTAAACACCCTGTATTTTTTCATTATTACAGTTTTTTTTACAGCCTATTGTGAAAGGTGTCTACAAAAAGAAATATTCATTCCACGAATTGTGAGGATTTTTAGAGAATGGTTCAGCTCTCTTAAACACTGGATATTTTCATTAGTATATATTTTTTTTTAACAGCCTATTGCAAAAAGTGTTTACAAATATAAATTTTAATTCCACGAAATTTGAGGATTTCAAGAGAATGGTTCGGTTTTTTTAAACCCCCTGTGTTTTTAATTAGTATAGTTTTTCTGCAGACTATCGCGAAGAGTTTCAGAAAAAAAAAGGAATTTTTAAATCCACGAATTTTGAGGATTTTTAGATAAGGGTTCGGTTTTTTTAAACACCCCGTATTTTGTTCGATAATTAGTGCGGTAAGAGACCCCCGACTGAAGTTTCGTAAAAAAAAAAATTTCAGTTCCCTTAATGTTGACATTTTTTTAGCGTTCGACATTTTTCCAACACTTTGTATATAAAACGGTCTTTCGCAAGTCAGACGACCCCTCCGAAGCGAAAAAACCGAAAATTTCCTCGAATCTGTAATTTTTACTTTTTTCTCGTCAATTTTTATCGGAACACCCCGTACATCGAGCTTTTTTGAGTCGCACTGTATATGCCTCGAAAAATTTGAAGAGCGCCACATTGCTGACGTCACTGTTATCCCGTCTGGGTGCGGATTTATGCAAATTTCGATACAAAAACGACCTCAAAATCCAGCGCTCGCATAACAGAAAGTATCTAGAGACTTCAAATTTACCGTTTTCGGCCTTCGGGGGGCTCCGATCGGCCCATTTAGCGAAATTTCCTATGTTTTAATATGAACTGTCACCACTCGTCGTTTGACGTTTCTGAAGGTGGCGCTCCCGGCGGAGTGCAGTCTATCAAATTTTTTATATTTTCACTATAAAATCGAATTTTAAACCCAGATCTGAGGCACGCGGGATATTGTAGAAGGTTCAAAGTTTACGTTTCGATATGGTTTTATGGGAATGAAGGGGTACTTACTTTGGAGAATGTAATCGTTTTGAAGTTTTTGTGATGACTGGCATTTCCCTTGCTCTTCGCTCCCGTCTTGGTTGTTATTTTTGCACATTTCCATCTAAAAACGAATTCAAAACCCGGCGCTCGCATAACAGAAAGTATCTAGAGACTTCAAACTTACCTTTTCTGGCTTTTGCGGGCCTCCGATCGGCCCAATTAGCGAAATTTCTTACGTTTTATTGGGAGCTGTCAATGCACCACACCGTCCGGCTAGCCGCTCGAGGTTTAGGACGGCCGAGCGAACACGTATGCCGCCGAACGTGTAGGTGCCGCAAATTATCTATATTTTCACTATAAAATCGAATATTAAACCCAGATCTGAGGCACGCGGGATATTGTAGAAGGTTCAAAGTTTACGTTTCGATATGGCTTTATGGAAATAAATGGGTACTTACTTTGGAGAATGTAATCGTTTTGAAGTTTTTGTAATGACTGGCGTTTGCCTTGCTCTTCCCTCCCGTCTCGGTCGTTATTTTTGCACATTTCCATCTAAAAATGAACTGAAAACCCAGCGCTCGCATAACAGAAAGTATCTAGAGACTTTAAATTTACCTTTTCTGGCCTTGGCGGGCCTCCCATCGGCCCATTTAGCGAAATTTCCTATGTTTTATTCTGAACTGTCACCCAGTCGCCGTTTGACGTTTCTGAAGAGCGTGAGAATTTTCGCTATTTTCACTATAAAATCGAATTTTAAACTCATACCTGAGGCACGCGGGATATTGTAGAAGGTTCAAAGTTTACGTTTCGATATGGTTTTATGGAAATAAAGGGGTACTTACTTTGGAGAATGTAATCGTTTTGAAATTTTTGTGATGTCGGCCATTTGCCTTGCTGTCGTTTCCCGTCCGGGTTGTTATTTTTGCACATTTCCATCTAAAAACGAACTGAAAACCCAGCGCTCGCATAACAGAAAGTATCTAGAGACTTTAAATTTACCTTTTCTGGCCTTTGCGGGCCTCCGATCGGCCCATTCCGCGAAATTTCTTACGTTTTCTTGGGAGATGTCACCGCACCGCACCGTCGGGCTCGAAGTTTGACGTTTCTGAAGGCCGATCGCCGGACAAACGTGCGTGGACGCATATTTTCACTATTTTCGCAATAAAATCGAATTTTACACCCAGATCTGAAGCACGCGGGATATTGTAGAAGGTTCAAAGATTACGTTTCGATATGGCTTGGTGGAAAGGAATGCGGGAAAATACGAAAATATCGAATCCGAAATAGTTTGACGCCTAAATATATTTCACACTGAACAGCTGACGTTTCTCTGATTCCCAACCGATAAGCTCCACCCGCGCTATATCCATCTCGGTCGCCGAGAAACGCCGGCGAGGACCCTACGAAAAACGGAAAATTTACCTAGAAAAACCCGAAAAACGGCCCGCCGGGCGCCTCGTCGCGACGGAGAAAGGACGAATGAAGCCTCCCGGCCCGCCGCCGCGTCGCCGGAAGGCTCGCGTAAAATACCTCGCGCGAAGCAAAATCGGCCTCGGAGCGGTCGCGGGACTTCCGATAAGGGGCGTTTTTTTCGACTTTTGTCTCGTTCCCTCGCGAAAATCGAAATGTAGCGTCCGCAGACCTCCGGAAAAACGCAAATTTCGCCCGGAAAAAAGTAAAAATAACCAACGAAAATACGCCTAAGCGACGACCCCAGGACCGAACTCGACTCCGCGCACCCATACTCGCCGCTGTGCGGCTCGCGAAAAAAGCCTTTGGGAATGCAAAATGCCACTTTTTCGCACCCGCGGTGGGAGCGAGAAAAAACAACGGATTTTAATATATAAGAACTAGAAAGGTGGCAAGTCGGCTATCGCCGACTTGACCTTTCTTGGGATGGTGGACACCGGATATTTTCAGTAGTATAGTTTTTCTGCAGACCATTGCGAAGAGTTTCAGAAAAAAAAATTTTTAAATCCATGAATTTTGAGGATTATTTGAGAATGGTTCGGTTTTTTTAAACACCCTGTATTGTTCTCATTAAAATAGTTTCCATATAGACCATTGTTAAAAGTTTCATCAAGGAAATATTTATACTTCCATGACAGTTTCAATTATCGCAGGTGCAGATCAGCAGTATGATCTGTTCTTTAATTTAATACATTTTAAAATTTTTGGTTACAATATTATGCACTCTTGTATTTTTATCACTATCAATTGTCGTAGGTGCAGATCAGCAGTATGATCTGTTCTTTTATTTAACATTTCTCAAAATTTTTAAATACATTAGTTATGCTTTTCTGTTTTTTATCAATTATCGTAGGCGCAGATCAGCAGTATGATCTGTTCTTTCATTTAACACTTCTTAAAATTTTTGTTTATAATATTATGCACGCTTCTATATTTATGACTATTAATTATCGTAGATGCAGATCAGCAGTAGAGAATGGTTCGGTTTTTTGAAACACCCAGTATTTTGTCATTAGTATATTTTTCCTACAGAACATTGTAAAAAGTTTCATCAAAAAAAATTTTCAATTCCAGGAATTTTGAGGACTTTTAGAGAATGGTTTGGTTTTGTTAAACACCCTGTATTTGCTCATTAGTATAACTTTTTTTCATAAGTATGTATTTGTATACACATAATAATACCTAAGTATGTATTTTTTATAGTTTTTCATCAAAAAAATTTTTTAATTCCACGAATTTTGAGGATTTTTAGAGAATGGTTCGGTTTTTGTAAACACTAAGTATTTTTTCATTAGGTTAGTTTTTTATAGTGTATTGCAAAAATTGTCGTTAAAACAAAATTTTCAATTCCACGAATTTCGATGATTTTAGAGAATAGTTCGGTTTTTTAATTACCCAGTATTTTTTAATTAGTACAGTATTTTCTAATTAGTACAGTTTTTTTGCAACTTATTGCGAAAAGTGACATAAAAAAAATTTTCAATTCCCTGAATTTAGAGGAATTTTAGATAATGGTTCGGTTTTTTGAACCTCCTGTAATTTTTCATTATTACTGTTTTTTTACAGCCTATTGTGAAAAGTTTTATCAAAAAAAAGTTTTTAATTCCATGAATTTCGAGGATTTCAAGAGAATGGTTCGGTTTTTTTAAACACCCAGTATGTTTTAATTAGTATAGTTTTTCTGCAGACTATTGCGATAAGTTTTATAAAAAAAAGTTTAATTCCATGTATTTTGAGGATTTTTAGTGAATGGTTAGGTTTTTTTAAACACCCAGTATTTTTTAATTAGTATAGCGTTTCTGCAGACTATTGCGATAAGTTTTATAAAAAAAAGTTTAATTCCATGTATTTTGAGGATTTTTAGAGAATGGTTTGGTTTTGTTAAACACCCTGTATTTGCTCATTAGTATAACTTTTTTTCAATCGTGAAAAGTTTCATAAAAAAAATTAAATTCCATAAATTTTGTGGATTTAGAGAATGGTTCTTTATTTTACACCCTGTTTTTTTCATAAGTATGTGTTTATATACACATAATAATACCAAAGTACGTATTTTTTACAGTTTTTTTACAAACTATTGTAAAAAGTTTCATCACAAATCAAATAAGAATTTTCAATTCCAGGTTATAAGGATTTTTAGAATGATTCGATTTTTTTAAACATCCAGTATTTTTTAATTAGTATAATTTTTCTGCAGACTATTGCAAAAAGTTTCATATAAAAAATTAATTCCATGAATTTTGAGGATTATTACAGAATAGTTCGATTTTTTTTAAACATTCCGTATTTTGTCATTAGCATACTTTTTATACAAAACATTGTAAATAGTTTCATCAAAACAAACTTTTATAATTCCATGTATTTTGGGAGTTTCAATATTTGTTCGGTTTTTTTAAACACCCTGTATTGTTCTCACTAAAAGTTTCGATATAGACCATTGTTAAAAGTTTCATCAAAGAAATATTTATACTTCCATGACAGTTTCAATTATCGCAGGTGCAGATCAGCAGTATGATCTTTTCTTTAATTTAATACATTTTAAAATTTTTTGTTACAATATTATGCACTCTTGTATTTTTATCACTATCAATTGTCGTAGGTGCAGATCAGCAGTATGATCTGTTCTTTTATTTAACATTTCTCAAAATTGTTAAATTCATTAGTTATGCTTTTCTGTTTTTTGTCAATTATCGTAGGCGCAGATCAGCAGTATGATCTGTTCTTTCATTTATCACTTCTTAAAATTTTTATTTATAATATTATGCACGCTTCTATTTTTATGACTATTAATTATCGTATGTGCAGATCAGCAGTATGATCTGTTCTATTATTTAACACTTCTCAAATTTGTTACCTATATTAGTTACGCTTGTCTGTCTTTTATCAATTATCGTAGACGCAAATCAGCAGTAGAGAATGGTTCGGTTTTTTAAACACCCTGTATTGTTCACATTAAAATAGTTTCCATATAGATCATTGTTAAAAGTTTCATCAAAGAAATATTATACTTTCATGACAGTTTCAATTATCGCAGGTGCAGATCAGCAGTATGATCTGTTCTTTAATTTAATACATTTTAAAATTTTTGGTTACAATATTATACACTCTTGTATTTTTATCACTATCAATTGTCGTAGGTGCAGATCAGCAGTATGATCTGTTCTTTTATTTAACATTTTTCAAAATTGTTAAATACATTAGTTATGCTTTTTATCAATTATCGTAGGCGCAGATCAGCAGCATGATCTGTTCTATTATTTAACACTTCTCAAATTTGTTACCTAAATTAGTTACGCTTGTCTGTCTTTTATCAATTATCGTAGATGCAGATCAGCAGTAGAGAATGGTTCGGTTTTTTTAAACACCCAGTATTTTTCCATTAGTATAGTTTTCCTTCACAATATGTAAAATGTTTCATCAAAAAAAATTTATTCTACGAATTTTGAGGAGTTTTAGAGAATGGTTCGGTTTTTTAAACACCCTGTATTATTTCATTATTACAGTTTTTTACATTCTATTGTAAAAGGTGTCTACAAAAAAAATATATTAATTCCTGAAATTTTGATGATTTTTAGGGAATGGTTCGTTTTTTTTAAACATCCTGTATTTTTTTCAGTAGGGTAGTTTAGTACAGTATTTTCTAATTAGTACAGTTTTTTTGCAACTTATTGCGAAAAGTGACATAAAAAAAATTTTCAATTCCCTGAATTTGGAGGAATTTTAGATAATGGTTCGGTTTTTTTGAACCTCCTGTATTTTTTCATTATTACAGTTTTTTTACAGCCTATTGTGAAAAGTTTTATAAAAAAAATTTTTTAATTCCATGAATTTTGAGGATTTCAAGAGAATAGTTCGGTTTTTTTAAACACCCAGTATTTTTTAATTAGTATAGCGTTTCTGCAGACTATTGCGATAAGTTTTATAAAAAAAAGTTTAATTCCATATATTTTGAGGATTTTTAGTGAATGGTTAGGTTTTTTTAAACACTATATTTTTTCATCATTACAGTTTTTTTACAGCTTATTGTGAAAAGTGTCTATAAAAAAAATATTAATTCCATAAATTGCGAGGATTTCAAAAGAATGGTTGGGTTTTTTAAACACCCAGTATTTTTTCATTATTACAGTTTTTTTACATTCTATTGTGAAGGTGTCTACAAAAAAAATATATTAATTCCTTAAATTTTGATGATTTTTAGGGAATGGTTCGTTTTTTTTAAACATCCTGTATTTTTTCAGTAGGGTAGTTTTTTGCAGCCTTTTGTGAAAAGTTTTATAAAAAAATTTTTTTAATTCCATGAAATTCGAGGATATCAAGAGAATGGTTCGGTATTTTTAAACACCCAGTATTTTTTCATTATTACAGTTTTTTTACAGTCTATTGTGATAGGTGTCTAAAAAAAGAAATATTAATTCCACGAATTTTGAGGATATTTTGAGAATGGTTCGGTTTTTTTAAACACCCAGTATTTGTTCATTAGTATAGTCTTTTTGCAGACTATTGCAAAAAGTTTCATAAAAAAAAATTTAATTCCATGAATTTTGAGGATTATTAGAAGATGGTTCGGTTTTGTAAAACACCCTGCATTTTTTTAATAAGGGTAGTTTTTTTGCAGCCTATTGTGAAAGGTGTCATAACAAAAATATTAATTCCATAAATTTTGAGGATTTTTAGGGAATGGTTCGGTTTTTTGTAAACACCCAGTAGTTTTTTAATTAGTAAAGTTTTCTTACAGACCATTGTGAAAAGTTTCATTAAAAAATATTCCATGAATTGTGAGGATTCTTAGAGACTGGTTTGGCTTTGTTAAACACCCTGTATTTTTTCATTATTACAGTTTTTTTTACAGCCTATTGTGAAAGGTGTCTACAAAAAGAAATATTAATTCCACGAATTGTGAGGATTTTTAGAGAATGGTTCGGTTTTTTTAAACCCCCTGTATTTTTAATTAGTATAGTTTTTCTGCAGACTATCGCGAAAAGTTTCAAAAAAAAAAAAGGAATTTTTAAATCCACGAATATTGAGGATTTTTAGAAAACGGTTCGGTTTTTTTAAACACCCCGTATTTTTTTTCGATAATTAGTGCGGTAAGAGACCCCCGACGGAAGTTTCGTAAAAAAATAATTTGGCTTTGTTAAACACCCTGTATTTTTTCATTATTACAGTTTTTTTTACAGCCTATTGTGAAAGGTGTCTACAAAAAGAAATATTAATTTTTAGAGAATGGTTCGGTTTTTTTAAACCCCCTGTATTTTTAATTAGTATAGTTTTTCTGCAGACTATCGCGAAAAGTTTCAGAAAAAAAAGGAATTTTTAAATCCACGAATATTGAGGATTTTTAGAAAACGGTTCGGTTTTTTTAAACACCCCGTATTTTTTTTCGATAATTAGTGCGGTAAGAGACCCCCGACGGAAGTTTCGTAAAAAAAAAATTTTAGTTCCCTTAATTTTGACATTTTTTTAGCGTTCGACATTTTTCCAACACTTTGTATATAAAACGGTCTTTCGCACGTCAGACGACCCCTCCGAAGCGAAAAAACCGAAAATTTCCTCGAATCTGTAATTTTTATTTTTTTCTCGTCAATTTTTATCGGAACACCCCGTACATCGAGCTTTTTGAGTCGCACTGTATATGCCACGAAAAATTTGAAGAGCGCCACATTGCTGACGTCACTGTTATCCCGTCTGGGTGCGGATTTATGCAAATTTCGATACAAAAACGACCTCAAAATCCAGCGCTCGCATAACAGAAAGTATCTAGAGACTTCAAATTTACCGTTTTCGGCCTTCGGGGGGCTCCGATCGGCCCATTTAGCGAAATTTCCTATGTTTTAATCTGAACTGTCACCACTCGTCGTTTGACGTTTCTGATGGCGGAGTGCAGTCTACCAAGTTTTCTATATTTTCACTATAAAATCGAATTTTAAACCCAGATCTGAGGCACGCGGGATATTGTAGAAGGTTCAAAGTTTACGTTTCGATATGGTTTTATGGGAATGATGGGGTACTTACTTTGGAGAATGTAATCGTTTTGAACTTTTTGTGATGACTGGCATTTCCCTTGCTCTTCGCTCCCGTCTTGGTTGTTATTTTTGCACATTTCCATCTAAAAACGAACTCAAAATCCAGCGCTCGCATAACAGAAAGTATCTAGAGACTTCAAACTTACCTTTTCTGGCCTTTGCGGGCCTCCGATCGGCCCATTTAGCGAAATTTCTTACGTTTTGTTGGGAGCTGTCAATGCACCACACCGTCCGGCTAGCCGTTTGAGGTTTAGGACGACCGAGCGAACACGAATGCCGCCGAACGTGTAGGTGCCGCAAATTATCTATAATTTTACTATAAAATCGAATTTTAAACCCAGATCTGAGGCACGCGGGATATTGTAGAAGGTTCCAAGTTTACGTTTCGATATGGCTTTATGGAAATAAATGGGTACTTACTTTAGAGAATGTAATCGTTTTGAAGTTTTTGTAATGACTGGCGTTTGCCTTGCTCTTCCCTCCCGTCTCGGTCGTTATTTTTGCACATTTCCATCTAAAAACGAACTCAAAATCCAGCGCTCGCATAACAGAAAGTATCTAGAGACTTTAAATTTACCTTTTCTGGCCTTGGCGGGCCTCCCATCGGCCCATTTAGCGAAATTTCCTATGTTTTATTCTGAACTGTCACCCAGTCGCCGTTTGACGTTTCTGAAGAGCGTGAGAATTTTCGCTATTTTCACTATAAAATCGAATTTTAAACCCAGATCTGAGGCACGCGGGATATTGTAGAAGGTTCAAAGTTTACGTTTCGATATGGTTTTATGGAAATAGAGGGGTACTTACTTTGGAGAATGTAATCGTTTTGAAGTTTTTGTCATGACTGGCATTTGCCTTGCTCTTCTTTGCCGTCTCGTTCGTTATTTTTGCACATTTCCATCTAAAAATGAACTGAAAACTCAGCGCGCGGGATATTGTAGAAGGTTCAAAGTTTACGTTTCGATATGGCTTTGTGGAAAGGAATGCGGGAAAATACGAAAATATCGAATCCGAAATAGTTTGACGTCCAAATATATTTCACACTGAACAACTGACGTTTCTCTGATTCCCAACCGATAAGCTCCGCCCGCGCTATATCCATCTCGGTCGCCGAGAACGGCTTGTGAGGACCCTACGAAAAACGGAAAATTTACCTAGAAAAACGCGAAAAACGGTCCGCCGAGCGCCTCGTCGCGACGAAGAAAGGACCAAATAAACCGATTCGCCCGCGGCGGCGTCGCCGGAAGGCTCGCGTAAAATATTTCGCGCGAAGCAAAATCGGCCTCGGAGCGGTCGCGGGACTTCCGATAAGGGGCGTTTTTTTCGACTTTTGTCTCGTTCCCTCGCGAAAATCGAAATGTAGCGTCCGCAGACCTCCGGAAAAACGCAAATTTCGCCCGGAAAAAAGTAAAAATAACCAACGAAAATACGCCTAAGCGACGACCCGAGGACCGAACTCGACTCCGCGCACCCATACTCGCCGCCGCGCGGCTCGCGAAAAAAGCCTTTGAGGAGATACTTTGCCCCTTTTTCGCGCCCCCGGTGGGAGCGAGAAAAAACAACGGATTTTAATATAATAGAACTAGAAAGGTGGCAAGTCGGCTATCGCCGACTTGACCTTTCTTGGGATGGTGGACATCGGATATTTTCATTAGTATAGTTTTTCTGCAGATCATTGCGAAGAGTTTCAAGAAAAGAAATTTTTAAATCCATGAATTTTGAGGATTATTTGAGAATGATTCGGGTTTTTTAAACACCCTGTATTGTTCTCATTAATATAGGTTCCCACTCTTGTATTTTTATCACTATCAATTGTTGTAGGTGCAGATCAGCAGTTTGATCTGTTCTTTTATTTAATATTTCTCAAAATTGTTAAATACATTAGTTATGCTTTTCTGTTTTTTATCAATTACTGTAGGTGCAGATCATCAGTATGATCTGTTGTTTCATTTAACACTTCTTAAAATTTTTGTTTATAATATTATGCACGCTTCTATTTTTATGACTATTAATTATCGTATGTGCAGATCAGCAGTATGATCTGTTCTATTATTTAACACTTCTCAAATTTGTTACCTATATTAGTTACGTTTGTCTGTCTTTTATCAATTATCGTAGATACAGATCAGCAGTAGAGAATCGTTAGGTTTTTTAAACACCCAGTATTTTTTCAATATTACAGTTTTTTTTACAGCCAATTGTGAAAGGTGGTGACTAAAAAAAGAAATATTAATTCTACGGGTTTTGAGGATATTTAGAGAATGGTTCGGTTTTTCCTATCACCCAGTATTTTTTAATTAGTATAGTTTTTCTGCAGACTATTGTGATAAGTTTTATAAAAAAAGTTTAATTCCATGTATTTTGAGAATTTTTAGTGAATGGTTAAGTTTTTTTAAACACTATATTTTTTTATCATTACAGTTTTTTTACATTCTATTGTGAAAGGTGTCTACAAAAAAAATATATTAATTCCTTAAATTTTGATGATTTTTAGGGAATGGTTCGTTTGTTTTAAACATCCTGTATTTTTTCAGAAGGGTAGTTTTTTACAGCCTTTTGTGAAAAGTTTTGTAAAAAAATTCTTTAATTCCATGAATTTCGAGGATATCAAGAGAATGGTTCGGATTTTTTAAACACCCTGAATTGTTCTCATTAAAATAGTTTCCATATAGACCATTGTTAAAAGTTTCAGCAAATTAATATTATACTTCCATGACAGTTTCAATTATCGCAGGTGCAGATCAGCAGTATGTTCTTTAATTTAATACATTTTAAAATTTTTAGTTACAATATTATACACTCTTGTATTTTTATCACTATCAATTGTCGTAAGTGCAGATCAGCAGTATGATCTGTTCTTTTATTTAACATTTCTCAAAATTGTTAAATACATTATGCTTTTCTGTTTTTTATCAATTATTGTAGGTGCAGATCAGCAGTATGATCTGTTTTCTCATTTAACACTTCTTAAAATGTTTGTTTATAATATTATGCACGCTTCTATATTTATGACTATTAATTATCGTAGGTGCAGATCAGCAGTATGATCTGTTCTATTATTTAACACTGCTCAAATTGTCAATCTTTTATCAATTATCGTAGATGCAGATCAGCAGTAGAAAATGGTTCGGTTTTTTAAAACACCCAATATTTTGTCATTAGTATATTTTTCCTACAGAACATTGTAAAAAGTTTCATCAAAAAAAAAATTCAATTCCAGGAATTTTGAGGACTTTTAGAGAATGGTTTGGTTTTGTTAAACACCCTGTCTTTGCTCATTAGTATAACTTTTTTACAATCGTGAAAAGTTTCATAAAAAAAATTAAATTCCATAAATTTTGTGGATCTAGAGAATGGTTCTTTATTTTACACCCTGTATTTTTTCATAAGTATGTGTTTATATACTCATAATAACACCAAAGTATGTATCTTTTACAGTTTTGTACAAACTATTGTAAAAAATTTCATCACAAATCAAAAAAGAATTTTCAATTCCAGGTTTTAAGGATTTTTAGAATGATTCGATTATTTTATACATTCAGTATTTTTTAATTAGTATAGTTTTTCTGCAGACTATTGCGATAAGTTTTATAAAAAAAGCTTAATTCCATGTATTTTGAGGATTTTTAGTGAATGGTTAGGTTTTTTTAAACACTCTATATTTTTTCATAATTACAGTTTTTTTACAGCCTATTGTGAAAAGTGTCTACAAAAAAAAATTAATTCCATAAATTGCGAGGATTTCAAGAGAATGGTTCGGTTTCGGTTAAACATCCAGTATTTTTTCATTAGTATGGTTTTTCTGCAGACTATTGCGATAAGTTTCATAAAAAAAAATTAATTCCATGAATTTTGAGGATTATTAGACAATGGTTCGGGTTTTTTAAACACCCTGTATTATTTCATTATTACAGTTTTTTTACATTCTATTGTGAAAGGTGTCTACAAAAAAAATATATTAATTCCTTAAATTTTGATGATTTTTAGGGAATGGTTCGTTTTTTTTAAACATCCTGTATTTTTTCAGTAGGGTAGTTTTTTGCAGCCTTTTGTGAAAAGTTTTGTAAAAAAAATTCTTTAATTCCATGAATTTCGAGGATATCAAGAGAATGGTTCGGATTTTTTAAACACCCTGAATTGTTCTCACTAAAATAGTTTCCATATAGACCATTGTTAAAAGTTTCAGCAAATTAATATTATACTTCCATGACAGTTTCAATTATCGCAGGTGCAGATCAGCAGTATGTTCTTTAATTTAATACATTTTAAAATTTTTAGTTACAATATTATACACTCTTGTATTTTTATCACTATCAATTGTCGTAAGTGCAGATCAGCAGTATGATCTGTTCTTTTATTTAACATTTCTCAAAATTGTTAAATACATTATGCTTTTCTGTTTTTTATCAATTATTGTAGGTGCAGATCAGCAGTATGATCTGTTTTCTCATTTAACACTTCTTAAAATGTTTGTTTATAATATTATGCACGCTTCTATATTTATGACTATTAATTATCGTAGGTGCAGATCAGCAGTATGATCTGTTCTATTATTTAACACTTCTCAAATTGTCAATCTTTTATCAATTATCGTAGGCGCAGATCAGCAGTATGATCTGTTCTTTCATTTAATACTTCTTAAAATTTTTGTTTATAATATTATGCACGCTTCTATATTTATGACTATTAATTATCGTAGGTGCAGATCAGCAGTATGATCTGTTCTATTATTTAACACTTCTCAAATTGTCTATCTTTTATCAATTATAGTAGATGCAGATCAGCAGTAGAGAATGGTTCGTGTTTTTTAAACACCCAGTATTTTGTCATTAGTATATTTTTCCTACAGAACATTGTAAAAAGTTTCATAAAAAAAAATTTCAATTCCAGGAATTTTGAGGACTTTTAGAGAATGGTTTGGTTTTGTTAAACACCCTGTATTTGGTCATTAGTATAACATTTTTACAATCGTGAAAAGTTTCATTAAAAAAATTAAATTCCATAAATTTTGTGGATCTAGAGAATGGTTCTTTATTTTACACCCTGTATTTTTTCATAAGTATGTGTTTATATACACATAATAATACCAAAGTATGTATTTTTTATAGTTTTTTACAAACTATTGTAAAAAATTTCATCACAAATGAAAAAAGAATTTTCAATTCCAGGTTTTAAGGATTTTTAAAATGATTCGAATTTTTTAAACATCCAGTATTTTTTCATTAGTACAGTTTTGCTTCACAATATGTAAAATGTTTCATCAAAAAAATTTTTAATTCCACGAATTTTGAGGATTTTTAGAGAATGGTTCGGTTTTTTGTAAACACCCAGTAGTTTTTTAATTAGTAAAGTTTTCTTACAGACCATTGTAAAAAGTTTTATTAAAAAATATTCCATGAATTGTGAGGATTCTTAGAGAATGGTTTGGTTTTGTTAAACACCCTGTATTTTTTCATTAGGGTAGTTTTTTTATAGTGTATTGCGAAAAGTGTCGTTAAAATAAAATTTTCAATTCCACGCATTTCGATGATTTTAGAGAATAGTTCGGTTTTTTTAATTACCCAGTATTTTTTAATTAGTACAGTATTTTCTAATTAGTACAGTTTTTTTGCAACTTATTGCGAAAACTGACATAAAAAAAAATTTCAATTCCCTGAATTTGGAGGAATTTTAGATAATGGTTCGGTTTTTTTGAACCTCCTGTATTTTTTCATTATTACAGTTTTTTTACAGCCTATTGTGAAAAGTTTTATAAAAAAAAATTTTTAATTCCATGAATTTTGAGGATTTCAAGAGAATGGTTCGGTTTTTTTAAACACCCAGTATTTTTTAATTAGTATAGTTTTTCTGCAGACTATTGTGATAAGTTTTATAAAAAAAAGTTTAATTCCATGTATTTTGAGGATTTTTAGTGAATGGTTAGGTTTTTTTAAACACTATATTTTTTCATCATTACAGTTTTTTTACAGCTTATTGTGAAAAGTGTCTATAAAAAAAAATATTAATTCCATAAATTGCGAGGATTTCAAGAGAATGGTTCGGTTTTTTAAACACCCTGTATTATTTCATTATTACAGTTTTTTACATTCTATTGTGAAAGGTGTCTACAAAAAAAATATATTAATTCCTTAAATTTTGATGATTTTTAGGGAATGGTTCGTTTTTTTAAACATCCTGTATTTTTTCAGTAGGGTAGTTTTTTGCAGCTTTTTGTGAAAAGTTTTTTAAAAAATTTTTTTAATTCCATGAATTTCGAGGATATCAAGAGAATCGTTCGGTATTTTTAAACACCCAGTATTTTTTCATTATTACAGTTTTTTTACAGCCTATTGTGAAAGGTGTCTAAAAAAAATATTAATTCCACGAATTTTGAGGATATTTAGAGAATGGTACGGTTTTTTTTAACACCCAGTATTTGTTCATTAGTACAGTCTTTTTGCAAACTATTGCGATAAGTTTCATAAAAAAAATTTAATTCCATGAATTTTGAGGATTATTAGAAAACGGTTCGGTTTTGTAAAACACCCTACATTTTCTTAATAAGGGTAGTTTTTTTGCAGCCTATTGTGAAAGGTGTCATAACAAAAATATTATTAATTCCATAAATTTTGAGGATTTTTAGGGAATGGTTCGGTTTTTTGTAAACACCCAGTAGTTTTTTAATTAGTAAAGTTTTCTTACAGACCATTGTGAAAAGTTTCATTAAAAAATATTCTATGAATTGTGAGGATTCTTAGAGAATGGTTTGGTTTTGTTAAACACCCTGTAGTTTTTCATTATTACAGTTTTTTTTACAGCCTATTGTGAAAGGTGTCTTCAAAAAGAAATATTAGTTCCACGAATTTTGAGGATTTTTAGAGAATGGTTCGGTTCTCTTAAACACTGGATATTTTCATTAGTATATATATTTTTTTAACAGCCTATTGCAAAAAGTGTTTACAAAAAAAATTTTTAATTCCACGAAATTTGAGGATTTCAAGAGAATGGTTCGGTTTTTTTAAACCCCCTGTATTTTTAATTGGTATAGTTTTTCTGCAGACTATCGCGAAGAGTTTCAGAAAAAAAAGGAATATTTAAATCCACGAATTTTGAGGATTTTTAGATAAGGGTTCGGTTTTTTTAAACACCCCGTATTTTTTTCGATAATTAGTGCGGTAAGAGACCCCCGACTGAAGTTTCGTAAAAAAAAAATTTTCAGTTCCCTTAATTTTGACATTTTTTTAGCGTTCGACATTTTTCCAACACTTTGTATATAAAACGGTCTTTCGCACGTCAGACGACCCCTCCGAAGCGAAAAAACCGAAAATTTCCTCGAATCTGTAATATTTATTTTTTTCTCGTCAATTTTTATCGTAACACCCCGTACATCGAGCTTTTTTGAGTCGCACTGTATATATGTGAAGCGCCTCGAAAAATTTGAAGAGCGCCACATTGCTGACGTCACTGTTATCCCGTCTTGGTCTTGGATTTATGCAAATTTCGATACAAAAACGACCTGAAAATCCAGCGCTCGCATAACAGAAAGTATCTAGAGACTTCAAATTTACCGTTTTCGGCCTTCGGGGGGCTCCGATCGGCCCATTTAGCGAAATTTCCTATGATTTAATCTGAACTGTCACCACTCGTCGTTTGACGTTTCTGAAGGTGGCGCTCCCGACGGAGTGCAGTCTACCAAGTTTTCTATATTTTCACTATAAAATCGAATTTTAAACCCAGATCTGAGGCACGCGGGATATTGTAGAAGGTTCAAAGTTTACGTTTCGATATGGTTTTATGGGAATAAAGGGGTACTTACTTTGGAGAATGTAATCGTTTTGTAGTTTTTGTGATGACTGGCATTTCCCTTGCTCTTCGCTCCCGTCTTGGTTGTTATTTTTGCACATTTCCATCTAAAAACGAACTCAAAATCCGGCGCTCGCATAACAGAAAGTATCTAGAGACTTCAAACTTACCTTTTCTGGCCTTTGCGGGCCTCCGATCGGCCCATTTAGCGAAATATCTTACGTTTTATTGGGAGCTGTCAATGCACCACACCGTCCGGCTAGTCGTTTGAGGTTTAGGACGGCCGAGCGAACACGAATGCCGCCGAACGTGTAGGTGCCGCAAATTATCTATAATTTTACTATAAAATCGAATTTTAAACCCAGATCTGAGGCACGCGGGATATTGTAAAAGGTTCAAAGTTTACGTTTCGATATGGCTTTATGGAAATAGAGGGGTACTTACTTTGGAGAATGTAATCGTTTTGAAGTTTTTGTCATGACTGGCGTTTGCCTTGCTCTTCCTTCCCGTCTCGGTCGTTATTTTTGCAAATTTCCATCTAAAAACGAACTTAAAACCCAGCGCTGGCATAACATAAAGTATCTAGAGACTTTAAATTTACCTTTTCTGGCCTTTGCGGGCCTCCGATCGGCCCATTTAGCGAAATTTCCTATGTTTTATTCTGAACTGTCACCCAGTCGCCGTTTGACGTTTCTGAAGGGCGTGAGAATTTTCGCTATTTTCACTATAAAATCGAATTTTAAACCCAGATATGAGGCACGCAGGATATTGTAGAAGGTTCAAAGTTTACGTTTCGATATGGCTTTATGGAAATAAAGAGGTACTTACTTTGGAGAATGTAATCGTTTTGAAATTTTTGTGATGTCGGCCATTTGCCTTACTTTTCGTTCTCGTCTTGGTCGTTATTTTTGCACATTTCCATCTAAAAATGAACTTAAAACCCAGCGCACGCATAACAGAAAGTATCTAGAGACTTTAAATTTACCTTTTCTGACCTTTGCGGGCCTCCGATCGGCCCATTTAGCGAAATTTCTTACGTTTTCTTGGGAGATGTCACCGCATCGCACCGTCGGGCTCGAAGTTTGACGTTTCTGAAGGCCGATCGCCGGACAAACGTGCGTGGACGCATATTTTCACTATTTTCGCTATAAAATCGAATTTTACACCCAGATCTGAGGCACGCGACACATTGTAGAAGGTTCAAAGTTTACGTTTCGATATGGCTTGGTGGAAGGGAATGCGGGAAAATACGAAAATATCGAATCCGAAATAGTTTGACGCCTAAATATATTTCGCACTGAACAACTGACGTTTCTCTGATTCCCAACCGATAAGCTCCGCCCGCGCTATATCCATCTCGGTCGCCGAGAACGGCTTGTGAGGACCCTACGAAAAACGGAAAATTTACCTAGAAAAACGCGGAAAACGGTCCGCCGAGCGCCTCGTCGCGACGAAGAAAGGACCAAATAAACCGATTAGCCCGCTGCCGCGTCGCCGGAAGGCTCGCGTAAAATACCTCGCGCGAAGCAAAATCGGCCTCGGAGCGGTCGCGGGACTTCCGATAAGGGGCGTTTTTTTCGACTTTTGTCTCGTTCCCTCGCGAAAATCGAAATGTAGCGTCCGCGGACCTCCGGAAAAACGCAAAATTCGCCCGGAAAAAAGTAAAAAGAAGCGATCAAAATACGCCTAAGCTACGCAGGAAGGACCGAACTCGACTCCACGCGCCCGTACTCGCCGCCGCGCGGCTCGCGAAAAAAGCCTTAGTGGCGGTAAAACGCCACATTTTCGCGCCCCCGGTGGGAGCGAGAAAAAACAACGGATTTTAATATAATAGAACTAGAAAGGTGGCAAGTCGGCTATCGCCGACTTGACCTTTCTTGGGATGGTGGACACCGGATATTTTCAGTAGTATAGTTTTTCTGCAGACCATTGCGAAGAGTTGCGAAAAGTAATTTTTAAATCCATGAATTTTGAGGATTATTTGAGAATAGTTCGGTTTTTTTAAACACTTTGTATTGTTCTCATTAAAATAGTTTCCATATAGACCATTGTTAAAAGTTTCATCAATGAAATATTTATACTTCCATGACAGTTTCAATTATCGCAGGTGCAGATCAGCAGTATGATCTGTTCTTTAATTTAATACATTTTACAATTTTTGGTTACAATATTATGCACTCTTGTATTTTTATCACTATCAATCGTAGGTGCAGATCAGCAGTATGATCTGTTTTTTCATTTAACACTTCTTAAAATTTTTGTTTATAATATTATGCACGCTTCTATTTATATGACTATTAATTATCGTATGTGCAGATCAGCAGTATGATCTGTTCTATTATTTAACACTTCTCAAATTTGTTACCTATATTAGTTACGTTTGTCTGTCTTTTATCAATTATCGTAGATGCAGATCAGCAGTAGAGAATCGTTAGGTTTTTTAAACACCCTGTATTGTTCTCATTAAAATAGTTTCCATATAGACCATTGTTAAAAGTTTCATCAAAGAAATATTATACTTCCATGACAGTTTCAATTATCGCAGGTGCAGATCAGCAGTATGATCTGTTCTTTAATTTAATACATTTTAAAATTTTTGGTGACAATATTATACACTCTTGTATTTTTATCACTATCAATTGTCGTAGGTGCAGATCAGCAGTTTGTTCTGTTGTTTTATTTAATATTTCTCAAAATTGTTACATACATTAGTTATGCTTTTCTGTTTTTTATCAATTACTGTAGGTGCAGATCAGCAGTATGACCTGTTTTTTCATTTAACACTTCTTAAAATTTTTGTTTATAATATTATGAACGCTTCTATTTTTATGACTATTAATTATCGTATGTGCAGATCAGCAGTATGATCTGTTCTATTATTTAAGACTTCTCAAATTTGTTACCTATATTAGTTACGTTTGTCTGTCTTTTATCAATTATCGTAGATGCAGATCAGCAGTAGAGAATCGTTAGGTTTTTTAAACACCCTGTATTGTTCTCATTAAAATAGTTTCCATATAGACCATTGTTAAAAGTTTCATCAAAGAAATATTATACTTCCATGACAGTTTCAATTATCGCAGGTGCAGATCAGCAGTATGATCTGTTCTTTAATTTAATACATTTTAAAATTTTTGGTGACAATATTATACACTCTTGTATTTTTATCACTATCAATTGTCGTAGGTGCAGATCAGCAGTTTGTTCTGTTGTTTTATTTAATATTTCTCAAAATTGTTACATACATTAGTTATGCTTTTCTGTTTTTTATCAATTGCTGTAGGTGCAGATCAGCAGTATGACCTGTTTTTTCATTTAACACTTCTTAAAATTTTTGTTTATAATATTATGAACGCTTCTATTTTTATGACTATTAATTATCGTATGTGCAGATCAGCAGTATGATCTGTTCTATTATTTAAGACTTCTCAAATTTGTTACCTATATTAGTTACGTTTGTCTGTCTTTTATCAATTATCGTAGATGCAGATCAGCAGTAGAGAATCGTTAGGTTTTTTAAACACCCTGTATTGTTCTCATTAAAATAGTTTCCATATAGACCATTGTTAAAAGTTTCATCAAAGAAATATTATACTTCCATGACAGTTTCAATTATCGTAGGTGCAGATCAGCAGTATGATCTGTTCTTTAATTTAATACATTTTAAAATTTTTGGTTACAATATTATACACTTGTATGTTTATCACTATCAATTGTCGTAGGTGCAGATCAGCAGTATGATCTGTTCTTTTATTTAACATTTCTCAAAATACATTAGTTATGCTTTTCTGATTTTTATCAATTATTGTAGGTGCAGATCAGCAGTATGATCTGTTCTTTCATTTAACACTTCTTGAAATTTTTGTTTATAATATTATGCACGCTTCTATTTTTATGACTATTAATTATCGTAGGTGCAGATCAGCAGTATGATCTGTTCTATTATTTAACAATTATCAAATTTGTTACCTATATTAGATACGCTTGTCTATCTTTTATCAATTATCGTAGATGCAGATCAGCAGTAGAGAATGGTTCGGTTTTTTTAAGCATCCTGCATTTTTTCGTTAGGGTAGTTTTTCTGCAGACTATTGCAAAAAGTTTCATAAAAATATAAATTAATTCCATGAATTTTGAGGATTATTAGGGAATAGTTCGGTTTTTTTAAACATTCTGTATTTTGTCATTAGCATAGTTTTTATACAAAACATTGTAAATAGTTTCATCAAAACAAACTTTTGTAATTCCATGTATTTTGGGAGTTTCAATATTGGTTGATTTTACTTAAACACCCTGTATTGTTCTCATTAAAATAGTCTCTATATAGACCATTGTTCAAAGTTTCATCAAAGTAATATTATACTTCCATGAATGGTTCGGTTTTTGTAAATATCCAGTAGTTTTTTAATTAGTATAGTTTTCTTACAGACCATTGTGAAAAGTTTCATAAAAAATATTCCATGCATTTTGAGGATTCTTAGAGAATGGTTTGGTTTCGTTAAACACCCTCTATTTTTTCAATAGTATAATTTTTCTACAATCGTGAAGTTTCATAAAAAAAATAAATTCCATAAATTTTGTGGATCTAGAGAATGGTTCTTTATTTTACACCCTGTATTTTTTCATAAGTATGTATTTGTATACACATAATAATACCTAAGTATGTATTTTTTATAGTTTTTTTACAAACTATTGCAAAAAGTTTCATCAAAAATCAAAAAAGAACGCCGAACGTGTAGGTGCCATAAATTTTGAGGATTTTTAGAGAATGGTTCGGTTTTTTTAAACACCCTGTATTGTTCTCATTAAAATAGTTTCCATATAGACCATTGTTAAAAGTTTGATCAAAGAAATATTTATACTTCCATGACAGTTTCAATTATCGCAGGTGCAGATCAGCAGTATGATCTGTTCTTTCATTTAATACATTTTAAAATTTTTGGTTACAATATTATGCACTCTTGTATTTTTATCACTATCAATTGTCGTAGGTGCAGATCAGCAGTATGATCTGTTCTTTTATTTAACATTTCTCAAAATTGTTAAATACATTAGTTATGCTTTTATGTTTTTTATCAATAATCGTAGGCGCAGATCAGCAGTATGATCTGTTCTTTCATTTAACACTTCTTAAAATTTTTGTTTAAAATATTATGCACGCTTCTATATTTATGACTATTAATTATCGTATGTGCAGATCAGCAGTATGATCTGTTCTATTATTTAACACTTCTCAAATTTGTTACCTATATTAGTTACGCTTGTCTGTCTTTTATCAATTATCGTAGATGCAGATCAGCAGTAGAGAATCGTTCGGTTTTTTAAACACCCTGTATTTTTTCAGTAGGGTAGTTTTTTGCAGCCTTTTGTGAAAAGTTTTGTAAAAAAAATTCTTTAATTCCATGAATTTCGAGGATATCAAGAGAATGGTTCGGTATTTTTAAACACCCAGTATTTTTTCATTATTACAGTTTTTTTTACAGCCTATTGTGAAAGGTGTCTAAAAAAAGAAATATTAATTCCACGAATTTTGAGGATATTTAGAGAATGGTTCGGTTTTTTTAAACACCCAGTATTTTTTAATTAGTACAGTTTTTCTACAGCCTATTGCGAAAAATGTCATAAAAATTTCAATTCCATGAATTTTGAGGATTATTAGAAAACGGTTCGGTTTTGTAAAACACCCTGCATTTTTTTAATAAGGGTAGTTTTTTTGCAGCCTATTGTGAAAGGTGTCATAACAAAAATATTATTAATTCCATAAAATTTGAGGATTTTTACTGAATGGTTCGGTTTTTTGTAAACACCCAGTAGTTTTTTAATTAGTAAAGTTTTCTTACAGACCATTGTGAAATGTTTCATTAAAAAATATTCCATGAATTGTGAGGATTCTTAGAGAATGGTTTGGTTTTGTTAAACACCCTGTATTTTTTCATTATTACAGTTTTTTTTTACAGCCTATTGTGAAAGGTGTCTACAAAAAGAAATATTAATTCCACGAATTTTGAGGATTTTTAGAGAATGGTTCGGTTCTCTTAAACACTGGATATTTTCATTAGTATATATTTTTTTTTAACAGCCTATTGCAAAACGTGTTTACAAAAAAATTTTTTAATTCCACGAAATTTGAGGATTTCAAGAGAATGGTTCGGTTTTTTTAAACCCCCTGTATTTTTAATTAGTATAGTTTTTCTGCAGACTATCGCGAAGAGTTTCAGAAAAAAAAGGAATTTTTAAATCCACGAATTTTGAGGATTTTTAGATAAGGGTTCGGTTTTTTTAAACACCCCGTATTTTGTTCGATAATTAGTGCGGTAAGAGACCCCCGACTGAAATTTCGTAAAAAAAAAAATTTCAGTTCCCTTAATTTTGACATTTTTTTAGCGTTCGACATTTTTCCAACACTTTGTATATAAAACGGTCTTTCGCACGTCAGACGACCCCTCCGAAGCGAAAAAACCGAAAATTTCCTCGAATCTGTAATTTTTATTTTTTTCTCGTCAATTTTTATCGGAACACCCCGTACATCGAGCTTTTTTGAGTCGCACTGTACATGCCTCGAAAAATTTGAAGAGCGCCACATTTCTGACGTCACTGTTATCCCGTCTGGGTGCGGATTTATGCAAATTTCGATACAAAAACGACCTCAAAATCCAGCGCTCGCATAACAGAAAGTATCTAGAGACTTCAAATTTACCGTTTTCGGCCTTCGGGGGGCTCCGATCGGCCCATTTAGCGAAATTTCCTATGTTTTAATCTGAACTGTCACCACTCGTCGTTTGACGTGTCTGAAGGTGGCGCTCCCGGCGGAGTGCAGTCTACCAAGTTTTCTATATTTTCACTATAAAAACGAATTTTAAACCCAGATCTGAGGCACGCGGGATATTGTAGAAGGTTCAAAGTTTACGTTTCGATATGGTTTTATGGGAATGAAGGGGTACTTACTTTGGAGAATGTAATCGTTTTGAAGTTTTTGTGATGACTGGCATTTCCCTTGCTCTTCGCTCCCGTCTTGGTTGTTATTTTTGCACATTTCCATCTAAAAACGAACTCAAAATCCAGCGCTCGCATAACAGAAAGTATCTAGAGACTTCAAACTTACCTTTTCTGGCCTTTGCGGGCCTCCGATCGGCCCATTTAGCGAAATTTCTTACGTTTTATTGGGAGCTGTCAATGCACCACACCATCCGGCTAGCCGCTTGAGGTTTAGGACGGCCGAGCGAACACGAATGCCGCCGAACGTGTAGGTGCCGCAAATTATCTATAATTTTATTATAAAATCGAAATTTAAACCCAGATCTGAGGCAGGCGGGATATTGTAGAAGGTTCAAAGTTTACGTTTCGATATGGCTTTATGGAAATAAATGGGTACTTACTTTGGAGAATGTAATCGTTTTGAAGTTTTTGTAATGACTGGCGTTTGCCTTGCTCTTCCCTCCCGTCTCGGTCGTTATTTTTGCACATTTCCATCTAAAAACGAACTCAAAATCCAGCGCTCGCATAACAGAAAGTATCTAGAGACTTTAAATTTACCTTTTCTGGCCTTGGCGGGCCTCCCATCGGCCCATTT